>OU898277.1:10291279-10868779 GCA_918026665.1 Diabrotica balteata | reverse complement strand
CTCATTTTCTAGTTTACTCACAATGTATATGGAATAAAATGAGATTAATGTAAATGGCGCAATAAAGACAACGAAGGAACAAAGACGCTCATTTATAAGGATGGATGTTCTTAGCTATTTAAATATATAAAACTTTGTACTAGGTCCTAGTAAATGCCCAATTGTTTTTCTTTTCGAGAACTTTATAAAAAAAATATTTTCTAGATATGGACTTTTGGGATCCAGCGGTTGTGGTAAAACAACCTTATTAAGATGTATAATTGGAAGAAGTAATGTAAATAAAGGCGAGATATACGTACTAGGAGAAAAACAGGATGGTAGTGCAGTTTTAGCAGAAAAAGTGGGGTACATGCCACAGGTAAGTTAATTGTAAGTTGCATATATACATAAAGCTTCTTTTCGATAGCAACTTAGGTGAACTACAAATTTAAGCTTACTGGAAGCTATTGGACGATGTTAGGAATAACGATTCATTCCAACAATATATTCTATACCTAGTTTACCTTTAAAAACTGCATCTTTTGCATTCTTTACCTGTAACGAAAATATTTTGCCTACCTTAGTGTAAGATTATGGGAGTAAAGATAGGGCAAGCAAAATAAACGCTACTTGTGCGAACGGCACTCAGGTTTTATTAGGAGAGCTGGGGTCGTGGATAAGTAAATGGCCAGGGGTCGGATCGGGCAACTACAGAAAAAAGAAACAAAAGGGGTACTAACATAATCTCTTGAGAGAAACAAAATAAAAATAATCAGGAAACACCCTAGTAATTTAATATAGGGCGCCACTTTGAGGTGCCTAATTATATCTATTACAACCACTAGTTGTAACTGGGGAACTAATTATTAAACATAAAAAACATATCTAGGTGACATTTTTGTAACGATAACTTGGGATACTATTCAAAAAAAGGGATTAATTTAAAAAAAATAGACAAAATGTTAAGAAAACAAAATTTAACATTTATTGGTGTCTTACAACAAACAGTTATAAAAATAATGGCACCAATTTACATATAGATTCATAGTTACAGAGAACAAGAATAACAAAAAAAATCTTACATGTGTCCTAGCCGTTTACAAACTTTGTTGCTACAAAACTTACAAAATTGCATAGGTTAACCTTCTTTAAAAATAAAACAAACTAAAATCAAAAATAATAAATCGAGCTGTCATGAGTTAACAGTAAATTAAAAAAAAAACTGAATACATAAATTGACAGCTAAAGTCAAACCCTAAAATTTTATAATTTATTAATTATTATAAGTCCTCAAATTATAAACGAAAGCAAAAGATAAATTAAAAAAATATCTACTTTACTTTAAATATTTACACAAAAGTTACCTAGACTGCACTGGGTTTTACACTAGAATTCTGGAACTATAACTGGAACTAAACAAACTGCTTCAGAAACAAAGCAGGAACAGCGAGATTGAAGAAGCACTTCAACTGGGAACAAACTGGAACATCAGAATTGCTGCAGGCGACACAAATCTCTTAAATACTTTTTTAACCTCCTCTGTAACTAGACATACTTCACAATTTACTATTCACTGCTACATATTTCCATAAAAAGGGGCCAAAAACAGAAAACTACAAATTCGACGGATGAATTTGGATCCATACCTGAGCCTACAGCGACCCAAGTAAGAATGACATTATCTTAAAAATTCGTTCACATAACTTGAAAAAACAAACACTTGACAGGAATTAAAACGCAAATTTTCTCCAACGCAGTACATCGGGCGGCTTAAATCAAAGAAATATCGACAAGAAAATTCGCAGCTGCCAATTAAATAAACAACTCGAAAATGGTTTACATTAACATCCAGCAATGCAAATAAAATTATTGAAAACACTTTTGGGTATTTTAACTTGAAAGATACGAACTAAGAAACATAAAAAATTCTTCGTTTTTCAAACATATATGAAGAGATTTCAGTATAGTACATATACGAGGGGATTTCGATATACACCAAAGAATTAATGAAATGGCAAATGCTACATACCTAAAAAAAGACGTTGAAATGAAAGTAGACGATTGCATTGCTTTTTAATTCAACCTCCACTATTGCTCTACACGTGTTTCAAAGTATTCAACTCCCATCAGCAACAATTGTGGTAGTTTGAACTGAAATATAATGCTCTCAGCTATTTGGTCGTTACAGAAACAAATGTAGGGCAAAATGGAGCTTAGTTTGAGAAGCAATTCAATCGCCTACTTTGATTACAACGTTTTTTCTCTACGTAAAGACTGCAAATATGTTGTTTTTCAAGGGTAAACTGTAGATGTATTGTCGGAATAAAAGGTTATTTCTATCATCATCCAATATCTTCCACTGAGTTTTGATTTGCAGTTCAACTAATTCGTTATCGAAGAGAAGTCTACTAACTTCTCGTTGCTTCATATAGGGGTCGCTACTATCGTACTCAGGCATGTGGTGGTACTCTAACTGTCAAATATTTGAGAGCTTTTCATTCCAGTTTAAGCCATCACAATTGCTCCTGATGAGAGGTGAATACTTCGAAACATATGTAGAGCAATGGTGATCTACATGTGTAAGTATTCAAGCGCCACCATTGCTGTACACGTGTTACATGAAAATCTTACAAAATCTATATTTTTAGGATATATCGTTAGTTGGAGAATTAAGCGCAAGGGATTCTATATATTTCTTTGGAAGAATCTATAATTTAAAAGATGATATAATAAAAAGTCGTTGCGATGAACTGGTTAAACTGTTAGATCTACCTACGGATAATAGGTAATGTTACTAATTAATTTTTTACAGATTTATAAGTACTTTGGCTATGTAAAAAATGTAAATATATAGAAATTGATCACTTTGGATTTAGAATCAATATGGGAACCAGAGAAGTTCCCTTTTCACTCCGAGTATAATGTCAAAACTACCAACGTTGCTAGGAATATTGCAATTATTGGATGATCTTAGGAATAACCTTTTATTCCTAACATCGTTAAATAGCTTCCAATAAGCTCCTGAATTCTTGTTGGTTTCTAAAATGGTTTAAACTTACTCAAAAAAAAAAATTATTGAATAATTTGATAAGAAACTGTTAAATAAGAAATTGGTTAAAGGAAAAAGACTAAAAAGGTTTTGCCTTTATAATATTTAAATTTTATATCCCATAAAGATATATTCTCTGTACAAACTAACAAACTCTAAAGTCAAATCTTTGGTTTTGTCTTTCACTGTTATTCTTTTTCTTCTCATGGCGCAGTCTCCTTTCGGAGCTTGGCGATGAGTGATCGAACGGTCTCCTCAGGTCTTTCAGCCACGAGTTCTGGGGTCGTTCTACTGATCTTTTGCCCTGTACTTTTCCTTCCAGTATAACTTGAAGTAATTCATATCTTTCGCCTCTCAACACATGACCCAAGTATTGCATTTTCCTTTCTTTATTATTCTTAGTAATTTATATTGTTTACACAAGCGATACAAGTACATCAACATTAGTAACTCTTGTAATGTAAACATAGCAAGAAAATAAAGAATAGGAAAAATAAGGGCTAAGTAGCATAGAGAAGATAATAATTATTCAAAATAATTATATATTCCAAATTAAATAAAGAATAAATTCGATACAGTAACGTATACATGTTAAGCTATACAAAGAAAAACAATTTGACCCAGTTAGTTGCATGACTTAAATCCCTATCCCGAAACTTCTCTAACTTCTCGTAAATCCACGAAGGCGAGCCAGTCATTCCAGACCAGTGGGACCAGTAGCCTTGCAGCCGCTCGCAGGGATAAGCATCCTTAAGGTCCATATCGAGGATGTTCCAGTGGTGACAGCGTTGTACAGTGGTGAAGATTTTCTCACCCTCTAGTTCCAGATCTTTACAATAGGAGACAAACCTCCCCCTAGTTGTACACTCTTTGTATCCATGGAATTCTCAACATTCGTCTGTATATATACATCTAACTGTTATTACGAATAAAAAATTAACTTTTTTCACTAAAATAACATGTTTGTTTTATCACAGCACTCTGTTTGATCACTAGACTGAAGCCGTCTTAACTTCAACCTGACGTATAGTCAATTTCTTTCTATTTCTATTAGTATTATAATGATCAATTTTAATTACAGGTGTGTAAGAGATTGCAGCGGAGGAGAACAGAGAAGGGTATCCTTTGCTGTAACGTTAGTTCATAAACCTGAGTTACTAATATTAGATGAACCCACTGTTGGTACAGATTCCATTCTGAGAAATAGGTATGCAGGTCAATTTTAAAATTATTAATAAACTACGAAATTATATTTTTAAGGCCTAAGTATTCTTTTGTGATATTTCAGAATATGGAAGTATTTAACGAAAATAACTGAGGAGGATAAAACGACTGTGATAATAACAACTCATTATATCGAAGAAACTAGACAAGCCAATCAGGTAATAGTTTACTGTTTGAATAATTCTTTCTATCTATCAAATCTGACAAGAATATCCATCTTTATATACAGGCCTCCCACTAATTTTTACAGAGTTCTCTATCTTGAGTCATTTTTCATCCATCTCTTGGTCTTGTTGGTCTTCCTCTTCAACATTCATGATTTCAAGGTCTCCAATGTATAATTATTTTGTTTCATCAATCATCCGTCTGTCTTAGGGTATGCTAGCTCCAGAAGTTTACTATGAACCAAGCTGTTTCTTTGGCTATCTCACAGCCTAATGTTTAGCATATATCGTTCCATAGACCTATGTTTTGTCGCTATCTTTTTTTATAATATTCTTAATAAATATACATGTTTGAGAGTTGTATGTAAGAACAGATAGTACACAATGATCATAAACTCTCATTTTTAGGTACTGGGGGTATTTTTTGTTTTGTTCTTCAATATATAAAAGAGTTTACCTATGCTGCATAAGCAAATCTATTCCTTTATTATCTTCCCTATATCTCGTTCTGTGCGCATTGAAACTGTTGTGAAAGAGTATAGGAGACAACTGAATGAAGAAATAGAGAGCCTAAAAGCGCAGGAAAATGTGGAGAAAATATGGACAAAATATAGAGATATAATAACTGAGAAGGCATCAAAAATATTGGTGAAAAACAAACCAGTTAGACAAAATGAATGGTTTGACGAGGAGTGCCAAGAAGCAACAGATAACAAAGATAAAGCATACCAAGCTAGATTGCACAGGAAGAGCAAAGGAGGAATACCAGACCTTAAGAAAGGAAGAAAAGATTAAAAGAAAAAAAGCAATTTGAAGAAAATCGGTTAGAAAACATAGAATGGCTAAATGCGACTCGAAAGTTTTATCGAAACGTAAACAAAATGAGTAAATAGTTAAAGCCTAGAATAGTGAGCTGTAAGGATAAAGGAAGAAAAATCCTAAGTGATACGGCCTCAATCTTATACCAAAGTAGCAAATCAAAATGCTTAGAATATATTCAACCCAAATGAAGGACCTTCTTCTTGTAGTTCCTTCTCCTATCGGAGATTGGCTATTGTCACAGCTATCCATACCTTATTGACGGCTGCTCTAAAAACATCTACTGAGCTGTAACTATACCACTCTCTTAGGTTTCTCAGCCAGGAAATTTTTTGTCTTCCTATGGATCTTTTACCCTTGATTTTACATTGAGCCTTAATATCTTATATTTCGCACCTCTGGTAATGTGGCCTAAAGATTCCAACTTTCTTATTTTGATGCTTTATGACTTCGCAATCCTTTTGTAGCCTTCTTAATACTTCTGCATTTTTAACTCGTTGGGTCCATAGTATTTTCAAAATTTTTCTATGACACCATATCTCAAATGATTTCAACTTCTTTATATTATCTACTTTTAGTCTCCAGCTTTCCATTCCATACAACAAAGTCGAGAACACGTAGCATCTTAAGGCTCTTATCCTCAGATCCAGAGGAAGGTCTCGATTGACAAACATTGTTTTCATTTTTATAAATGCTTGTCTTGCAATTTCAATGTGTGTATTTCTCTACTTTGGTCATTGTTTTCATTTACCCAGGTTCCCGGATATTTGTAGTTATTCACTCTTTCTACTTGTTTTCCCTTGATATCTGACCTTCCTACTGTAGGTTGCTTAGAAATAATCATGAACTTGGTTTTCTTAACGTTCATTTGTAGTCCATGTTTGATACTGACTTGATGTAATTTATTTACTAAGCGCTGCAGTGCTTCTAGACTGTCTGCAAAAATAGCGGTGTCGTCTGCGAACCTTGCGAAATGTTGTTTAAGATTTTTCCGTTTATTGATATACCCTGTTGTTCCTCTGATATTGCTTCCTTAAAAATAGTTTCGCTGTATAGATTGAATAACAATGGGGACAGCACGCAACCCTGTCTAACACCTCTTTTAATTTCTATTGCTTCTGTATCGACATTTTCGATTCTAACCTTTGCTTTTTGATTCCAGTACAGATTGACAATAACCCGTATATCTCGACTATCCACATTCTTTTCTTTTAACAGTTTTACGAGTTTCTGATGTCGTACTCTATCAAAAGCCTTTTGATAATCTATAAAGCAGACATAGAGATCCTGGTTCATATCTAGTGGTCTTTGCGCGAGAACGTTAAAAGCGAACAGAGCCTCTCTCGTTCCTAGTCCTCCTCTGAATCCAAACTGGGTGTCATCTATATCTTCTTCTATTTTTTTGTGTAGTCTTCCATGTATTATTTTGAGAAATATCTTAAGTGTGTGGCTTATTAAGGAAATTGTTTTGTACTGGGAGCATTCTGTCGCATGTACTGACTGTCACATGTACTATATGCAGTGTTTCTTCGTCAATGCATTTAATTAGCTTAATGGGTATCTGATCTGGGCCTAATCATTTTGCGGTCTTTGCATTTATAATTGCCTGTTCTAATGCGCACATTATTATTTTCGGTCCTGTTTGTTCCTGTTATTCTTCTTGTATCATTCTATCATCGTCGAATAGTTTCATTATGTATTCTTGCCAAAATGACAGACAATATATCACTAAAGAGGTTGCCTAAGCCATGTTTGTTGTTTGTTTGTGTTTAAATGACTACGGACACTAAATCCATTCGCCAATCTTACAATTTGAGGTGTAGTGCGCGCGCGCGCGCGCGTGTGTGTGTGTGTGTGTGTGTGTGTGTGTGTGTGTGTGTGTGTGTGTGTAGAGTAATTGTCTTGATACTTAGCAAAGTCGACGTCATTGTCTTTGCTAAGAGACGCTAATTGTATCCGAACGTCTGCGGTCCCTCCGGTGTGTACCGATCACACAAGGATAGAAATTATTTTCATTTATTAATTTTTTTAATAAACGAAAATTTCCACCCAGGTGGGATTCGAAATCACGACCTTTAGGTTTAAAGGCAGGCGCTCTTACCACTGAGCCACAGAGGGGGTTTGCCTAAGCCATGAAAAAGCTTAAAAATAATAAAGCACCAGGAACTAGCCTAACAAAAGTTAGGGATACTAAAGATCAGAAGATGGCAATGCGTTGCCAAAAGCTCAACATAATAGCGACTAATCTTAGAGCAGACCAGAATCCACAGATAATTGTCGAGCCAGAGATGATGATGATATCTTATCCTGATTTTGCTTGTCCACTTTTGTAATATTCCTTAAAGCTACATTATGTGTTTAATGAATATTATTCATTTATTTGTTTTCAGTTTGTTTATTCCATTGTAATATTGAATATCTTCGTTTTGATTAGTTACAGTTTTACTTTTATCACAGTTCATCTTTTATCATATTTTTTCTATCGGTTATTCAAAGTTTCGATGATTCTTTGTAATTCTTGTGCACGATGTCATCATCATATCGCAAATGGTTTATTTATTGATCGTTTATATTGATAACACAGATATTTTTTAGTCTAGTTTTTCAAATACATCCTCGAGCGCATGGTTAAATTGTTTTGGTGACATGATGTCTCCCTGTCTGATTCCTCGGTTTATTTTAATTATCTCAGTTTGTTTCTGTGTCTATTAGATATTAGGTTTATAGATTTATAATCAATTCCTCCGTTCTGTGAGACATTTTTTTATTGCTCAATACTCTATTATATCGAATGTATTCTCAAAATCCATGAATGCAACATACTGAATTCCTTTTTAAATCCAGCTTAATTCCGGGAGCAAGCATTTAAATAATCATCTATAGTAAAATTCATTAAGCGGTGCAGGAAAATATAAACATTAAATCGTGTCCGAACCGGTATGAACCGCCGATAACATCGCCAGACGAAATAAAGATGGACATTCCGGTTAGTTTTTAAATATTTTTGAAGAACTGTTACTTGCATTTATGCATAAAATATTCATTAATTTTATAAATCGGAGTATTTTTTCACTTACTTTGTATTCGGTGATAACATTAATTTATTTACTATGCAATAAACACGAATATTTGAGAAAAGAAAAAAAATAATAAAGTGTCATAATTATACTGTTACTTATCGGAACGAGTAGACTCATTTGGAACATCTTTAACAATTATCTGTTAAATTTATCGTTGTTTATATGCCCTGCACCGCTTAATGGAATAAGATATAGTACCAAAATCAAGTTTCGGGGCAGAGAATTTTAAGAAATCGTTTTTTTTTTATTTAAATGTTACTACAATCAATACACTTTTTTTTTATTGTTTTAGATTGCTCTAATGAGAAAGGGGAAGTTATTAACTGAAGAAAATCCGGAAACGCTCTTAGAAAGATACGGCTGTGAACTACTGGAAGACGTCTTTATTATTTTAAGTTCTAGACAAGAAGAGACAGAAGAAACTTCTGGAGCAGATAATTTAGCTTTTCAGTCATCTCACGCAAGCATAAATGAATCTGCTGAACGATCAAATGAAGTACCGGAAGTAATTAATGTAAGTAATGGGCTATTTAGTAAGTAAAATAATCTGAGGATTAAAACCTGGTAAAACTAATTTTTAATAATATGATGTATATCTAATAGCTCAAAGAAATAATTTTGTGTAATAATTTTTGTGATGTATTGTGTGTAAGTATATGTATATCTCGATTCTACACCTCAGCAGAATATTATATGAAATCCTGTGGAAGCCGTAGCTCAGTGTTGATATTATTGGCTTAATACGAGGGTTGTCTTTTTAGTTTTGCATACAGCCATAAAGAAAATAGACTTAACCCTTAACTGGTGAACATGCGTCTCACAGACTCCGCACGTTTATTAACGCGTCTGCGCTTCTCACCACAAATACGTAGCAACCTGTAATTCGGTGTACCTTCCTAGCTTTTAGAGTATATTCGAACGTGTTAATGAGAGGTACCTCGCTCGTCCCGTTTTCGAAATATTTAAGTCGCGGAGTCTACTAGACGCAAGGTCATCATTAGTGTTATTTTAATATGGATAGTTCTCGTAAAGCTGTAAGCGTATTAGACGATGATTTCGAAGAAGTGTGCACAAAATGGTATAATGAGGTGAACAGTGACATTAGTGATGATGATGTGGAAGAAGGAAATTATATAGAAAGTGATCATTTTACGGATAGTGAACAAGAACTAAGTGAAAATGAACAGCAACAAGACTCAGAAATGATATCTAGCGAAGATGAAGAAGAGTGTGCCAATTCCAGCAATTATTACTATGGAAAGAATAGGCATAAGTGGAGTAAAAAGGAGCCAACTAGAAACGTCCGTACGCCTGCTCACAATATTGTTCTACTCCCATCATTCCGTTCAAAAGTAGAAAAGTCAACGAGTTCCGTTTATTATTTTAATACGGTTGGGAAAAATTTGTGTGTAGACGAAATGCTGGTAGGCTTCAGAGGCAGATGTCGCTTTAAAATGTATATTCCCAGCAAACCCTGTAAATATGGGATAAAAATCTTATGTATGACTGATGCAAGTCACAAGATGCTCACTAATGAAGAAAGAAGAATGAGCATACCTACTCAAGCAGTTATTCTTCTTCTTCTCGTGCCACTCCTAGCGGAGATTGGAAATCATCATGGCCACTGCGACTTTGTTAGCAGCGCGCCTGAAAAGTTCAATCGAACTACACCCGAACCATTCACGTAGATTACGAAGCCACGATATTTTTCTTCTTCCCACACTTCTTTTGCCCTTAATTTTTTTTTTTTTTTTTTTTTTTTTTAACAAGCAGTTATAAGATTAGTCAAACATATACTAATAGAAATGTAACGCGACAACTGGTTTAGTTCAGTTGATTTAGTACATCATCTACAACAACATAAACTCACTTACGTTGGCACAATGCGAAGAAATAAAAAAGAAATTTCTCCACAGTTCCTTCCGCGACCAAATCGTAATGAAGGCGACACTTTGTATGGATTTACCAAAGACCTAACACTTTTATCCCGTACAACTAAGAAAAATAAAGCTGCATCCGTGACATTACAATATTGTTTTATTATTAAAAACTGTTTTATTGCATTTTTGAGGTGCCAGTTTTGCAAAAACAGCTTTTTTTGGCCAGGAGTCTGTCAGACTCATGGTCACCATTTATGTAATTAAAAGTAGGGTCACCAGTTAAGGATTAAAGTACTTAATTGCTTTTAAAAATGTGTCCCACCAAGATCGAAACACTTTTGCATACGTTCAAACCAATTGGTAAAACAGTTATTCCAGTCTTTAGTTGACACCTACAAAATCGCTGCTTTCAATTGGAGTTGACACCTACAAAACGTATTTAATTCTTGATCTTTGAGAACGAGAAGCAGTCGTTGGAACTTTAGGTGCATGGTTTAACAATTCGATGTTTTGGAGCTGCAGAAGCTCTATTGTCCTTTGGGCAGTGTGAGCACTTGCATGGTCCTGTTGTAGGATGATTCGCCGTTATGTGTTGCTTTGTCGGAATTTCGCGATAACTTCTGGTAAACAGACGGTTATATACCAATCAGAAGTAACCTTCCTTCGATCTTCTAAAAGCAATTGTTGCTACATGACTAGATTTTGACACAAAAGTTGCGATCATTTTCGTTGATACACTTCGAGTCCAGAATATTTGTGGTTTTTCCTCATCGTGAAACACCGACACATCGAATTGGCGTTTATTTTCCGGTTCGTAGTAGTAAATCCAAGAATTATCGCCACTAACAATACCATAAAAGTTTTTAAGCTTTCTTTATCAAACTGTTCCAATGTTTTTCGACATCCATTGACGCAAACCGCCTTTTGCTCTTCTGTGAGCAAATAAGGGATCCTACGAGAAATCAACTTCGTAACATTCAGTTCTTCATATAGGATCTTTTGGATCAAGGTCTTTGAAATGCCCAAAGATGTCTCTATCACCCGGTATGATACAGGGCGGTCATTCTTAATTAGCTGACGAAAGGCATTAATGTTTTGGGTGGACCTGGCTTGCATTCGTTGCTGACACTGGAGCGACTACGTTGAAATTCGCAATGTCAGCGAAAAAAAGTTGACTCTTGTGAAGATTCATTCCCAAAGACAAAAACACTTTCAGCGAGACGTTGCTTTTGGGATAATCCTATCGGAAAATTGTAAAAAATTATTGCTCAAAAACATGGTACAAAGAATAACAGGTATGATACTCCCGAGCGTGAAATTTGGAAGAGTTCCCTCCTCTTCCGTGGCCTTTCCTTTTAATTTTGCGCCCTGAATTTTACTATTTGGTACTCTTTTTGGGAATTTTCCGGTCTTCATTTTTACTATATGACCAGTCCATCGAAGTCTCTGAAATTTGACGAATTCTGAGATTGGAGCCTGTTTGAACAGTTTGTAGAGTTCATGTAGAGTTTGTAGAGCGAAACACATGAGCTAATGAAAAGTAAGCTTTGTTTCCCTTTACTATTTTTCTTCTTAAACACCAAAACATTGTCCATTCAAAAGCCACTATCACTTATAAAATCGCATAAAGAATTCTAAATATTCCTAATAATAATTTTTTCACACTAAAAAGCATACAAATCAACTTAAAATCAAAATCTACAACAAGCTTACCAAAAAAGCCAAAAGCTAAACAATTAATATCATTCCCATTATGAACAGATATGACGGCTCCTCTCAATGTGACATGTGCCATGTGTCACAATGTGTCAAGAGTAGGGGATCTGCTGACAGTGGCCTGAGCAATATCATACCTGTTGTTCTTTGTATCATGGCTTAAAAATGTTCTCGGCTAAGATCCATTTTTTGACGGACTTGCTAATTTCAGAAATTCACTGTCTACACGACATGCTGTATCGCAATGAAAATCTCGATTCATGTCAATAAAAGATTGAGGTTACGTTTGTGTCGAAAGATTTTATTGGTGGCGCCCTCTAAGCGGCTATATGCAAATCTAAAAAGACAAACCTCAAAAGCTTCGGTCCCCACTGCATATTCGCCGATTCCACTACGTATAGAATGGGCAACTAAATAGGCCCATGGGATGGGTGATAAATATAGGAAGAGGATATTATAATTTGGCGCCAAATACAATTGGTTTGTTTTACAGTAAATCGTTTCTAGACTTCTAATGGGCATTTGCTTAAAATCTTTTAGTTATACAGTTTTTTACGTAGAATTCAATAGTGTGGCTTGGATTTTTCCAAATATGATATTTTTTGATAAATGGAGCAATTTAAAGGAAATACCATAATCATTGTTTAACAAACTGTCTGATACTAACTCGAGTTGATACTAACTTTTGTTACTAACTGGCGAAAGAATAAAATTTAATTTAAATATTCTTTTTATTTAGGACCAATCGGAGGTTCGTATTTATTTTCCTGTGCCCATAGCACACTACCACCTAGCATTGAAACTTCTGTGTTGACGAGTAAAACAATAATTGGCGCATCACCTAGTGACCGGGCGCCTAACTGTAAATACATGGCGCGAAATTCAAAATTTTTGTAATATTACCTAGGATTGTGAACTCATTTTAAAGTAAAGGAAAATCGATATAATCTTAAAATAACAAGAAAAATCCTTATCCTATACGATAATAAATATTTTTCGTATACTTTTTGGGTTTTCTTGTTATGTTGAGACTATATTTATTTTACATTACATTAAAATGCCAAAGTGGTCCAAAAATTAAAGAATAAAATATAGAATAAAATCTTTATTTATAAAAATATTACAAGAAATGTTATATGTGTTACAAGAAATATTAATAATATAAGCCAAGTGTACTATACTTTAGTTTTCTTAATGTTGTGGCAAGAACTGGTCAGTATTTAAATAATTGTTTTGTCTTAGTATGTCAAGTTTTATGTAAATAGAAGCCTAATTCTGCAAAAGGCCTTTTACTACAATTTTATTCTCATAATTCGCAAAGAATTCAAATATTGGTATATAACATTCAAGATTTTTTTAGAAAGCAATGAATCTAAAGATAAATCCCTAGAAGACAAAGATAAGTACATGCTTGTAATAAATTTAGTCTATAATTACATAAGCGAAGCAATCAATGGGGAAAACCAATTGCTTTTTTCACACATACTCTCACAGATTCAGAATGAAAACATGCAAATGCATTGAAGTATTAAAAAAATGCAGACATTATCTGGTAGGAAAGCAATACAAACCAATCACAGATTAAATCACTATTTTGTTTATATAGAATGCTGGCATATATAAAATCTGACAAGGAGAACTAGCTTTATTTCACCAGAATTTATTGATTATCTCCACTCTAAAGGAATATTTCAAGTAAAACAACACCATATAACCATGAAGGAAATGGTTAAGTTGAAAGATACAATGAGTTATATAGAAATTGGTGAATCTAGCATTGAAAACCAGATATTTAGACTTCACTAAATGAAAAACTGCTTTACCAGGAGCTCTGTACTATATAAGAAGTTTACTATTGAATTGTTATATTATTGAATCACGATAATGATGAAGATGAAGTCCAAATAACACATTAGAGAATTCCACTACTAAATCAATGCCAGATGTGACAGAAAATTTACCTGTTCAAAAACCTGATGATAATTTGAACCAAGATTGGAAAATTCAGATTTTCAATCTAGCTGTAAATCAGCTGGAGCTAAAAATAAACCAAGATAGTTGCAATATTTTGTTCACAAATAGGGAAGGGTAAATGTAGTATAATTTAGTGTTCCAAATCTTGTGACAAGAACTTGTCAGTAATTAAATAATTTTTTTGGAATTCTAATGTCAAATTAAAGCCTAATAAGCAACAGACAGCTGTCAGACATTCTGAGTTCTTTGTAGTACTTACATCCTAATCTAATAACACACACTACCAGTGGTCAGTGAGAACTCTTACTGTCTGGCGTTCTACTCACAGAAAAACAGAACTCAAGAACTCTGCTAAGTTGGAAACAGAAAAATTAAATGATGTAGTTCTAGAAAGAACTTTATATACATTTATATGATAATATTTTAGTCATATTTAAACCTATAAATCCAACAGTTAGCTCTAAGATTCTAAGATCCAGCACTATAGAGATGGAAAAATAACATTAAAAATAAAAAAATATGTAAAGTATTACCTAGTTACAATAATAATATGAAGTATTTTACAAAGTTACGTTTCCAAACTCTATCTTACCAGTAACTCTTTTCTACTAATATTTATATATTTATTGAGAGACATATTAAATACATTTAGATTTAGGTTGTTCTTTTGATTAAAAGTACATAGATGAGACAAACCATGGTAATATATGGTACTCTAAGACCAATCTCACTCACAAGAGAGAGACAGATCCCTCCTCGCACTTAACGGCAAGCTCATGGACCTCTCCATATGATAGTGTAGTCATGGTCTGCTAATCTAAATCTAATCAAACTTTGAAACAGGCACACCTGTAGAAATTATGTCGAACCCTCTCTAAGGCGATGATTTTTTAAGATAGTTGTTGAACCACCACCTACAAAATAATTCAAATAGTAAGCAAGTAAGTCTGATTTTATAATTAGGTTAAATTTATAATTAACTAATTTTATAAGTAACATACATACATATATTGGCATAATAGTTCTTACCTGGTGCTGGTAAAAACAAACTCAGAAGGGCTGTTCTCGTAATACCGGTATGTCCAACATTAATTATATCATCCTCTTTAAAATGACTAGCGCATACACGAAAATTGTTATAAATAGTTTCTGTTGCAGCATTCTCTAATTAGGGCGTTTAACAGCATTCACCCATTTATCAAACATATCCATATTATAATCTCCTAGACTTGAAAAACGGTATTGCTTGCCAGTGGTAGTGTTTATATATTTTATCTAGGGTAGTGTGCTTGCCTAGTATCCATGCAATCTGGAATACATCTTTTTTGTTCAGTTCTTCGTCACTATATTGTTATTCCATGTAATGTGTTCGATTCCATAATAAAAAATCGTCTAAAATTTGCCTTTTTGCACTACTTATATAAAAAAATTTAAACTATAAAATAAATTATAAAAAATAAAACAAATAAAAATATGGCGCCGTATTTGTCTAAATTCAACTTTTGATTTGACCACACACAGCACACTTCCTACGCGTAGAAACGAGACTAGCAGCGCCACCAAACGAATGGGCGCCTAAATCCGAATGTGATTTGACATTGCCTATCCCTGTTACCAATCTATAAATTTTATCTATGCCTGTGCCCGTTGTGGAATCGGTGAATATGCGTCCCGGCTAATTAAACGATGGTTGTCATGTAAAGGTGTGCTTGTGCAACCTAAAAACTCCACAAGACTTAAGCCAGAAAATTACACAAACTTTACTTTCTAGAAGAAACTAAAACTCATAAAGGTTTATCGAGCTAATAATGATAATGAGTATCACTATTATAAGGATATTCAGTACTGTAAGAGTAAATAATAATGTAAAGTTGGTACTTACTTTGTATCTGGTTTTTAGGAGGCGCCTCAACAAACGAGAACTAAAAGAAAAAAACAATCCGTTTTTGAAATGATCAGATTCAAGTCATTGTTGTTTAAAAATTATAAAAAGCTCACGTCAAATTTAATGTAAGTATATCTGTATAATAAATCTGTATTATTACTTTAATTTGTATTGTTTAGCGTCTAAAAGATATAGTGATCCTGGGCTATTTTGTCGGCAATATCCGAGCGCTACTCGGAGATTGCGGACAGAAGCGAAAACTTTTTTAGCTACGCCTAGAAAAAAGTAGTATCTGTAACTTTGGTGATGAGTTTTTAATAAAACTGTAAGAAAACCTGTTGATTCTAAATTCAAGAATGTCCATTTTTACCAATGGGAAAGTATATACCAAATTTAAAAACTTTTTTCCTTCCAAAAAAAACATAAGGTATTACAAGTGGAAGAAAAAGACTCAAAACTCTAATAACTTGTCCTTTGAATAACACATATATCAAGTTTTAATATCACATACGCCTTCTAAGCCATAAGACTATGTAGAAGAAGAATACCTATTGACTCCAATTTCAATGTATTTTGTCATTACGTCAATAGGAAACTATTTACCACATTTTAAGATCCTGCAACTTTTCCTTTAAGAATTATCGAACAGACAGACACAGACAAACGAACAAATTGACAACAAGATGACTGCAATAAGGACCTGTCATATCTGTAATAATTTAATAAAAACAATGTATGAAAAATAGAACAGGTCAATAAATTAATAGGTACATATTTCATTTTTACCAAGTTTCGTGTGCACTCACTGCACATTGACAAACAATCTTGTTTTATTAAAGTTTTATAATTTTCAGATCTACATTATTTCTCTTGTTGTTTCCCGCACTTCAGGTTTTGTTTTTTCTCACAGCAGTTGGCAGAGAAACAAAAGAAAATCCATTCGGTATAGTCAACAACGAAAGATCCCAAGAGTTCTGTAAAACATTTCCCAGAAACGAGTCAGCTGTGCCTTACGATAAATTCAGTTGTCATATTAATAGTGTCAGTTGCTTGTTTGAGGACTATTTGGATATACCATTACTACACATCGTAAGTACATATACCTACTCATATATATTTAGAGGGTGTCCAGAAACTCTCCTGACAAACGAAGACCGCAGATTCCTCAGATAATTTTAAGACAATTTAACCTAGTCCGAAAATACTTCCTAAGGGAGTAAGATCTCTTTTCAGATAGCGTCTTGTAATTCGTTTTTTTAATACCTCCAGAACGCTTTTATTTTGAAAAGTAAAAACTGGTAAGATTATTTATCCTTGAGGGTTGAATCGATTCCATCAATATTGCGAATTTCTAGTACCGATCATAGGCGTCCGTTTAGGGTCAGGTCAGCCGCTATTTTAACGCATTTTTTTGTCTTTAACTTGAGTTAGGTTGGGGCAAAAGATCGCTGAAGCGGCGGTTACCATACTGCCGGCAGTCTTTTAGCGTCATCGCGCGTGTTTAAGCTGTTAGGCCGTTTTTCAATTTCGATGGCTTCACGAACAATGTATTATGTGGCCTGTCCGAAGATGATGTTTGGCTAGGACTAAAGTAGTATCGAAATGTTTTACAGATATAGAATGTTCGTAAATACGGTTATTGATAAAATGCGTTAGACTTTCACAGCTATCGTCTAACTTGTTAGGCTGTTTATTCGGGCTGTTAGGCCGTTATGCGAACAAGCAGCCTAACAAGTTAATGCGGCTATTAATTCGTCGGCTTGTCTGTCCTATGTATGTACGTGGGCAACTGGAAAAAGGTATCTCGTAGACACCATGATATTTATTGGGGATTTGGTCTTTTCGGATCTGACGAGATTGGACGAACTTGGAGTGAGTAGTGAAAATGGTTTTGATATTCAGAGGATTAGGAATTCTATTGATCTTATCAGTGACACCTTTGATAAAAGGTAGAATAATTTTAGGTTGATCAGGCGGCGACAAAATGATGAATTAAAGTATCAAATAAAAAATCACCTTCAACCTTTGGTGTTTACTATATTTATTTGTAGACGTGGTATAATTCAAAATATGAAGCGATGGATGCTTTGGAATCAGGAAAAATAAGAGGCTTTCTACATATGCATCAGAATTTGTCAGCTCTAATTGAAGCTAGAGTTAATTTAGGACTTGATAAGTACGATTTGCCAGATGAAGAAATGCAGGTGTATATGGATATGACATGTAAGTAAAATAGTTTTCTAGAAAAATAGTTTTCTTGTAGTGTTGTAAACATGTGAAGAGAGGTTTTGTTCTTTTTGTAATTATCTGTCTCTCTCCAATGACGTTACAGCCCAAATCTAGTCGTAATCTCCTCCAAACTATGTCTCCAACCTTGACGGTCCCGCGCTGATCTTCTATAGGCTGCCACTCTGCTGCCAATTCATTCTCCCACCTTTTCCGTAGCATTCGTTTGGTCTAACGCCCTGCATTTTAGTATCTAGGGCTCTTTTAGGGCAATCCATGATCTACCCATCGAAAACTCTGAAGTTTCGAATTCTGAGATCAATTCCTCTTTGAACAGTTCGTAGAGTTCATGGTTGTACCTGGATCTCCAGGTAAATATCGAACAGCCCAAAGATACGTACCAGATGCGATAACTAAGAAGAAAAACGAAAGCTGGGAAAGAAACTGCTCCAGAATAAACACTTACTTAGGGGGTAGCAGAAGCACCAAAAGCTGGAAAATATTTTGATCTCTTCGACAAGCATAGACCTATTGGTCTAGATAAATAGGATGAATACTTCGCAAATCTACTGGCGGAAGAAAGGGCAGAATGTTTAAAACACCTCAAATACAATTAGAGGTGCAAGTACATACAATAGCATCCCCAATTAGGATTGACGACAAAGAATTAGCACGAGTATGCCAAGCATTAACGAATAGAAAATCACCAGGCCCTGGCAATATCCCACCTGAGCTAATCAAGTACGGTACAAGCAAATTATATAAGCAGCAAGCCAGCTTTTACCAAAAATGTAGTAACGGAGAGAGTATACCGAAGGAGTGGAGGACATCGTTTATCACGACAATACATAAGAAGGGAAGTAAAAATGTATGTGACATTATCGAGGAATTGCAGTCCTTAGTACCATCTGGAAAGTTTACGGGAAACTCATCAAAAAGAGAGTGGAAAATAGATTCTGTTACCCAACTAATTGAAAAAAAATAGTACGAAATCCACCAGTACATCTCCTCTCGGACTTAAAAAAGCTTATGATAGTGTGCCACAACAAAAACTCTGGGAAGCTCTCAAGAAAAGAAATATTAGTGTTACCTTAATCAAGGCTGTTTAAGACCTCTACAAGAACAACACAAGTAAAATAAAGAAAGGTCAGGAGGTATCCAAGGGTTTCACTAGCAGCAAATGACTCAAACAAGGATGCTGCGTGTCCCTACTTTGTTTAATATATACTCGGAGCAAGCGATAAAGAAGTGAAAAAGAAAATGCAGAAGTATAAGAATTCTTCTAAATGACGCAATACTGTACACATTGAGTTTTGCAGACGACCAGATAGTGATGGCCCAAGACTATGAAGATCTCGAATATATGAGTGCACGAGATGCAAAACTCGCTTAAGGAATGTAAAGTCAATTTGAGAAAAGTGCAAAAAAACGTTTTAGTTTGCCTTTAGAACATATACACCTCCAATAGTTTTTAACATATTTTAAAAAAATAGTGCAGATTTTTTAAATAAATAAAGAAAAAGAATGCATTTAGCGAGTTTTGCACCAAAAAATGTTACATCAATAGTTTGGGACAAATTCTATTCACAAATTAATTAAAAAGTTATTTACATATTACATTAAATTGGTAAATTATTATCGCAAGGTTTTAAACCACTGCAGCCAGCTTCAAGATCGTTTACAGAAGTCTGGTTTTCCATCCTTCAAGGGTTAACAAGATTTTCTTTAAAGAAAACCAAATCAGGATTTTCTTCCCAGGCGTTTCCATAATGTTTTTTGAGAAGAGAAATTATTGTCGATTTATCGCCTTTGAGTTTGCAGCCAATAGGAAGTTGGGTAGGATTGATACGTGTCAATTTTATTCCTCTCTTAACAACAGACTTGGCTTCACCAACGTCAACACAATAATTGGGCTCACCTCATATTAGTGCATTGGTTTTCCCTTTAGTAAGTACAAACCTTTTAGCCTTATTAAACTGAAAGTGCCATGAGGATGGTGCTTTGGTGTTTACTTGTGCTTCATTCTTCCAGTCATACGCCTGTAAATCTAAACCCAATTTTCTAATTGTCGACTTATTTGCTATAATATCTTCGTAGTCAGAAGTTTTTAAAATAATGAATTTCTTATTTACCTCTCTTTCAATCATTCCGAAAAACCTATCAGATGGTATAAAAGAATATTACTACTACGGGGAATATTATGTTAATGGTATTTATGTTTGTGGGAGCTTTCGTCATCAACCAAACAGAAAGCATTGCCATCATTATAATATTCTTCTTTTGCCCCCCACATCCATCAGCAAATAAACGAATTGTATCGATTTCATTGGGAAAGTTAAACTTATTAAGTACATCCCAAACAGCTGAAGCTATCGAATTAGAAGTTTTGGAAAAATCCACCTCCGTCCAAACATAAGAATAAATATTTTCTGGAACCAACTGTGCTGCTGATGATCCGTAAATTACCGTAAAGCTGTAATAGTTAATTTGTTGACTAAAATAACTAGCTTAACCCGGAAGCTTAGGCAAAGGCAAATTTTTCTGACAATCAAACGAAAAATCTGCTGTTTTTTCTAGCGGCTGCTTTAATAAGGCAAAAAATGCCTTTGCTTGTATCCGTAAATGTATCCGTTGCTCGGTGATAATAATTTGCTTTTCTGAACTAGAAATATTTTTGTTTTTTAACTTTTCCTTAGATCTTAAGCAGGTTGAGCATAAATTAGTTTTTGGGGTTCCAAATCCAATGTTGTAATTAGAATTTATGTATGTCCTAAAAAATGCCAGTTTAACATGTAGGTGGTTATCGCGAACTTCAGATTCGTATATTTTCCATAATTTTGTAAAATTAAGTTCACATGGTAAATAAACACGAGTACTGATTTTACTTCTACAGTAATTTCTCTCTATGCATTGGAGAGATTCAATAAAATGTTTTATTGCTAACTTTTTATCATCGTTTTTATTAAGGATGCGATCACCTCCTCTTGTTTCTCGTGGTATATTCCCTTTTAAAACAAAGTTTTTCATGACTCTCTCAATCCGATCTCTACTAAGGGATGTAACTTTTAAGAATTCCGTCTTACAAACACGCATTTTTTTAGCAGAAGTGGTTACATAATACAAAATGGATATTTTTTCCTTTTCTACTTTTGATCTTTTGCACTTCTGGCCTTCACAAGTTGCAATTATAAAACTATCTTGTCTACATTTTTCCTTAGAAGCAGACAGTTTTCTATGAAAATCTTGAATTTCGTTCATTGTTAGAGTGGCACAATAGTAAGGCGTTTCCTGGCTGACCGTTATGTCCACAGGTCGGGTACTCCGGTAAATGTGTCGGAGTGTCCCTAAAATAACACAGTTTAAAAAAATATTCTAACAAATTGATATCGTTTTTATTACCTTAATCTTTTGAGCTTTTGTCTTTTACTTTCCGTCGTAATTTTCGTTCTACACATGTTCTTTGGAGTAGGTTGTATTGCAGAACTAACACTATTATTGGCTGCAGAAATTTCACTGTCTATTTGCATTTTAATAATTTTAAAAACGGGAAACTTCAAGTTAAACCAACAATTCAGAATACCGCTTAAACCACACCAGGAAACAAACAACACGCATGATACCCTTCCCTAACCACGTGAGTAAAATCCGATGCTGTGATTGATCGCCGTACAAATAGAGAATTTTGCATCGCACGCATCAATGCATAAAGCGAGTTTTGCATCAAGTCATGATTTTTGGGACGGATTTTCGTGTGTTAAAAAGCTAGTTGGGCTCCAAATACTTGTGTAAAATAATAATTAAATATTGTACGAACAAGATGGCGTGCTTAACTACTTTTTTCAATTTCTGTCGATTAGCGAGTTTTGCATCTCGTGCACTCATATGACCCGTAAACTTATCGAAGAATATGAACTTTGGGGGCTAGAAGTAAACATCAAGAAAACTGAATACTTTGGCAATGCAAATAGCCAACGATGGCAAATAAGACGAAGTTACATAGAAATAACCAGAGAAGACGAGCTATTAGGCAATTAAACAGTGTACTGTGAGACAAAACAATCTCCAAAGAAAACACACAAAATCTGTAACATTATAAAAAGCAGTGTTACATATAGAAGTGAGGTATGGCCACTGAAAGGAAAAAACTTAAAAGCATTAGAAGCAACAGAAATGGACTTCTGGAGAAAAGCGGCTGCAAAATCAAGATTAGACAGAGTTAGAAACAAAAGAATACCAATTATGGGTGTTGAGCACAATATAACAGAGGACATCAGATTAAATCAACTAAGATGGTATGGACACATCCAAAGAATGGATGAACACGGAATACCAAAGAAAGTATTGAACTGGACACCGCATAGAAGAAGAAAGCAAGGTAGACCGAGATTAAGTTGAAGAGAAGAAATCGATAAAGACGTTTCCTTACGGATTTTATTTCTTTTTGTGTGTAATTTGGCGGTTCTAAGAATTTTCATCCCCCATATAGATATACACTTACTATTTTTTTTTAATTAGTACACACTATTTTAGCTCTTCTGGTAGGCGGAATTATTAAAGATAGAATCTTTGACAAGTATAACTTATTTCACGAAAAAATCTACGATGACTGCAAGTATTTATCGAAATCAGTACAAATACCTTTAAGGGTAGAAGAAAGCTTTTACGGTAATAAAGATGAAGAATATGTAATTTTCATCACTCCTGGAATCATAACTACGTAAGTTTATTATTATTAACAATAATTATATTATCCCAGAACTTTTTTACACATTTAGAATTTTATCTCATTATTAGGTTTTTCTCATATGTTTTTAAGTACCTTAAATAAATAAGTATGTCAACGAAAATAAATACTATTTGTAAATATTTTGTTAATTTCACTAAAATTTGTACAAACCCCACCTCCGAGTGACATGTGTGTTTCAATGGAACAGTGGGACCCACATGTCCGAAGATTAAACCGGTCACACTCCTTAATATAGATCTGATCCCAAAATCTATAGCCAACCACTCCTCCCTATCGCAAGACATAACGAATGAGGAGGCTTTTGTACTGAGCATTACTTTGAATGCCCTGGGTAATGGGACATTCTCTGTTTTACTTTGTGTGGTTAGGTCATCTAATTTTAGGGGTAGCTAGACGAGCTTTTCGATTGATTGAATTTATTATCTGACTTAACTTTTTGTGTACTCGGTTACTCAGCTGCCAAATCAGCAAAATAAATTTTGTTTTCCTTGATTTTTTTTATTTTTTTTAATCTTCCTTTATGTGGAACTCTTGTTATAAATGAATCTTGACTTTTAAAAAAAAAATACTTATTATTATTATTATTATTACTGAAATATATATTATTTTATTCTTGTATTAGATTGTTTCATTTGCTCCAACTCCGTCACTTTGAATGTGAGAAAACCTCACTCGCTTTGCGTGGCTGCGTAGTATGAGTTCTTGACCAAAACTAACGGCCTCCGCACAAACTCGACTAATCTTCCTTTCAAAGCGATCCCTGCGCGTGTGTGGAGAAATGTCGATTTAAAAATCGATCTCGGGCGGGTCATAAGAAATTTCGTGAGGGATTTTACTCATACAATTTTTAACTTGTATAATATTGGATTAATCAGTAGCGTAAACGCTACACGCTGAGTGCCCGAAAGGTCTGGCGAGCTCACGCTTATAATACTTAACGTCGATGCTCAGGTTGCGCGACTGTTGGTCCTTTGATCTGCCTGAGAGGCGTCTTTATGTTTGTGCCTACGAATTCACTTGAGCTCATTGCATCGTTGGCATAACTGCTGTAACTGATTTTATTAAATCTAAAGGGGAATTTATCATGAATTTAACTTTTTCCTGTGCTTGATAAATTCCAGATAACAATTGAGAATCAGTGTTATTTTTGTTCGCTAATAAACTAAATACTGACTTCTAGAAACTCATAATTTGTACAATTAACATCAATGTAATAGAACTATTGTTTAAGATTACTGAAAACAAAGATATAATCGCAACTCAGCAATAAGTGCATCGCAATAGTAGGATATGTGCGTAAGATAACTTAGTGTTGCATTAATATTGATAACCAAAATGGGTAAAAGACAAAATATAATGGTATGATATGTATGTTGTCTTAAGTGTTGCATTATAAAATTTGGGCTAAAAGGAACTAAGCTACACAAGGATATGGAACATTATGAAAAAAGTATATCACTTTTTATTTATCCTAGTGTTAATATTGTTCTGAAGCTATTTTCTTGTGGCATTTTAAATTAATTACTATTTAACTGGGAATAAGCCACAATTAAAGATAAAAATACGTTTATTGACGTTTCAATTTCCACTTCGGAAATTGTTCTCAAAATACAAACAGTAAATTAAACAAATTTTGTTTTTTTGTTACATAGTGAAAAATTCTTCTAATAATTTAATTTTATCTGACTCATTTATATTGACAATTCAGACATACATTATGCATTTTAAAGTAGACGACTTTAAAATGATATTGCCAATATTGTTGAGTTGCGCTCCTGGGACGACTTTACTTATAAGATAGTTCATTCGATTACATGAAATCAACTTTAACTTGAGAATATCCGTCAGAAAAAAATCATAGCATGTAATTGGTCTTTAAAAAGACAGACACATGACATGATGACAGTAAAATTCTCCTGTTAGTGATTCCATAGTAAATTATGAGGGAAAAACCAGGAAAAAAACCTCATAATACTATCCCGATATGGTAAGTATTTGTTCGTGCATTTAGTTTACCTTCAATAAACACCAAAATTCTGAAACACCGTTATTTAAAAAACATAAATTATGTATCCTCTACATGTTACTGACTTACTAATACTGGTATTTTCTTATTAATAACTTCCTCTTTCAATATTGGTAACCAGATCCTACTACATTCTACCGAGGAATTTGCGACACACTTGGCCTCATTTAGCATAATTAGAGCCGCTTCTTTGATTTTTTTTTACCATCCGTTTCTTTTAGGACTACATTTGAATTATTCCATTGAACCCTATGTTCATTATCCCATGCGTGTTTACATATTTGAGATCTATCAAATTCTCTATTGTTAATATAAGATTGATGTTCACTTATTCTAACATTTAATGGCCTTGATGATTCACCTAAATAAAACTGATCGCATTCACAAGGTATTTTATAAATGCAATTCTTTGTCCTTTCTTCTTCATTGTTAGGTTTCGTTTTGGACAAAATAGATCTCAACGTGTTTGTTGTTTTGAATGTTGTTGAAATGTTGAATTTATTTCCTATCCTTTTAAGTTTTTCTGATAATCCTTTTATGTACGGTATTGTTATTTTCCTCGTATTATTCTTTGTGTATGCTGTAGGATCTCGTTCTAAGTTGTTCTGTTCTATTCGATCGATTGTTGAAAATTCCTTATTTACAAACGATAAAGGATATTCATTTTTTAATAAAACAGATGTTAACAAATGTTTCTCCCCCAAGATCGGGGTAGGAAATAAATTCAACATTTCAACAACATTCAAAACAACAAACACGTTGAGATATATTTTGTCCAAAACCAAACCTAACAATGAACAAGAAAGGACAAAGAATTGCATTTATAAAATACCTTGTGAATGCGATCAGTTTTATTTAGGTGAAACATCAAGGCCATTAAATGTTAGAATAAGTGAACATCAATCTTATATTAACAATAGAGAATTTGATAGATCTCAAATATGTAAACACGCATGGGATAATGAACATAGGGTTCAATGGAGTCAATTCAAATGTAGTCCTAAAAGAAACGGATGGTAAAAAAGAAAAATCAAAGAAGCGGCTCTAATTATGCTAAATGATGCCAATTGTGTCGCAAATTCCTCGGTAGAATGTAGTAGGATCTGGTTACCAATATTGAAAGAGGAAGTTATTAATAAGAAAATACCAGTATTAGTAAGTCAGTAACATATAGAGGATACATAATTTATGTTTTTTAAATAACGAAACATATAAAATCAGAATTTTGGTGTTTATTGAAGGTAAACTAAATGCACGAATAAATACTTACCATGTCGGGATAGTATTATGAGGTTTTTTTTCCTGGATTTTCCCTCATAATTTACTATGGAATCACTAACAGGAGAATTTTACTGTCATCATGTCATGCGTTTGTCTTTTTAAAGACGAATTACATGCTACGATTTTTTTTCTGACGGATATTCTCAAGTTAAAGTTGATTTCATGTAATCGAATGAACTATCTTATAAGTAAAGTCGTCCCAGGAGCGCAACTCAACAATATTGGCAATATCATTTTAAAGTCGTCTACTTTAAAATGCATAATGTATGTCTGAATTGTCAATATAAATGAGTGGAAATTGAAACGTCAATAAACGTATTTTTATCTTTAATTGTGGCTTAGTCCCAGTTAAATAGTAATTAATCCTAGTGTTACACTCAACAGAAGGGTTTATTTCGAATTATTTGACATGAATTTCACAAAAGTCATTTATTTTCCATATCCTACTGTTGCTTTGAGGTGACAATATAGGAAAGTTTTCCGAAGGATAGCCAAGCCAACCGTATTTTTCTCTTTATTTCTTCGGTCTGATTTTTTTTTATTTAATTTAACTAGTTGTCCCAAATATACATATTCTTTTACTTGTTCTATAGTTGTTTGTGCAATTGTAATTATTAATTATTCTGGTTGGTTGGTTTGTTTTTGTTGATTCCCTATTTAATTTATCCATCATATTTTGTAATTATTACTATGTATAGAAACCGAAAATCTAGAAAAGTTTAAATCTTCTTCAGCTATGGATGCTCTAATAAATAAGTTTGCCCAACAAAAGTCGATAACAGTTCATTTTTAACTTGTTTCGGTAACATAATATTTTTCTCGCAGGACCATTTGTATTTGTAAATATATTTGTATACTTTAATATCTTTAATAAATATTTTGTTCAATACAGGCGTTTTTGCTTTTTTTGTTGACCATTTTTTTATCACTATCCTATAGCAGTCATGAAAAAAGGCTCCCGACTAGCTACGCTACTGAACAAAAGCAACGTACTTCTACATACTATTGCCTCACCCCGTATTTTTTTTTGGAAGCTAATTGACCATTGATTGAATTGAATTGAACATTTTTTGTTTTATATTGTTTCAGGATGATATATTTTATGGGAGTTTTAATGACCTGCGTGATAATCGTGGACGAAAAATGTGAAGGTATTTGGGACCGATCCATCGTTGCCGGTGTGACAGCTCTAGAGTTAAGTTTGTCACATCTTCTGTATCAAACCGCATTTATGATTATTTTATCGTTGGACTTCTTATTGTTTGTATTTGTAATTTTTGGACAACCGTATATTGGATCTTTGTGGCTAATATTTGCCCTTTTATACCTACAAGGTTTAGCTGGAATAATGTTGGGTACGTATCTAATTCCGTTATGCTTTTAACTATTTTAGCTAGTCATAAAATTGGAAGTAAAATTAGGTTTGTCTTTAGTTCTGAAGGTCAACATGGAAAAACACAGTACCTATATACAGGAAGTGAGAAAGCTGGAGACGACACAACAAAGAAACAGACATGGCGTAGCGATAATAGTAAAAAGGGAAATAGCTAAAGCAGTAATAGGATTTAAGCCCATATCAGACAGAGTTCTTCCACTGAAGAAGAAATAGAAAATTTCTATCAGACTCTAAAAGACTCTAAAACTGACCAAAAAACATGAAATAACTATTATTATGGGCGATTTCAATGCCAAAATAGGACAAGGTACAGTCGGGAGTCGTGGGGTCATATGGCCTTAATGTCGCCGAAAGATGCGCTGGCCAGCAAAATAGGCGGAGCTTAAGAGCGTAGGCGCAAAATTTCGGGCCAATGCTTTTTAAATGCATTCATTTTTTTCGAATCCTGAGAAAACTAATGAATATTTTTGAAAAATTTAAACGCAGAATGAAAGAATACATTATTACCGAGGGCCGCGCCGTGGGGTTATTAACAACTATATATGACATGTGAAATATGCCTTTTTAGGCATATTTCAAATGTCATATATTTGTTGCCAAAACTGAAAATCGAAATTTCATGTTATAGGTCTTGAAGATTAGTTTCTAACAATGGAAATTCCGTACATTCCGTAGTGACCAGTCAATGAAAGAAATATATTTTATTGGCCTTTTGAGAATCGTGAACAAATGTTAGAAATCGCGCAACGTTTATTTATTTAACAGCTTTATAAAAACTGACTTCGTTTGACAAAATGCAAAAATTGCATACAAAAGCAGCATTCTTCACCTTTAACTCTTTGAGTTTTATTAATCTCTAATTAAATTTTATTAATTTACCGAAAGGGTATCGCAAAGAATTCTATTCATTAATATTTAACACCAAATATTTATTGTCCATATTGTAAATGTTGTACTTATTTTAAAATAGTTTTATTCTTTTTCAGGATTTGCAATATCAGTCTTAAGCAACAATCATATAACAGCGAACTTAATAGTTACGGGAATCTTCAATCCACTTGTATTAGTTAGCGGTAAGTTAAAGTAAATGAAAGATTTACACCCTGATTTCTAACTTCTACTAAACTTTCGTTCGCTATCCTAGTTGTTTTAGGACCTAGTTCTTCCACGAAGGTAAACCAACAACAGGAATACAGCCTGTTTTTCCTTTATATCCAACAAAGTTTTCTGTTCAGTTTTGTGAGTTTTTAAAAGTTTGTAATATAAAAAAAGTATAGCACGAAATAAAAAAAAATACTCTCACTATCTCAGCACCGGGGTTATGTGACAAACATCTACAGGAGAATTCCAGCCTAGGGAATCTCCTTTAGGATGCTAAGCTTACGATAGTTTTTAATAAACAATAATTAAGTTATACTCGAGATAATCGAGCTGTAAAAATATTCCAGAGATGGAAACCCCAAGGAAACAGAACAAGAGGGAGGCCCCGTAAAAGATGGATAGACGATGTAGAGAGGGATCTTAGAACCATGAACATCAGGCAGTGGCGAAGGAAAATATCCGACAGGGCAGAATGGAAGAACTGTGTTAAACAGGCCAAGACTCAGAAAGGGTTGTAGCGCCATTATAAAGAGAAAAAGAAGAATTAAATTATACTAGAAGCTGTTGAATTCTTCTAAAGATGTTCTGTGGAATTTGACAGAAACGCTTTTCAGATCAATACCTTTTTTTTAAAAAATCTTAAAATAGTTTCGAAACACAATTCAGACAGAAATCCTTAGCGAATTGTGCTTCTAGTACTCACACAGAGTAAATCCGAATAAAATGAGAAAAGGCATCAAATATTTGATTTCACGCAAACAAATCCTATGTATCTCTTGATACGTATTTTGATACGTATCTTGATATGTCAGAAGAGCTATTCATAGTGGTGCTCAACGTGAAAAATCAATATTTTCTGCCTTTTAAGAAGTAACAATAACAATGGCTTCAATAATTCATTAATGGCGTCCGTATTGAAGCCATGTTATTGTTGCTTCTTAAAAGGCAGAAAATATTGATTTTTTACGTTGAGAACCCCTATGAATAGCTCTTCTGACGAGACCTATTAGGTCGAAATACGTATCAAGAGATACATAGGATTTGTTTGCGTGAAATCAAATATTTGCTGCCTTTTCTCACCTTTTTTTTATTTAAAAAAACCAATAATGGTCGACGCATTTATGACAGTCCGAAATAGCTATCTTAGATATTAGATTTTTGTATACTTGTCCGGAGCATTTCACTTCTTAAACGATTCGCTTCTTAAATCGGCCTTCTTAACACACAGTGCCAAGTCAGGACTATGAAATTAGTTCAACGGAGTTAAGATGTTTATTGTTAGCTACCAGAATCATGCCTTTTGGTAAGGACTGTGTACCTGGGATTATGAACGCCCTAAATCTAAACAATCAGTGTCAGTGCGCTTGAAAACACTTTAAGTGAAGTGAAAATTGCTAACACCCAGAATATTATTGAGTTAGAGAACATTGGTATGATAAGTGTGGAGATGAAAAGTTTAAAAACAATCTATGATGATCTAAAAAAAGATCTTAGGATTATTAAAGAATCTATCACTGGTAACAAATCAGTATTCAGTAAGTAGTGCTGGAAATGTTAACATTCAAAATTGTGCAGATGTCAAAGGTACCGAGGCAGTTTTTGGAGAGATACAGGACAGGACCCGAAGAGGGTCTGTAATACCTGATAATGTACCTGAAAACTATTCCAGTGAATCTGTCATCCGTGCTAAACACGATAGAAATGAGGTCCAAGGAATTCTCAATAAAATAGGTCTAAAGAAAAACACCTTTAAAAGCTTTTCGTTTGGTCGACTAACAGATAATCCAAGACCTCTAAAAGTCGTATTTAATGATTCAGCAATAGTTATCACATGTTTAAAACATCGTAGATTTTCAGAGTAAGAAATTGAAGGTCGTTTATCAGGAGTTAGAATTCAGAAAAACACAGGGTGAGAATGCCTAGAAGATAATGTACTTTAATGGGGTACATAAAATCATTGTAAGTAAATCCAATAATTCAAAAAACGATCATTGAGCTTATATTTTCAGAATGTTGACGGTATGTGGACTAAACTTGCTGTGAGTCTCTCTAGTTATAATGTTATTATTATTATTCAAACATGGCTTACATCTAGAATCTTGGATGCTGAATTGGGATTGAGTGACTTTAATGTTTAGGTATAGACATGACAGGGACACTCAAACTAGTTCAAAGACAAAAAAGTTAGTAATTGGTGCTGTGTACTTTCCTTCGCGGTCATCTGGGTCAGTGTATGAGGAGCATTCCACCTGTATGTTGGACTTAGCGGATATATTCAGTGATTGTGAATTCTGTATTTGTAGTGACTACAACCTACCATTACAATGCATTAGAAACAATTTGAAATTTGCCAATAGTTGTGAAAAACCAACAATTTTTTTAAACTATTGATTTGTCCCTCTTAGATTTTAAAGTTCAGCAATCTTGGTTTCAGGTATCTTTTGGCCCACCGAAGCATTACACAAATATATATACTCTGTCGTAGAATGGTTACCATTAGCAATTCCAATATCAGCATTACGAAATGTCATCAGGAAAGGATGGACACTTACAAACTTACATACCCTTCACGCAATAGGACTATTGTGTTTCTGGATTCTATTTCTCTTAGTGGTGAATATCTACTTGACGAAAAGGAAAAGATGAGACAAGAAATAAGGAATGGTAGAAGGTTGATAAGCTAATAGTTAATAAATAAATATTTTCAATTTTTGTTACTGGTGTTTCTTTTACTTTTCTTGTATTCCACACACATAAGTTTTGTTTTTCTTCTCTGCCTTTTCACCCTGTGACTTGTGAACGCTTATTCTAGAACAAAAGACGCTTTTGATTGCTATCACAGGAATTTGTTCGCTTTTGACCTATTCTGTACCATTGGGTGGTATAGTTGGCATCTTCTGATACTCTCTATATTTTATTTCACCCTTCTGCTAGTTCTGAAATTCTTAATGTTTTCTTTATATATATATATATATATATATATATTATATATATATATATATATATATATATATATATATATATACAGTGTAGGAAAATTTTTATGGTCGGTATGCTAAAATTTAACAGGATATCTAACGCAGATATAAAATCATATTTTCAGCGAATAGACAAAGATAACAATCTTATTTCCCCTTGGTCTCCCCTCCTCAAATATTTTTAACACCTATTGGCCATTAGTGAGACGAATAGTTCCGATCAGAGATATTTTACATATTCTCTGGTTCCGATCCTAATATACCTAAAAAACTAGAGGTGGGTCCTCCCGTTTTTTAAATTTTTATCGGAACCGTTTTTCGTAAACTGTAACTAGTTGATTCAAATTAGCGAGTACACAAACATATTGGCTATTATCGTTTATGTGTATAAGTATTGAAGTGAAAGAACCTAACGAAGGATATATTTATTATAACTTGAAAAATAAATTAAACAATACAAATAGTACTTACATTTACATTACACGTTATTATTAAATCGCGAACCGTCTAAATTGACATTTAAAAACAAGTTTTTCTACTTTTCTTGTTAACTGTGTTCTTCTTTTATTTAAAATTAAACCAGATTTTAAACATGTGTTCACAAGGAAAAGATTTTGTTACAATTCTACAATATTTTATGAATATAGTGGCTAAGTTAGGATATACATGGCGATGGTTTTTCCACCACGGTAATGGACAGTTCCAATCTCCGTTCGAAATTTATTGTGGGTAATATATTATTAGACAAATACATGTCTACTTCTTGTATATCTCTCGATACAGTTGTATGTTTAGATGAGTCATGTCCAATTAATTCATCAAAAATACACAATGGACTTAAGTCATCTTTATCAGTTTCTTTTTCTTGACTAAACTTATTGATTTACTAAACTTATGCAAAGACTCGTTTCATCCCTTTTTGTATAGGTGAAGAACCAGATTTTAAAAAGTTTGCAGGGTGGATTCCTGGATATAAACCGCCAACAAGAAAAACTGTTAGATTCATTACTTCAGGAATGTTATGTCAAAACTGATTTGATAATAGATAAAAAAAAGTCCTTTTTTCGACAATTCTGCAAAAAACATTAAACTCTGTTGACTGCCGCTCTAAAAAGGTCTGCACTACTTCATTCAAACCATTCCCTTAAGTTCTTAAGCCAGGATATTCTTCGTCTTCCCACATTTCGCTTTTCTCGGATTTTGCCCTGCATAATAAGTTGTAATAATGCGTATTTTTGCCCTCTCATCACATGTCCCAAGTACTCAAGTTTTCGTCTTTTAATAGTTAATATTATTTCTGCCTCATTTCCTATCCTTCTAGTTACTTCAATGTTTGACATTTTTTGAATCCATGATATTCGTAGGATTCTTCTGTAACACCAAAATTCAAAGGCGGCCAACTTATTCAGATGAACTTGTTTTAGTGTCCAAGCTTTCAGACCATAAAGAAGAGTAGAGAACACGTAACATCGAAGCATTCTCTGGCGTAGTTCTAACCTTATATCCCGACAACAAAGAAACTTTTTAAGTTTAATAAATGATGTACGTGCTATTTCAATACGTGTCTTAATTTCTTTTATTTGGTCTACATCTGATGTTATCCATGTTCCTGTATTTATAGTTATTAACACTCTTAATTGCAGTATCTTCAATAGTCAATTGGATATTTGTGCAGATTTAGTCATGATCATGCATTTAGTTTTCTTTAAATTTATCTTCAGTCCGTACTCATGACAGCGTTCATTAAGGCGTTGCATTAGGTTCTGTAAATCATTGTTGTTATCCGTAATTATTACTGTATCGTCTGCAAAACGTAAGTTATTCAAAACTTCTTCATAGATAGATATACCTTCTATTGAGTCAGAGATCGCTTCTTAAAATACCGATCACTGTAGACATTGAAAAGTAGTGGGGACAGCACGCAACCCTGGCGGACTCCTCTCTGTATTTTGATATTTTCGGTGTACTGGCGTGTATTTCCGTTCCACATCGGTATTAAATAATACAGACTTAGACTTAGACCAAATCTAAATAAAAAACACTGGATTATTTGTTCTCAGCTTTCCCAAATTTTACGGCCGTTTAAAGAAATAACAAGTACAATGAGTGGCCAAAAATACTTGAAGGGTAGTTCAGTGATTGTTATGGTACGCCATATGTTTTGGCCATTATGTTTGTTTATGTAGGTACTCTCTTACTTGAAACTACTTTTAAACAATCATAGTTAGTTGTTTACAAAAATTTAAATTTTTAAATTCATTCATTTTTTTTTGGAATCCTGAGAAAACTAACAAATATTTTTGAAAAATTTAAATGCAGAATAAAAGATTACATTATTACCGAGGGCCGAAAGTCCCTTAGAATAAACAAAAAGTTTTTTGAATGAGATATTTGAAATTAAAAATCACACTAATTTTTTTTTTCGCCCTTATAACTTATTAAAATAAACATTATAGAAGTTTTCAGGGACTTTTGGCCCTCGGTAATAATGTATTGGTTCATTCTGCGTTTAAATTTTTCAAGAATATTTATTAGTTTTATCAGGATTCGAAAAAAATGAATGCATTTAAAAAATATTAATCGCTCTTACGCTCTTAACGATAAAATTACCACGACCCACCTCTACTACCCGTTACTCGGTATTCTGACCAGACGGACGACGTTGCCAAATAAATTATTGTGTGTGAATATTTTTTAATGTGGTGTTATTGTATGCAGTTTATTATTTCATATTGGGAATAAGGCACAATGTGACTTTAAAATAAGCTTATTTTGATGTTTAGATTTTTAATTCGGAAATCGTACTTAAAATACGAAACATTAATAAATTTTATTTAGGTATATAAAACGATTTCCAAAGTGGAAATCAAAATCTTATATTACACTTATTGTAAAGTAAACTTGTGGCATATTCCCAATAAAAAAAAAGAGTAAGCTGCCATTTAAATCAATTTCGCCCAAATTGGATTATCTTAGAACATTGTTCAAATGCAAAAAAAAAACAACAGGTGAAATAAATCCAATAAGTTTGGCAACGTTGAATTTCCCCTTTTTTAATATTTCCATTCGGCGATATAAAGGGCGTACCTAATATACCTCTCTCTTTTTAAACAGCTGTTTCTCACTCCATCTCACGTAAGGTCCATACCGACCATAAAATTTTTCCTACACTGTATATATATACCTCTACATGTTTTTTGTGGCCTACTTGTCTTTTTCTTGACACACTGTTTATGTCTTAACTGCCCTTTTTTGATGCCTGAGATATTAAGCGTCAGAAATACGTTAAATAAAAGTGAAAGCGTAGGAAAATTGGACATGGCTGGCATATCTAACTTGTGAGGTAAGTGAGCACAATGTAGTTTTTCCTGAACTTCTTTTATCATTGTATTTTATGGAATCGCATCCATTTTTTTTACTCATTGCATGACTCCGGCAAGTGCTGGGTGGATTAAGTAGCTCAGTAAATGTCGGTGCTGATGCCAAGCAAGTTCGGATAAAGGAGGAGGGTTAAGGCGATGGGCTAGCAACTCATCCCTTGTCAAAATAAATACATGCTAAAAATTTCGATCAAAGCCTCGAAATACAAAGGATGGATCAAAACAAAAACGACTAATGCAACGGAAAAGAAAAATGATATTGGTTACATGGAATGTACAAGGACTTATAACCAAAAAAGCAGAAGTATTCAAAGAATTAGCGGAAAACAAAATAAATATATTTTCTCACCGAGACCAAGAAAAAGGAAATGAAGGGATAGGGGAATATATATATATATATATATATATATATATATATATATATATATATATATATATATATATATATATATACATATATATATATATATATATATATATATATATATATATATATATATATATATTTACAGTGGAATGAGTAAAGTTAACAGAACTAAGATAGGAGTCTCTACTGCCATTCGAAAAAATCTTAAAAACAATATTAAATCGTGGACTGAAGTCAATGAACAACTGCTAATACTGGAAATGAAAAAGAATGGGCACAACATCGTAATTGTCAGAGTGTATGCCCCAAATGAAGATGCAGATCCAGAAAGTAAAGACGATTTCTACAACAAGATGAATGAAATACTCTCTGAAATTAAAGAAAACTGTGAAATCTTTATACTAGAAGATTGAAACAGCAGAGTAGGGAGAGAAGAAAATAACAGAGTCGTAGGAAGATATGGGGAACAAATAACCAATAACAATGGAATGCGCTTTAGAGATTTTTGTGAAACAATGTCTCTCAAAATTATGAATGGATCTTTTCAACATAAACATTCAAAAAATTTACATGGATATAACCTACTATTCGCAGCTGAAAACAACTGACGTAAGTGTATACCGTGGATCAGAATGTGGACCCGACCATCGTTTACTTATTGCCAACGTGATAGTTAACTATCGCAAAACCAATAACACTCAGATACAGAATATAGAAAATTAAATCGAGATGTAAAAAGACAAGTTTTTTTTTAACCTATTCTCTATCCTTCCATTGTTGGATATAGGTCTCCCCCAGTTCTCTTCATCTTTCCACCTCATCTGTAAAATGGAAAAGGAAAAAAAAGAGAAGTAGTGAAAAGTAAAAATGAGATGTGGGATCGAAGATGTGCAGAGGTGGATAGGTATATGGGTGGAACAAGAGTTGGGCAAGCGTGGAATGTGAAAGTCTCTCCGGAGGGAAGGAAAGGAAAAATCTAACCAACAGTTAATAGATCTGAAGCAGTGGAAACACTATTATGCCTTACTGACAGAGGATAGATGTAAATTCCAAGGAATCGAGATGAAAGAAATATCCGAACATACACAAATAATTGAGATAACAATCGGAGAGTTAAGCGATGCCTTCAAAAGATCGAAAAACGGTAAAGCAGCAGGACCTGGAGACATCCCAATTGAGTTGGTAAAGTATGGACCAAAAATATTACATGAGATGTTGGTGTAGATATTTAACAAATACTTAAAAGGACAAAATATCCCTGATGAATGGAATGATGGATACATCAACTCAATATTAAAGAAAGCGATAGACACAAATGCTCTAATTATAGGGGAATAACTGTTCAGCTAAATAAATCAGCTCAGTGGGGAGGTTGTACGGTCGAATAATAAAAGAAAGAATAGAATCAGAATACAAAAACATTAGAACAAAATGGATTGCGTACAAGAAAATCGTGCACTGATGGTATATTCTTTCTGCAGCAGATAATCGAAAAACGGAAGGCAGGGAATCTATCTACCCACCTATTGTTTGTAGATTTAGAGAAGCCATACGATAAGGTACCTTTGAAAAAACTGTTTAAAACATTGACAAAAGTAGGTGCCAGAAGAGAGTATGTGGATGCCATTGCAAATATATACAAAAATGTAAGAAGTGTCCTTAAAGAAGGAAACTTTATATCTGAATCATTTCCAATCACAAAGAGAAGTGGAGAAAACAAGTATCAGGAATGGGAATAGACATTGGAGTTGGTAAATGTCTAACAACTTTATTTTTCGCAGATGACCAGGTAGTCGTAGCGCATGATGAGAACGACATGGACTACATGTTTAGAAAACTAAAGAATATGAAAAATGGAGCCTCAATATGAATATATCAAAGACAAAGTATCTTAAAATAGGAGATGATGAAGAAGATCCAGAGTTGAAATTAGAAAGACAAAAACATGCAATGAATATAAATATCTCGGATCTATAATATCTAAAGAAGGCACTACCAAAAGAGACATCGAAAACAGAACATAGCAGGGAAAAAACGGTCAACATTTTAACTAAATATATTAGACAAGAAACGAAATTGACAAACTATCGAACCTTGGTAGAGCCTATTATGACTTATGGTGCAAAATTTTGGCAGATCAAGAAAAAAGATCGAAAAGGAATAGAAATAGTAGAAATGGATTTTTAAGGAGAGCCTCTTTCAAGGAGAAGATATTAGAAGGAGAACAAATACTGTATATTCCAGTGTAGACAGTGAAACGAGACAATAGTGTGGTATGGTCACATGAAGCGAATGAATGAAGATAGATGGCCAAAGAAAGCTTTAAATTACATACCACAACAAAGAAGAAGAGGAAGGTCTTCAGTTGCCTGGGAAGAAAATGTACGGCACATAATGAGAAATAGAGCCACCAAAGAAGACGAATGGATGGACAGAAAACGATGGCGGTCTAAATGCGAGAAGCGGCAGGAACTTCGCTTATATATTTACTCATTACATGTCTTTTTCCAGTTGTTTCATTTTATACCACGTCGTTCTTTGGGCACTTAATTTATTATTACTTATTTCACATTTTATTTTATAGTTTTTCACTGACACCTAATCCTATATTCCCATATCTTTCCCCAATACAGCATCTTTTTATACACCTTTGGTCTATTGATACATTTTCCCCCAAAATCAAACTCAGATGTCCATAATGACAATAATATCCTACACAATAATTTTTTTCTTTATTTTTTATAAATAAACTTTTTTTTCTTACAAAAAATGTTAGAAATACTGTAAATATAAAAAATATATTTATACAACTAGTGGTAAATCTATTATTGAATATCTACAATATTCAAGCAATACAGGTTTCTATAATGTCAAGATTGTTTTTTTCTTCTTCCAAATACCGGTCGAGGTTTATAAAGATCGTCGCTACTGTACCTCTGAGTATCTGCAACAAAAAAATCACATAGTTAAATGGTGCTCTAAGGACCTAGAGTAGCCGATAATATAGCACAATGCTGCAGCAAAAACACTATTAAACTTTAATTGAGATATGCCAATAACACAGTGCACCGATTATTGGCGTGGCTGGCGAGCAAAAATGTATCTGCAGGTACGTGCTGATTAGTATAAGACAAAGAAAGAATTCGGGTGTATGACTATGAGCTAATTCCTGTTTTTTTTTAAGTTGTGCAGCCCTATTAACGCATATCCGGCCACCATACATTTTGCAATGTGTTTGATCGGCTACACTTTTCCAGTAGAAGTTACGTTGTGTTTGAATCCAGGTTTTTTCCGGTCGTGGATAGTGCTTGTTAGTAAGCCTAAAGCCGAAGATTTTTTTTAGTAGTCATACATATTTTTTATAATATACTAAAGAATTCATTGCTAGTTTTATTGCTAAATATATTTTAAATATGATTTATTTAATAAAACTTATACGAATCGCTTATTTCAGAAAAAACTAAGCCTCATTTTGACGATTTTGAGTTTATAACACCAACGTATATTTCTGTGGGTTACACACAATATAATGCAGGTTGTTTCTACACTCAATTGTCAGCTGTCATTTTGCAGATCGACGTTTACCATAACCTATAAAATTCATAGTGTTTCTATTGTTTGTTCTTATTGCTGCTTACAAAAAGTTGTCTGTATATTGGAAGAAAAACGTTCATATTTTAATATTATTATGAACAACGATCAACCCACCACCAGTGCTGAAAACGCTAAGCTAAGGAGAGTCTGCTACTAAAAGGAGTACGGGAATTAGGAAATCGGATGAATATCAGCGTAATGTTATCAGATACTGAAAGAATCTAGTATTGATGACAAAGATTAAGCCCAATTAAAAATTTATACTTACAGTAAAGGGCAACTGTATGAGTAGACAACGAAAACTCACAAAAATTTACGATAAAACGGGGAGTACATCATGGCTGCATTTTGTCAGCGACGTTATTCAGTACTTACTCGGAAATGCTGTTCAGGGAAGCTATTGATGGTTTAAGAGAAGGTATAAAAATCAATGGTGAAATCATAAACAATTCAAGATATGCGAACGAACGGTTGTGATTGCTGATTATGCAGAGGATCTGCAAATATTAATAGACCGTGCAGTGGAAGTTTGTGACAGATACGGCATGAAATTAAACTGTAAGAAGACCACAATTATTGTAGTAAGTAAAAACGACGTAATACAGCACCAATTCACAGCTAATAATGAACCCTTGAAAATAGTCGACAAAATTACATATAGAAAAGGCGAGAACTGTCTTCATTCGCCTCAGGAAGATTTTATTTAATATGCACCTAAACATTGATATGAGAACACGAGTCTTGAGATGCTATATATTTTCTACCTGGACCTTGACGGAGGTAACATACAAACGATTAGAAGTCTTCGAAATGTGGTGCTACCGCCGCATTCTCAGAATTTCCTATATCCATCATGTTACAAACAACACCGTCATCCAACGTATGAATAAAGATCTGGAAATTCTGACATACTTAGGGCATGAGAAGTATCAACTAATTCAACTAATTTTACAAGACAAGATAGAAGGCAAAAGATTTCAAGGGTGCAGAAGAACATCGCGGTTGAAGAACATCAGACAGTGGGAAGGAATGACTACCATACATATATTTAGAGCAGCTGTCAACAAAGTTGTATGGACCAATGTGATTGCCAGCATCCACAGAGGATAGGCACCAAAAGAAGAAGATGTGGAGTGATTACTACAGATAAAAGGAGAAAAAATATAAAAGGGAACATTATCGATGCTGGAACTAGGGAACTTATCCGTAGCCACATAACTACATTTCCAATCAAAGAGCCTCATTATTCTGGTAAGGAATTTAAGTACTTAGATACGAAACTTAATATAAAAATAATGCACGAATTATTTATTAAAAAGTATCTTCAGAGTACAGTAAAATACAGTAACTACAATAAATTTTTTCATGAAAATTTTAACCTACATTTTGGTAGGATAAAAATTGACACATGCAATATCTGTGAGGAGCTTCTTTTTTCCTGAAATTTCTGTACAACACCTATTTTATCTGTCGCAGCTTACCGTTAATGGTGGGTGGAAGAACCGTTCAAATCATTTTACGAAAATATTATTCAAACATCAGCAACTAAGAAAAAATCCAAGGAAGTCTCAAAATAAACTGTATAATATTAAAATTGTTTAGTAATACTTTTGTTTTGAAACCTGACGTTTTATTACTGAAACAACCTAAATCCATTTTAAATATGTTTATTTAAAGAGTTTAGTAACGGTTTATAATGCTATTGTTTTTGATAAATTCTTACATTAGATGTAATCTATTAACTTTAAACTTGTTCAGATAAACTCTCAAAACGTTTTGTTCATCTCCTGCAAACTGTCCGAATGTGACTTGGGTTGTTTCTGAAATAAGCGATTCATATATAGATATAATAAACGCACCTTCCACCCCCGCCGTTTCATTACTCCCTACTACTATATTAGTTTGATAGATCACGCAAGTATGACAGACAAAGATAGGTAGACCACTCAAAGTGAATATTGTTTCACCTGTATTCACAGAGCCGCCCGTACCTTACCTAGTCTATTCTTTTTATCTATAGATTCATAACAAAGTGCCAGGCTGTGATCGATGTTAGAGATAGTGCAAACACTCCTGACCACGGCGCAGTAGACGAAATTTGGTTTAGTCCTTACTTCCATGCGAAGCGTACTGTACTATACAACGTAAATGGTAGAACTTTTCAGTTTGATTAGCATAATTCCACATACAATAGAGCCTTTCTGCCTTTACGCGAATTTTGACTTGGCCTTCATGTAGCTCCATGGTCAGAAGTGTTTGCACTATATCTAACATCATTCTGATTGAAGCGGTACAAAAACGAATAATATATGTAGTATTTCTTAGCTGTCGCATACTATACCATTAATTGTGCATAATTTTCATATCAAAATCGATGCAGATCTATTTGTAATAGCACATTATTCGCAATACAGACGGAGTACCTATGATTATCGAAGATAGAAGATCATCACGATTCTGCGATATACGATAAACTGCTCAAACATTGACAAAATTAACACAATTCTTGTATATTCCACACAAAAAGCAAAATAAATCAGTAACAACACGAAACAAAGAAAAACATAAATGTCCACCACCCTGGTCAAGCAACAACCAAATGTCTAGCTAAAATCATCGTCATACTTACATTCTCGCATAATCCTTTTTTGTTTTATAGGAATAACCAGATCTTCGTCTTTCCTTTCGTTAGATTTGTCACTTTCTGCTGGACTCAGCGGAAGAGAAAAGTGTTCCGCAGGAGTGATATCTTAAAAAAAGTACATTTTTGTCAATCGACTGATATTCTGTGCACAACAACATGCAGCAGCAAGTGTTTCAAAATCAGCTCTTGAGATCAAATTTGAACACAGTAGGCATTTTTAGAAGATGAGTTAGTTAATTAATAATAGGTATTATAATGTTTTCAATAGTTTTACACTATGATGTAAATGTTTTCTGATAATGAGTTGTGGGACAAGGTCATACTGTGGAAAATCACTGTACAGAATGCCAGGTTTTTTAAATTTTTTCCTAATAAAAATCACGCGCAGCTTGATATACTTTGCAGCGTGTTTTAGATTAAGAAATAAACCACAATATTAATCTGACAACAATATTGTTAATAAGCTATTACGATTCCACTACTGTAAACAGACCAGCCAATATTTTTACACGTCAAGTATACCCTCATATTGAGTATAAAAATCGTTCAACAAGAATTATTCACTTTTTTTAAGAAATAATTTGTTTGCAGAATTATTGTACACCACTGAACAAAAAACTAAGACACTCAAACTGTAGAACTTCTAGAACTTCTGAACACTTAAAAATTTTATACCATGTAAATAAAATAATTTATTCAGCTTTCGATGAGTACGAAAAAACCTAAACACTCCCTAACATTATTCAGTTTCCTCAACTCTTTCACGATGAACCTTTAAAACAGAATTTTAGAAATACATTAACGTCTTGGTGGTGAAAAAAACAACATTTACAACTGTCAATAAGTTCAAAAGTTGTCAACATCGGTCACCATGTTTCTGTAAGTTCTAGGAAGTAACCACGAACCGTAATTGACAGAAATCGTTTGGAAAATTGTTAATCACTTTACACTAAGTTTTAAGTTTCATGTAAGGTTTTTGTCCAACAGTGTACTGTAATTCTAAAATTAATTACCTACTCTATATAATTCTAATATTAATTTCTCTTCGATATTTTAATTGGTTTTGTAGTTGGTACAAACAATTTCGTCATTTACGTTAACCTAAAAAGTAATAAGAAAGGCGGACAATTTTGGGTAAAATTTTTATGACAATATACCAAAATCTTATACATCAAACTATAGTAGAAGCCACAGTTAGAATTCAGTGCAGATAAGATAGCAAATGTATTTCTTACGGGAGAACGGCCGACCACGTTGCCGGTTTGAATCGAGCGGCACATCAGGACCGGATTTAAGAATCATAGCACTGGAATATACGAGCACACAACAATTGCATACGGTTGTATAAAAGACTATCATTATTGTTTCAACTAAAGCATGATTCAATCATCGATGTATAAATCTGAGAGTTACATTGTCGAACTAAACAATAACATAAAGAAAAATACTATAAAAAAGTAAAATATATCAAAAACTCATTCTTCTTCTTCTGGTAGCACTACAACCCGGGGTGGGTCTTGGCTGACTGCACAACCTGCTTCCATCTCGAACGGTCGTCCATGATGTTTAAGTCAGTGGGTAGCCCCGTTGTTCTCAAATCTGACCATATATTATCTCTCCATCGCATTCGTGGACGTCCTAAGGGCCTTCTCCCTGTCGGGAGTTCTTCCTAGATTAACTTGGTAAGGCGGTTATTAGGGAGCCTATGAACATGGCCAGCCCATCTTAGACGTTGGGATTTAATCTCTTGGACTACGTCGCTAGCACTATACATTTGTTTGACCTCGGCATTTGTTCTCATTCGGTATTGGTTAGTATTCGGATAGTGATAGGGACCGAAGATCTTTTTGAGGATTTTTCTCTCAAAGCATCTGAGTTTACTTTCCATTGCTTTTGTTAGGGTCCACGTCTCACACCCATACATGAGCACCGGTCTAATTACTGTTTTATATATCCTGATTTTTGATGTTCGTGTTAGGCTCTTGGATTTAATAGTATTGTGGAGGCTATACATACATCTGTTTGCTGCCTGAAGTCTCCCTTTTATCTCTTCCGTGATATCGTTATCTGTGGTGATAGTCGCTCCGAGATATTTAAAACTCTCCACTCTTTCAAAGTTATAGGGGTCTATTGTTACATTTGGTCCTATTCTATCTCGTCTCTTTTACCTGTTAATGCACATATATTTGGTTTTCTCTTCATTGACCCTTAGACCGATATTTTTTGCCTCTCTCTCTAATTTATTGAAGGTTTCTTTTACATTGGTGACGGTATTTCCTACAATGTCAATGTCATCCGCGTATGCTAGTAGTAATTTTGGTCCATTTACTGTCAGTAGTTCTGTTCTAATTTGTGCGGTTCTTACTACTTTTTCCAGGATTATATTAAAAAGAAGAGGTGACAGCGCGTCTCCTTGTTTCAGTACACTGTTTATTTCAAACGACTCTAAGAGCTTGTTACCTATCCGCACTCTAGATCTACAGCCATTTACACAAACTTGAACGAGCTGGATAAGTTTTTTTGGAACTGAAAGTTCTGCCATTGCATTCCACATCTGATCGGAAATCTATGAAGAGATTATGAATGGTTCTATTGAATTGCCATCCTTTTTCAAGCAGCTGTCTGAGAGTAAAAATCTGATCTATAGTCGATCTATTTTTTCTGAATCCGGCTTGGTATTTCCCTATGAAATTTTCTACAAAAGGTGTTAGTCTACTTAATAGGATGTTCGATAAGATTTTGTACGCCGTATTAAGTAGGGAGATGCCTCTATAGTTAGAGCACTTGGTTTTGTCTCCCTTTTTATGGATAGGAATTATTACACTTTCGTGTCATTTTGTTGATATTTTCTCTTCGTTCCATATAAGTGTTATTAGTTTGTGTAATTGTCTATATAAAGTTTCTCCTCCATACTTAAGAAATTCGGCTGGTATATTGTCAGAGCCTAGAGCTTTTGCGTTCTTCAATTTGTTAATTGCTTGCAATGTTTCTTCTATTTTTGGGTACTCTACCGGTAGGTCCACCCCAAGGTATATATCCTCTCCATGTTCTTCATCTTGGTGTATATTAAGTAAATTTTTAAAATATTCTTGCCGTATTTGGAGTAGTTCTTTGAGAAAAAACTCATTGTCAATAGTTTATCTGTATTTATCAATATTCAATAGCTTCTATTGTAAACACCTTCTTTGGGAAATAAAGATCATTATAAAGTCATTAGGAGAAGCGAATCAGTTTTAATCCCCATTGTCCAAAACTCAGTCGCTCATGGCGCCGTTGCCAGTATCTGTCGTGAATTTCAAACAGGGTAAGACTCTTAATGTGCAAGTAAAACGAGTGGTGTTACTACTATCATCTGAACTTAAAAAATGGTGACCGCTTGACTATTATCGTGGAAAAAGTTTCAAAAATGTGCGGTGTGAGTGTTGGCAAAATTTATGACATCCGCGAAAAGGCCCAGAAAGGCGAACTGAAACCGGTATAAAAAAAAAGGGAAAAAAAACAGTTTCCAGTCCAATTCACGAGAGATTACCTACGATGAGCGAGTTAAATCTCGAATAAGGAAAATTGTCCATGATTTATTTTGGAAAACATACCACCAACCGTCGACAGCATAATGAATATAGTGAAGGATGATGAGGACCTACAGCTTTTTCAAAAACCACATTACGTAGGCTACTAAATGACATGGGTTTTTAATATGGTAAAAGCGGTCGAGGTTCGATAATGATGGAAAGAAAACATATCATATCCTGGAGACATAAGTACCTCAGACAAAATAAATACATTGAGGAAGAAGGATAATGTAAATCACAACGATCAAGAATCCACGAGATGCCATAAAAGGTTCTCTACTGGACTGAAAGCTCAAATCCAAAGAGATCCTCGGTTTGTTTTTCTTCAAGCTGGAAGCGAAACAGGTTTTGTGCCATACGTACGTTCAGTACATTTCAGTTATGATCTTGTGTATTTTATGTATAATATATTTATCGTGTCGTATAGTCACCTACAGAAGAATAAAAAAAGAGATCAAATTAGCTAAAGAAAAATGGATGAGAGAAAGGTGCGACGAAATTGAGGATGTAATATCTAAACACGACTTTAATGTGCACAAAAACCAATAGAAATGAGTAACATATTTAAAAAACGAGTTCCCTCTGTACTCGTTGACAATAATAACAAAATCAGAAAAGAATGGCAGCTGTATATATCAGAGTTGTTTGAAGATGACAGGAATAATATTGCCGAATTCTATCAAAACTGTACTGACGGCCCAGAAATTATGATTATGAATTATGCGAGAAAATGCTCAGAATATTGATTAATTAGCCTAATGAACCACTCTTAAAATTTTCCTCAGAATACTTCACAACAGAATTAAACACAAATGCGAAGAAGGTCTTGAAGATACCCAATTTGGTTTTAGAAATGCTATGGGAATCAGGGAGGCACTTTTTGCGCTTAACATCCTATTACAAAAATGCTGTGACCAAAGAAAACATGTATTTGCATGTTTCGTGGACTTCGAAAAGGCATTCGATAAAGTACAGCATGTAAAATTAATGCAAATACTGAAAAATATCGGAATAGATGACAAAGATATTCGTGCCATTAAAAATTTGTACTGGAATCAATCAACTGCTATCGTAAAAATTGGAGATAACTACAACGATGAAATCTCTATACAACGAGGAGTCAGACAAGGTTGCATTTTGTCGCCAACATTGTTCAATGTTTAATCGGACCAGTTGTTTTTAACAATGAGTAAAGATTTTTGAAATGAAGCGCGTACGGTCCTGATTTCTCAGTCTATGGTCAAACTACCACACACCTACCACGGTGCCGGCATAAGCGACAACACTGCGCACTGTAAGACCAACATTATATTCTTCTAACTGTGGTTTCTACTATGGAAGTTTAATACTGATGCCCACGTGCATCAAATTTAATTTATACAGATGATCTTCAGATAAAAAATAAGTTTTGCTGGATTCAGAAACCAATATTAGTTTATTAGATTTGGTTAGGGTTAGTTCTGAATGTATACGGCATTTAAGAATAATCAACTTGGATTTCTTTGTATAAAACTGATATTAAGTATATACCATTTCAAATACTAGTGGATCTGACAGTAGTCTAGCCTAGAAGGAAGAAAACGCAATTTTGTTTTTTTTTTTCTCATTTATTTTTCAACCTAGTCCCCCAATAAATTTGATAAGACGCTATCTCAACTTTTTTTACCGCTTCTCAAAGTTTCTAAGAATTAAGTTTCCTCTATGACGTCATTCGTCTTAAAACGGCATTTTCTGAACCATTTTTATTAACTTAACGAATAAGAAATAATCACACCAGCCTAAATCTGTCAAATATGGTGGATGTTCGATCAACTATAACTTAAATTGATGCAATTTTGCCCGTGCAATGACCGTCTTCTGTGAGACGTTGCCGATTTTCTCCACTAGTCTGACTGCTCTTTGGTCTCCAAAGCATAGACATGGACCCATGTTTCATCAATAGTTTTCGTAATACATTTTTGGTTGAGAGTAAGCAAACGTATCACTTATTGAGTTCATAGCTAATTTCGCATCCAAATTTTCAAATATGATCTTATGTACACACATAAGTCATATGTCTGGAGGCTACAAACAATAACTATATCTGCTACCACCTTATCCATTTTTGTTGTACGATATGACATGATCATATTTTCATCATCATCACTTTGTTAATAATTTCTGATGTAGTGAGAATTTCTAAGACACCTGAAAATTCATCGTTAAACACTAATAAATTCAGTTTCCAAACTGAACTCGCCAGAAAGAATATCCAATTGGGCTTTGATTTCTGTTTTGTTTCAAGTGAAGGTACTAACTTACCAGGCAACATAATTGTTGTTTTTAGTTAAAATGTTTACAGACAGCATGCATTTAAGGATATTTATGTCAAGAATAGGTTAATTTGTTCACTACTAACGCCATCTATCGAAGGCTAGATTAATGCCGATCTACTGCTGTACTTTTAAACTATATAACATTTTACCAAAACTGGAAATTTAAAATCAAGACATTTCGAAAATGCCGTATTGTTACACCTATAACAACTAGTACCTGAACTATTGGACATTCTTTTTTTACCAGCCATCGGAGTGACTGTTAGGGAACTAGCTGAGCCTCTCCTTTTTTTCACTTAAAATAAAAAACAGTGAGATGAAAATGGTTTTTGTGTAGGTGATCGAAAAAAAAAAAAAATATATGTTACAATAAATGCATATCAACGACAAATGATGGCGATTCAGTAGTAGATAATTTTGATATCAATTACAAACTACTTCGATTCCTCATGCAACCAGAAACATAAGTAATGTATATCCCAAAGGTACAAGCTCTTGTATACCACAAGGTTAAATCATTGTTTTGCTTTGTTATTCACTTCAACATGCTTTGACAGTTTTGTTTGAGTTATTATAGGCTATGAAACTTATAGACACAATCAATGCACTTATATCATTTATTAAAACATTTAGTAGAACCTTTATTTTACAAAAACCGTTACATGTCATTAATTATAATAGTCCTAAAATGACACAAACATTTACGAGCATTCAGAAACATATACTAAATTCCACTTAATGCAATAAAATGGAGAAAACACCATCTTAAAAACAATAAATTAAGGTTCACAGAAAGACCACGGTTAGAAAAAGCTTGTTCATTTTTATAGCGTTTTCATCTGCTCTATTAATATCGAAACTCGTCACTGCACTATATTAAAAACTCTAAAAAAATTGAGTACAGTATTCTCTAGTTCTACAATAGGCGCCACACTTTGGCAGAGCTGAAGACACGTCTCGCTGACAAGTGGAATTAAATTAAATTAGTATAAAATCGAAATAAAAAAAAATAATTAAACAGGTCATTTAGTTGTAAGAAAAATAGTAAACAAAAAAATAAGAAATAAACAAAATAATCATTTAAAGATAATAAATAAAAATGTAACATTTAAATATAACGTAACAATGTCTTTTAGTAGTTTCAGAGGCAAAAATAAACATCTGATTAAAATCTTCCAGTCTACTAATGCTGAACCTCTTGGATGCGCTATATTTTTGTTAAAAACGACAAAACACACCTACATCCAACACCAGTCCCAATTTAAAATAACTTTCGCGAGTTTCAATTAATTTAAAGGCTATAGCGAGACAAGATGGTAAAATGTGCACTCTGCTGGATTCTTATTTGGGATATGGTACTCGAAAGTACATATTTAGAAACCACTTAAGTCAAATTTTTAGTTCCATGGGTGGCCTCAGAGGCAAAAAATGTGATTTTTCGAAAAAAAAAACAACCATTCTAAGCAATCCTTTGCTTCAAAAAATCCGAAAAAATTCACGAACATACATTTTCCAACCTAAAAACACAGATTTTTTGGATCAAAATTGAGATCAGAAAAAATTTTAAAAATTTTTCAAAGAATTTTTAGGTTATGTAGGTAATTTTTGGCAAACGTCTAAATAATGATTTTTTGTGTATATTTTGCCATTCTTTTAAATAGCGGGGTTAAATTTACCATTTTTTCTGGAACATACAAGAAAAAAACCATTTTTTGTGTTTTACCCCATGTTTTTAGCACATAAACTCATCTGCCTGTCAATGAATAACGATTTTTGATATATTTTTTTTTGTTATTTCTAATAGTGCAATTAAGTTGGCAATTTTCATACCAGAACATGCTCAAAATATGACAGACCCTCTTTTTTATATATATATTTTGCCCATTGTTTTAGGACGTAACCTCAACTGCATTTGAATAAAGAACGATTTTTCATCTACCTTTTCCATTTTTTCTATTGGGGGCCATGTTGGCCATTTTCAGACTAAAGCAAACTCTAAATTCCAAAAAACTGTCTTCTTAGGTAATTTTTTTTTTAATTTTAAGCACATAACCTTATTTAAATGATTTAAATGTGACAAATAACGATTTTTGCACCCCTCCCCCCTACCCCGAGTGATGATTATCATTTATGGAATAAATTATTAAAATAATTATATTTAATTATATAATAGACCTTACGTATAAAAAAAGGAAAAAATAGATGAAAAATCGTTCTTCATTCACATTCAGTTGAGGTTATGTGCTAAAAGCATGAGAAAAATATCAAAAGAAAAAAGACAATTTGTCGATTTTTGAGCATGTTCTGATCTAAATAGAGCAAACCTGAATTTCGAGGATAATGGTTACTTGATATAATGGACTATATCATTAATAAATAATCAAATACACTTGCATCTACTTTATTTTGATTTGACACGTATGACCTAATATGTACATCAAATGCTACTAGGTAACTATTGTTTTTGTACAAAACATGTTCTGAGGTCGAAGTGCTTTTTCTTAATCATTTTTCAGTCAGAGAGCAGCGATGCCATATCGCACTAGCACTCTTAATTGTAGGCGATTCGTTGCCACGTTTTTAAACTTTCCAAGACCAATTTTGTAAATATAAATATAATTGTTCAGATAATCCAGAGAGAAAATGGCAAATCTAACCTCGCCCTTAAAAACGAAAAATAATATTTAGAAATTTGCCAAAAATAAAATTACCCGCATAACCTACAAATTCTTTAAAAAATTCAAATATTTTTCATAGCTCACTTTTGATCCAAAAAATCTGAGTGTTTTGGGCATAAAAATTTATGCTCATGGATTTTTTCAGATTTTTAAAGCAAAGGATCGTTCAGGAAATTTTTTGTTTTTCTAAAAAAACACATTTTTCGATAAAAGGCCCTTGGGTGTACCTAGGGAGCTAAAAATTTAACTAAAGGTGTTATGTACTTTCAAGTGCCCAATCCCAAATAAGAATCAGACTTTACCGTCTTATCCCGCTATAGCGTTTGTCCATATTAATTTCTCAACGATTTAATTAACTACAGTGGAACTTGGATATTACGGCCTTGCAAGTTACGTCATGTCAGGTGTAACGTCAATTTTTAATAGGTGCGGCCAAAAACTATCCAATAACATTATTAAAAACCCGGTTTTATCGGCTAAAAATAAAGTTAGCTTCGTTTATAGCATCATAAAATTTTACAGTAAGTTGGAGTCGTAAGAAGTTAGAAGAAGGAAATAGCTTTTGAAAAGGATGATTTTTTATATGGACAATGGGGAACCAGCGAACATTACCATCCTTGATGCAGTTCACTTTTTAGACAATGCGTGAAGTGCGATTACGTCAGTGACAATTTGTAAGTGCTTTCGTCAAGCTAAATTGACTGTAGTTTCTCCCAATGTTCAGGATGTTGACGAGGATGACTAAATGCCTTTGTCAGGGTGAATACAAAAATTTGTTAACCAGAGAGAGTTTGGAACTACCTTGATCAGGTAGAAACACTTCAAGTTTTAAGTGATAAAGAAATTGGGGAACAAGTGCAAAATATGGTGATGGATGAAGAAGACGACGTTGATTGTTGCTCAGCAGCTCTTATTGCAATAAGCAATGAGAGCTGCTGAGAACATATCCAGGTTTTACCAGTTCAGGGAGGCATTTACAACTACCAAAGAAGCAGCTCAGATTGTTAAGGACACTACAGAAAAACTTTATTTTTCGGAAAGTATTGTGCAGAAGAAAATAACTGACTTTTTCAGCATTAGGAAAATTTTTCATAAAAAATGTAAGTTTCATATACATGACATGTTTTATTTCTTAATTTTTTATCCTAAATGCAGCTGTAACAATAAATAATGCTGTAATAAAATTATGCCTCTACCTATTTTATAACGTCACTCTGATGTAGCGTCATTTTTTACTGGACCCTTCAATGACGCTATTGGGACCGTGCAAGTTCGGAACAGCGACAACTGGTGTCGTAAATCAGCAAAATTTACTGCGCTTTCATATTAGATCGAGGTTACCGGATAACTGTCAAGGACGTAGGCCCAAAAAAGAATAAGAAAAAAAAGTAAGATTGAGGTTATGTCGGTATGTTATTAAAAGGTAAACGTTGTATGTAGTGTAAATACAAATATTAAATTACATCATTACTGTTAATATGGATGCAATAATAAAAACTGGATTTGAGAAAGTAAATCACCAAATAACTTTTCAACCAAGCACTGACTCAAATGGAAAAGCTTTAGTAGTGGCAAATGTCAAAAAAGAATGGAAGAATTATGTGGAAGAATTAAGAAAAATAAATTACCATAAAGAATGCTAATGCATAAATGCATAAATTAGCAGGTTAAGCCCATGATATCATCATATTGGTTTGAACAATTAATTCTTTCCCTGTAAACTTTTGGACAGCGAATATATCTTAATGCATCTTCAGAAAAACTTGGACTTGATGCATTTTTGTAAACTTCAAAAAAATAAAATTTAAACATTAAACTTGATTTTTGGGTTAAAATGAACTCTGAGTATTATGAAACTAAAATTTACACTTAAAAGTGAACTTTTATTTATTATTTATTTTAAACTGACTTTAAAATCGGGCGCAAGAATAATGCATAATTGAGGTTATGTTACTTATGCTTTTTTATGATATAAATCCACTTTTCTCTCTTTGTAATTTATGCTTCGAAGTTGGAAACGAATAAAACTTAAATTGACAATTTTTTGTTGTATTTTTACAATTTATAACACAGCATGTCCTAAAGCCCATTTTCTTCAGTGACAGAAGGTGTAAATAAACAAAGGAATATGAAATATGACAATTGACAATATGAATTTATGAAATCTATTAAATTTGCAGTAAAAAATGCAAGATTTCTCCGCTACTCGCGCACGATCGTTTCTCGTATCACATCCAAGTACTTGCATGTCGCTAATAACCTAGTTCCACTGTATTTGGCAACTTTAAGGCAAATTTGCGAGATATTAATGATACCCAGATGTTACGAAACATAAAAATAAGAAATATTTACACAAAAATGGATTTGGATCTATTAAACAAAAAGCTTACCTGTTTCCATGTAGGGCGTCTTATTATTATTCTTAATATCAACGTGTTCCTCAAACTTTCTCTTTAGGCCTCTCTTCGACGGCCACACGTTGTTACTTAAATTTTCAGTGCACTGTTCAATATCAATCTCCATCCGAGAGATCAACATTTTTAGACCACTTAAGTAGTTTTCTTCGTCACAACTGGGTTCCTTCAAGAAATAACAGTTGTCATCACTGAAAGCTGCTAATAGTTGCGTGTTGTTCACGTTGGCATTTAAAATTTCTCGGGTATAGGTCTTTTCAGAGCTGCTGGGTGGGGAATCTTGACCGTTCTTATTAGAATTTGAGCTGTTGTTGAATAAATTTGGCACCTGTTCTTCTTTACTGCTTATTTTGTTAAGATTGTGCAATTGACTTTGTTGTACAGACTCCTCCAATAAATTGCTGGCATTTTGGTTCTTAGAAATCTCTTCCTCTGTTTTCTTCACTAAATCGCGGTTTACATCGATGAAATTTTTTGGAATTATGTCTATGGAACTGTATCCGTGAAATTCAAAGTCTTCATCTGAGTCATACGAGTTGTAATCAACTTCAGACATAACTTGTGCCAATTTGGCTTCCAAAGCCTCCCAGTTTTCCTTGCTTATGTCTCTACTTTCTATTTTACTTAACAAGTTAATACTTTTATCCACACATACAGTCTCTACTTTATTAACACACTTATTATCGACCGGTGCTTGTATAATTGCGTCATCGACAGCTCTAGAAGTGTTTATGTTTTCTTTTTCTTCGCTAATATCAACAGTTTTTGTTTCTTCCTTATTAACGGAAGCTGCAGTTTGACTGGTATCATCCTGATTCGATTCTCCGTTTACGACACCATTTTGAACTGGCACTATTCTAGCCAAACTCAATTGATTTTGTCTCTCCAACATAGCAAGTTGCTTCCTAATCTTCATTATCTTTCGGGCCTCTTCAAAGTTCATAGCAAATTTCGGTTTTATGTATTTCACTCTCGGCATTTCATGCAATATTTTCAAAGGTTCTGGTGCTTCGACGGGTTCATTCGACTCTTTTTGAACGGTTTCTGTTTGATCAGAATTGCCAGAATCTCCAGAACCACTAGTGAAGCTAGAGCTAGAGTAATCTTGGGAATTGTTACCAGATCTGGAGGTAGTACTCTCAGAATATGAGTTAAAGACATTTTTGCTTGACTGTCCATCATTTGAGTCCCTATCTGTCGAACGCCTGTCAGATTTCTTGATTTTAAAACTGTAGTGATCATCTTTTGATTTAGTTTTGGACTCCTGTTTGTCTTTCTTATTGCTAGTAGTTCCTTCATCTTTTTTGCCTTTTTCGGATGAGCTTTTGGATTTGGAATCACTAGGGCTGGATTTTTCCTTATGCGAACTGGACCTGGACTCTTTTTTAGGCGTAGAAGGTTTCTTGTCTTTGCTAGAAGTGTGTTTAGAACTACTGCTAGAGCTTCTACTCTTCTCTTTGTCCTTATTGTCTTCTTTAGTTTTGTCTTTAATTTCTTTATTGGATTCCTTGTTGTCATCTTTCTTTTCTTTGGATTCTTTCTTAGAACTAGACCTATCACTTGAAGACTTTTCCTTTGTCGAACTTTTTTCTTTTTCTTTATCGGATTTTTCTTTACTTTTATAGGACTTTTCCTTGTATTTATCTTTATCTTTAGAACTTTTATCTTTATCAGATCTATCTTTATCTTTGCTCGATTTGTCTTTGTCTGATTTGTGTCTATCTTTTTCAGACTTGTACTTGTCTGTTTTGCTTTTAGACTTTTCATCCTTGCTTTTGTCAGCTTTTTCCTTGTCTGATCTCTCCTTTTCAGCTTTGTTTGCGTTTTCTTTTTCTATTTTACTTTTATCGGACCTACTCTTGTCTTTATCTGACTTCTCTTTGTCAGTTTTACTTTTATCCTTCTCAGATTTTTCTTTGTATTTGGAAGATTTACTCTTATCTTTATCAATCTTCTCTTTATCTGCTTTGTCTTTACTTTTATCTTTATCCTTATGTGAGCTACTGCTTCTTGAGTCTTTTCTATCTTTATCCTTTGAAGACGAATAATGCTTGGAAGACGATTTGTCTTTTTCTCTACTCGAACTACTACTGCTCTTCCTGTATTTGTCATCTTTTCTATCGTCCTTTTTGTCATCTTTTTTATCGTCTCTCCTATCATCTTTTTTATCTTTAGACGATTTTTCGCTAGTTTTGGATTTTCTCTCTTCAGTTTTCTCCGGTTTTTTCTCAGTTTTTTCGTCATGCTGGTTTTTATCGTCTTGACTCACAATATCAAATTTATTGTCTAATTTTTCCAGTTTGATAGTTTCTTTATCGATCGGTTCGTATTCCGGAGACACATTTTCGTCGTCTTCGACCAATACTTCGGCTTTTTCTGTTTTTAAAATTGTATTTGAGTCTTCAGAAATATCCATTTTGCTGGTTTCTTCCGAGGTTATGATGGAAAGATGACTCTCTGAGCTATTCTGAGAAATTTGGGAGTCTTGATTGGATATCTCCATGTGAAAAACTCGATTATCACTGCCAAGGTTGGATTCATGACTTTCAAGACCTATAAATAAACAATGTTTTTACACATGAATGGATTGAAAAAAAAAACGGTATAAAAAAGAGTGTACATTTAATTCAAATATAAGGGTCAAAAGAGTTGAATATTGTTTAGTTATTGAGTACCTCAACATCAGAAATCGCCAACTAATTTAATTTAATTTTATCTTTCAACAACATTCAAAACAACAAACACATTGAAATCGATTTTATGTAAAACTAAACTTAACAATGAACGAAAAAGAACAAAGAATTGTATTTATAAAATACCTTGTGAATGCCATCATTTTTATTTAGGTGAAATATTAATACCATTAAATGTTAGAATAAGTGAACATCAATCTTATATTAAAAATAGAGAATTTGATAGATCTCAAATATGTAAACACGCATGGAAAAATGAACATAGGGTTGAATGGAGCGATTCAAGTATAGTCCTAAAAGAAACAGATGGTAAAAAGGGGAAAATCAAAAAAGCCGCTCTAATTATGACCAACTGTGTCACAAATTCCTCGTCAGAATGTAGTAGGATCTATTAGTAAGTCAATAACATTAGAGGAAACATCATTTATGTTTTTAAATAACGAAACATTTAAAATCAGAGTTTGGGGTTTATTGAGAGTAAACTAAACTACTTAAATGTATGATACTACTATGAGATTAGGCTTTGAAACACAGAGAGTGGACCCGGTGGAGAGTAAAGTAATTTGGAGTGATAAAACCAGAATCTCGAACTTTGGAAATGATGGAGTGAAGTTTGTTTGTCACTCACCTTTTTTTCCAGTATATTACAGTCACTATTAAACACCCTGTGAGTTTCAGGGTATGGGCTTGGATGAGCACTAGCAGAGTTAGATGTTTGGCATTAATAGAAGCCAATAATAATACAAAAAAATATCAAGAAGAAATATTGCAAGCCAAACCACGTCTATCAGAGATTTGTTTGAAGGGATTGCTCAAAAATGCAACTTCTAGCAGGATGGAACACCCAGTGATACAGCCAAAACTTCCATAAAATGGTTGAAAATAACACTACTGTACTGCTTTGGCCTGGAGATAGTCCAAATCTAAATCAAATAGAAAAATTATGGTCAAGGCTGAAAATGTTAGTATCTCACTGAAACCCAAGTAACAAGAGAGAACTGATAGAAGCCATTATTCAAAACTAGTTTAAAGTTATTACACCAGAAGATTTAGCTCATCTCATGAACTCCCAACTGAATTATCCCACCAAATACTAATTTTCTTCATAATAATCATTGTGTCTTTTTTTTTAATATACCTGCATTAATTTCTGTTGTTTGATTTAATTTTAAATTTTTAGAGGGTTTACCCTTTTAAAATAGATATTAAATAAAGTAGAAGCATAACAGTCTAATAATTGCCTCAGAGGAGCATAATTTTTGTAAAATTTCTAGAATTTTGACCACTAGTGTTTATAAAACATTTTCTCTATGAATTTATTAGATTCTAATTCAATGCAATCTTAACAACACAATTTATACCAAGATATTTGTGAATCTAAAGAATTTATATGTTAGTCACAGATATATAAAAGTTTTTGTACTAATGTTTTCAGTGTTCTTGTTCTTGTATAATATAAATCCTCCTTTCTATGTCATAATTATAGTAGTTCAAATAATCAATCTCAATAAATAAAAGACAAATTGCATATTCACCTGAAAACCCTGACAAATGGGAATCTCTAGTATTTTCATCAATATTCATCTTCTCAGAACCATTCTCTTTACTATCAAGAGGGTGTGGTTCAAAAGGAGGGGGTTCATCATCTTCCATTTTACTACATGTTTCTACTACATTTATCAAAACATCACCATCTGCTTTCTTCAAATCCATTTTTTCACTTTGCACTGACCCAGGAGAAACAGCTTCAAGATCTGTTGGTAGTGGGTCTGGAGCAGGGACCTCAGGTTCCCTCTTCATATTTTTGTTTGGGTTTTCTAAACCTAAGAACTTATAAACTACTTCTTCTACTTTTGGCAAAAAGACTGAGTTTATTTTGGGATTCACTACTTGATCCACTATTCTCTCTACTCCAGTTTCTAAAAAGCCTGATCTAAAAATGATAAGTAAGTTGATAGACAAAGTATTGGGAACTTGTGTCTCTATTATGTTTTTGATAATGATAAAAGAAAAGATTATAAACAGTTGTAGAAGGTTTCAATAAAGTAGGGTCAAATAAACAAATTTTGTTAGGTCATGTTAATAAATTTTTACGTAGTAAACGTAAAGTACTAAAAACTTACGTAAAGTACTAAATAATTTTTTTTTATGTTTTTGCCCAATATAGATCATTTATTGTACCCACAACTTGAAGCAAATCATCCCAGGTTAATTGAAATTGTTTAGATTTCTGAAAAGCCCTGATTTATTCACAATCCAGTTAATTTTTTATTGTAACAAGAGGGAATCAAGAAAGGGTTTACAATTTTTAACTTAGCAGCATGCTGATTAGCATGTATATGAGCTTCAGTAAAAACATGACACAACCAGCACATAGTATAAATGGCTTCTACGGCATGCTGATTAGCATGTATATGGTCTTCAGTAAAAACATGACACAACCAGCACATATTAGTATAAACAGCATTCAAATTGAAAAAGTATCAAGTTACAAATAGTTGGGGACTTCATTAAACGAAACTGGAGACCAAAACAATGAAATAAAAAGATGTATCGAAATTGCCAGGGCCACCTTTATAAAGACGAGGAAATTCTTTTGCAACAGAGACATAAGCATCCCTCTATGATTAAGAATGCTAAGGGACTACATATTTAACACACTATTATAAATATGTTGTAGAGGCCTGGACTCTCAAATAGAACAACATACAAAATATTGAAAGTTTTATAGATGTGGCGCTACCGTCGAATGCTGAAGATACGTTGGGTTTAAAGAGTCACAAACTTTGAAGCAATACGAAGGATAGGAAAATACCCAGAAATTTTGTCAATGATTAAAACGAAGAAAAGTCGAATATTTGAGTCACCTGATGAAAGGACAAATACGCATTACTTCAAAATATGCAAGAAAAAATAGAAGAAAAATGGAATCCAGGCCATAGAAGAATGTCATTATTGTGTAATTTGAGAGAGTGGTCTGGCTGTACCACTAATGAACTCTTTAGGTCAGCTGTAAACAAGGTCAGGATAGCCTTGATGATTTCCAATCTCCAATAGGAGTGGCACAAGAAGAAGAATGCTGACTAGAAGAAATATTACATAAGTACTAAAAGGGGATTGTATAACTAAGAACTTCAAAGATTGTGTAAAATAATAATCAAAGAATAAGCTAGCATGCAGTTAGTGTTAATGATTCAGCATATTCTGATGTAAACTCTGTTAGTCTGATTATAAGATAAATTGAAGTGTGGTCTATGTTACAAATTATCGAAAAATTGAGTTTTGGTTTGAATAACAGACTATAAAGTGTGCAGATTTTACTAAATATTATAGTTTATTGATATACCAATAGATGCGAGAATGAGACAAGAGCTATGTGACATCTACTTCAAGTGTAGATAGCTAATGTATAGAACCAAATTGTTCTGTTTTGTGGTACAGTGTGAATGGTTCTCATTTGTTTATATTGTAGTGTGTGGTAGTCAATGGTCCTCAACAAACTGCAGTATCTAGATCTCAAAGAAGAAAACCAGAAGCATTAGTCTCTATGAAACCTCATTAATAGGATGAATGTGAAGTCTCAAGTGACAAAAGGAAGCACAATAGATCTGTCAAAGGTAGCAATGTGCTAAATCCAGAGCCACCCTAGTTTGTTATCTGTAATATGTCAACATATTTATAAATTTGTCATTTTTATTACTATTGTATATTTTTATTGTACATTATAAAGAGAAAAGAAAAATCTGGGTTGGGGGAAAAGAAAAGAATGCTCAAATTTATGACCTGATCCTGAGTTCTAAAGAAACTATAAATAATGTAGATTGAACTCAAAAAAATAAGAAAGTAAAAAACAGGTAGTATTAATAGATCCACACAAAAGATGAGTGAAAATTGACCACACAAATAACACAAAACAAAAGACAACAAATCTAGAAGAAGTTACATGACAAAAATACTTGCAATATTTTATACATTATAAAACTCATTGATTTAGACAAAACCTTGTTATTGATTTTATATATTCATGGTCCCAATATCCTATACTGCTTTTTGAAACTTTATTTATTTATGACCTATATGATTTCCTGCTTTAGTTTATAAACATAAATGTCTGAGAATCTGATTATTCTAATAATTGAAGTTACCAGATATCTGGATCCATTCATGGATAGCTCCATTCATTTCATTATATAAAATTTACCAAGTAGGCTAATTTTAAGAATAGAAAATATAGCAAAGGCAGCTACTACATTTTACACAATGTCACAAAATATACTTGGAAGTTAGTATTAAAGAATTACCCCTAAACTATAGTGACATACCCAAACTGACACTAATACACATCCAGGCACACTCCAAATAATCAATAACAGACAGTGTCCCAAGGTTACAAGCAAATAGCAGTTTGACATTTGTTTATCCAATTTTACAAAAACTGAGAGAATTTTGGGTAGTATGAAATTATTGGGTACTGGAAATACAAAAATGCATACAAAGTATGGTGTAAATACAAAAGTATGATAAAAATTATAAAAAAAACACACCAAATCACTGGAAAATCTAGTTAAAGGAAATACGTTGAATCTTGTATTCAACAATTTATAGCAGTATTAACAAATATAAAAAAAATAAGAAGCTTTTTTTAATGTGACACTGTTGAAAAAAACACTTACTCTTGGAGGTTTTTGCGTAGTTGTTCTCGAAGTTGATTCTTGTTAAGTTCAACACTCCAAGTCTGTTCTTTTAAAAATGTAGAAACACTTCCTTCTACCCTTTGCCTCAGGTTCTGGTAAGCTGGCTTGGTATCTACATCTGAGATGCATTCTTTGCGGAATTGATCGAATATACCCTGAGATTTGAGTTCTGACACCAACTGCTCAACTAATCTGCTATCTCCGGGCATGAAATTATTGCACATTACTTCCATTATTTAATTTTTTAGAAAATTTTATTATTTTAGTTTTGTATCAACTTTAAAAACATTGGCTCCTATTTTCAACTATTTTGCACATTGACTTTTGAAGTTGACAAATGTCAATTTCTTGTCTCTATTTTTACACAAAGGGTTAAACCGGTGTGAAGTTTGCAACGGTTAATAAATAAAATTTTTAGCCACCATAGACGGAGGTATCTAAATATTTGAACGGTTTATAATTAAAACTTTATATTAAAACTTTAGAATTGCATAATTTGAAAAAATACCATGGGAATAAAGTACAGTTTAAAGTCTCTTTGTTTTAACCATTTTTAGAAAATAAAAATATTTTTTCCTTAATTAAAATGCTAATCCTATAAACAATAGTACTGATTTTTATTTAAATACATATACTACTAATCATAAAATATAAAAGTCACCTTTTCTTCTTATTTGTCAAAATATTAATGTCATTTTTTATCGTCAGTTGAAAGCATTTATTAGACATTTCGAAATTTCAAAATTAACAAGTATATTATTGCAAGATTATTTTCTTTATATTCATAAGAATCACATGAACAAATTAACACAAACTATCACTTTTACAGTATAACAACTATGTCTTGAACATATATTGGTTTTAGTAAATGAAAAACAGAAGTTGTTACTTATAATTGTAAAAATGCAACCAATATCTGGAAAGAAGCAGAATTTTTTGTTGGACACACAAGAAAAGAAATATATTAATCATTCTATACATTCAAATAAAGAAAATCATTATCCTGTGCTAAACCGTGCTGATTTTTTAAGAGAAATAGATGAAAAACAACAGCACATTTACAAAATTATATACAAAGCTTACCAAGAAATTGATAATTATAAGACACATTTCCTACAAGAAGTTCCAAATCAACAACAAATAAAAGAAAAAGAAAATACATCCTTAACATCAAATAAAATTCTAAAGAAACAAACTGATAATAAAGTAGTAAGAATTGAAAATTTGAATCTCCCAAAACAGTTGTTTCAACCTAACAAGAACAAACAAAATGATAACTTGGAAATGACTGAAAATGGCAAAAATTACAGTCACAGTATCAACCAGAAGTCTTCAAATCACAGCTTTGATGCCGTTATATCTACCATTGAAATTAATAAACAAGTGGTTGAGAAATTTGATTCGATATTAAGTGATATAAGAAAGAGTAGGGAAACAAATAAAATATCGAAGACCTTTAACTGGACAGATGATATCGAAGACATAGAAAGAGAACAAGAAAATTATAAAACTATATTGGGATTTAAAGAGTTTATGGAAGAAATTTTGTCTTATCTTGTATACATGTATCACGATTTGATTGGTGAATATGAAAATTGTTTAAACGAATTCAAAAAAGGCTCTAACAGTGACAATTTGAGGGAAAAGTACAAGCAGTGCACTAAAACATCAGAGAGAAAGTTCCTTCAAAAATTAAAAATGACAAGTGACATAATAAAACAAACATTCCTAGCTGTTACTGAAAAACTTGTTGTGGATAATGTAGAATCAATTTTAAAAACCAACCAAACTTTAGAAGAACACGATAATGTTTTGCAAATTATTAACGAACTAAATGACGCTTGTGAATATATAAGAAAAAGTAAAAAACGAGAAATGATGTTCGGTGAAGCCCAGACAGAAACTGATTATGACGAAACGATAAGTGATGACATCTCCGATATTAACAAATTGCAACACAGTGAAAATAATAGTATGTTTAACGATAAATACGTTGCAGAGACCAAAAATAAAGTAAAACATGAAGACAAAATAATAAATGCAATATTTGTTGAGGAGTCAGATGTGAGATTAAACATTGACGAAATAACCAAATCAAATCAATTACAAGATAGAAAGGGGGAAGACGAATACTTCAATGTTCACCTAACAAGCAAAGAAGAACTACTGGAGAATATTAAACAAGAAACAGACTTAATGCTACAAAATAAATCCACGTCGAAGGAAAGTATTAATGGAGATTCAACGACAATATTTACAAGTACAGAAAAAAATAATGAAGTAATGGAAGAGACGTCTTATATATCAGCGTTACCTGCAACAGAAGCAGAACTTAGCAGCATAACCAGTGAAGGCGAAAGCCTTAAAAATGCTTTTTCAAATATGACCATAGATAGGCAACCAAAAACACTACAATTGGAAACTTCCAATCAGCAAGATCTTACAAAGTTAAAACCACAACAAGGAAATTTGAACACAGAACACAATTCTCTTAAACCCAACATAGAAAGTACAAATTTAAATGAAAACACCAACAACTTAAAATGTAATCAGGAGGAAACAGAAGAAAATATGAACTGTAAAGTAAAACTTTCTAAAGACGAAATAGTGCAACAGCTAAATTTGATTTACGAAAGCATAAAAACGGATTCCCAATACATTAGAGACCAAGGAAATGAAAGGAGTTTGCAACCAATACCAGTTGAAAGTCAAATTAAATTAGAAAAGTCTAAATTGATCATTTTTGAACAACTAAAATTTTTATACGACAATCTGTGTGTTATCTATCATCCTTTGTATAAGCAAATTACAGATGGCACAGATAAAGAAAACTCGCTAAGAAATCAGTTATTTAATGAAGCAAATAATAGAAAATACGTAATAGAAAGTGAACAATTCCGAAATAAAAATTTAGAGAGCCAAACCAATCAACAAAAAATATATAGGAAAGACGATATGAATATGATAATTATAAACCCAACATACAAAGTTGACAATGTAAATGGCGTAATGAAAGCTCAAGCAGTATACCAAATGTTGCAGCAGGAATACCAAGATTTAAAAACTAAAAATAATACAACAACAAAAACTGTAAATGTAAACAAAGTACCAAAAGACAACGAAAAAAAGTGTCCAGATAAGAATGATTCGGAAATATCTAAAAATGCAACAGTGGAAAAAGACAAAAATACAAATATAAAATACGACGTAAATGCCGTTAAAACTAGTTCCAACTGGAACAACACGAAGAAGCAAATTGAAAATGAACTCAAGTCGAAATTAAATCAGTTAAAATCGAATTACCAAAACCAACTTCACGAAATAAAAATACAATGGGAGAAAAGGGTGAATTATCTTTACAATCACAATTATAAAATTGAACAAGAAATCATTAATATTGATAAGAAAATAGAACAGTTGCCATCTACTGACCGAAATCATTTAGCAGAACTTAAGACTAGTTATCAAGAGATGAAGGAAGAATATAAAGCATATATTTCTAAAAAGCAAATGGAGATCCAACAAGAAAAAACAAATTTTGAAGAAGGTCAAAAACAAATTGAAGAAAAGATAAAACTTTTGGAACACAAAATTGACAAACTTATTCAAGAATTTCAACAAAAACGTGTCCAAAATAATGTTCCAAACGTTCCTCTAGAAGAGAATTATATTAAAGATGAAAAACTACAGGAATTATGCGACCATGACGAAAATAATTCGCAATATATAATGGTAAATGAAGAACATTCAAAAGAAAATGGTAAAAATGTAACAAATGAAGAGCCGCAAAAACAAGTGAATTACAATATGCTTAAAAATAATGTTCCAAACGTCCCTCAAGAAGAAAATAATATTAAAGATGAAAAACTGCCGAAATTAAACAACCATGGCGAAAATAATACGCAACATATAATGGTAAATAAAGAAAATTCAAAAGAAAATAGTAAACATGCAACAAATAGAGAACTACAAAAACAAGTGAATTACAATATGCCTAAATATTTAAAAACCTCAAATAATGTTGAGAATAGAGACTCTAATAAAAGCCGCAATAAACCTTTGATGAAGAGCAATGATACAAAGGTAACAGGGCTAGAAATAAAGTATGACAAAAATAACTTCAACCGCACGTACAAAATTTCTAAAACATTTGATGGGGAAACTAAATTAAAAGAGAATACCAATCAAAACGACAAAAAATATTTAAAAGAAATAACAAAGACTCCAGTTAAAACTCATAAAACTGTAGATAAGCAGTCTAAACCTTCAAGATTACCGGAAATCAAAAAATCAATTAAACCTATTGGTAAAGATGTTGATGATAAAGATCTTGGTACTAAACTCTTATCAGCAAGTAAAACCAAGCGTGCAGTTACACCTTCAATTTTAAAGCAAAGGAAAAACATCAGTGAAACAAAACATGATTTAGACAATAAAGAACTAGAGAAAGGCAAAAAACTAAATAGCTATATAGCAAAAGAAAAATCTCCTATACTGGGAAGCATAAAACAACAAATAATGAAACCAAAAAGTTATGTTCCAACAAAGAAACTTCAAAACAATATTAGAAAAAAAAACTGTCATGAAATAACACAAAATGAAGACAGTGCAATTCTGGAGAAAGGAATTCACATAGAAAATACTCCCGTTGATGATAAAACCACGACAAACGATGAAGACGATACGAAAAAAGATATGCTAATTGAAATGATCAGAAATCAACTACAACATTTACAAGACACTTTACAAATGGTTGAGTCTCAAAATAGTATAAAAATACATATCAATAATACCGAATCTTCTAAATATTTTGAAAATATGGAAAAAGAAATAGCAATCGTAGGAAAAAATTTAGAATTGGAGCAGGCAAAAGTAGACGGAGACAATAAAAACACCAAAAACGGAATTGTAAAAGAATTCTCAATGGTATCAGTAAGTAGCGGTCACGTCGAAGAAATCGATACAACCAAAGCAGGCAGGTATCTTCATCGCAATCTAGATCAACTTTTATTAGAGTTTAGAACTAGAGAAACAGAAAAAAATATTAGAGATAAATCATCAAAGAAACACTATTTGATCGATGATGTATCAGCAAATAATATCAAAAACGAAGATTATTTAAGATACAACGATATACCACCATATATGGAAGACAGTATTGCACCTAGAGATATGATAAAGAAAAGAAATAACTTTAATGATTTAGTATTTGACTTGCAAGAGGACGAATTATTGGAAAAAAATTTTATGACTCCTACTAACAGTTTTAGTTTGAATAGTCCAGAATACCAATTAGGACATAATGTTAATGACATCTTCATAGGTGGCGGTCAATTTATACCAAGGATGCCCAAAATGCGTCAATATGTATTTGGTGTTGATACCATCGATCCTATTGGCTTACAAAAAGATGGAAAAGTAACTAATAAGCATTATCAACTTTTTAGTATGTTTGAAACTGCGCCCCTTGATAAATTGAGCCAATATTATAGTGACCACAGTTTGTATAATAATTTAAAGAAGTCAAACGGGAGCGTTGAATGTGTTGATAAAATAATACAAAATGCAGAACAACAACTTCAAAGGTTGGATGAAAAATATAAAATCGTAATATCAGACAAACATCAGGATAATGTACCAAAAAAAATTGATAGTTCTTCCAAATATTTAAAAATAGAGGACACCAATGACATATTAAAATCAGCAGAAAAACAGTTACAAAGGCTGCAGAAATACCAATCTTTTGATGGAAATATTCCTCACAAAAACAAACTTAACCTCTATATAAGAGATGAAAATATAAACATTTTATCACTTGAAAATTTAACTGACAGACAACATTTAGAAGAAAAAGGATCACTTGAAATAGAGCACATTTTTCATTATGGGGGAAAACCACAAGAAAGTTTAAAAGGAAACGAGAAATCTTATAAAGAAGGAAAATTTGGAAATATTGAAATTGTAAAATCTAAAACTGAAATATTTTCTAGTTGGCCAGAACGACAAACAAAGAGGAACAAAAGTAAAGTTAAAGATTGGGGAGATGTATCGAATTCTAGACAAAGTAACTTGAAGAGAGTTAGTCTCCCAAACCAAAATCTGTGGGAAGGCAAAAACTCATTTGATGCAATACTAAATTTAGGACTAGACAACTATACATTATCGGACAAATTAAATTCTTCTTTAAATTCAGATAATACTAAGAAGAATGATCCTACCAAGCGAAAGCTTTATAACATTAGAAAGTGAAACTTCCATTGAGTTTTAATTTGAAATAAATAAAGTCAATTTTAGTAAGATTATGAGTGTTTTTCTTATTAAAAATTGTTTTAACGACAGACAAAATATTTTCTACTCCTAACATACAGTTATGGTAGCGGGTAGTTACCCCTCTATGATCCTGATAGAGGGTAGACTTACTTCAGGGAGGTAGCGTCCCTGCCCACGCGAGCTCCTGGTTTTCCTCCATTCCCTAATTAGAGGAAACCAGGTCCAAACCCCAATATTATCCTACCCTAACCCCAAATTCCTTCCCTATATCCCCCCCACCTATTTCACCGAAGGATTGCCGGCATAAGCAATCCCCCACTTACTGGCCAACGGCTTCGGACGGTTGATCTGGTAAGTGACAGGGCACTCTTTTATCCGAGGGTTGGGAAACTGGCCCTAAAGGCGAAGGAACCTCAGTAGAGGTCAACTCATACTCAAAGACCACAAAAATTAAATGTATGGTCAGTTATAGTAGGTACTTATTTAATTGGGCCATTTTTTATCGAAAGAAATTTAACGTCAGATAGTTGGTGTAAATGTTCGGAGTTATTTAGATGAGATATTTCCCGGATGATAAATTGGTAGAAAAGGTAGAATTGAATGACCTCCATGTTCACCCGATCTCAATCCTAAAGATTATTTTTATTAGAGATACTTGAAAAATTCAGTTTACAAAACTTAACCAGCAAGTCTTGCATAGCTAAGGCAATGAATTATCGATGAATCTCGAATAATTTCTAGACAATCATGGAGAAATGTGGTAGACGCCTTCTACCATCGATTAGGGTGTTGTCAACTCACAAATGGAGCACATTTTAAACACTTAATAACGTAACTATTATGTTAAAAAATATTCTAAACTATCAATTGTTACGTTTTAATGTATTTGAAAATAGTTAGTATTAAAAAATGTATTGAAACAATTTAGGCGTTGCCAGACTTCTGTTTTATGTATTTAAGACCTTCCAGACTACATAAAATCATAAGTGTTACATATATGTTACATATATATGGTTGAACTTGTATTTAATAGGAGATTCCAATAATGATTGAATATACAGGGTGATGTATTTGAAAAACCAAAGTTACTAGTATAATAAGAAAAACTGAAAATCTGGCAACATTGCAAATACCAAATATGGAATTTCCGTATCCCAAAATTTGGCGTATCTCAAATTTTGTATAATTATGTCTAGTAATTTACGAGATAATTAGCCGTTTCCAGACTTTTAGGTCACTCTGTAAAACAAACGTTAAGGTAATTTTTACCTCGTTTATCGACTAATATTGCTTTACCATTACCATTGTTTAACCATTATCATTCCAATGCTTCTCGTGGTTGACTGTTATTATATTAATTATAAATACTTCTATTTGTACCATTCGCATTTTGTTTTTAACTACTTGAGACTGTGTATCTCACTGTATCAATAATTTGCAGTGATTTCAACATACAATATTTTTATATTGACTCGCTAAGTTGCACTTTACTTTTTATATAAATAGTTGAGTGATAAAACTGACACAGATCCGATTAAAATTATTATAACATTTATTCTAGGATTTGCTACTATTTCTATTGAAGCACTTCTAGATGAACTTTGTTCAATGTCATCGTAGTTGAAGATCAAATCTAGTGAAATTAACTACAAAAATATTGTTTAACATCTGCAAGCGAATGCAAAAATTGTAGTGGCAATAAACAATGGATGTGACAAATTTATTAATATGTTATAGTTTTGTTATTGTGTTTCCGATTGTCGTTATTATAATTGTGCCAAGGACATCCTATATTAACTTCTTTGCTTTAGAAGGTCTGTATTTAACAAGATTATAATGATAATAAATTTCAATAATCAATTTTCAATAATAATAAAATATTTTTTGTTCCTGCACAGATAATAGCTAACGCAAGAAAAAGCTCCTTTGAATATATTTAACTATTACAACGCTATTACTCAATACTTAAAACTATAAAACAGTGTCTTCTGAAAGAAATAACTAAATTTTTAAATCTTTTCTTATTTATATGTTTTATAATAAGTTTTTGTAGGTTTTTGAGGTACTATATTTAGTTTGTATAATATGTGTGTCTTCTTCTTCTTCTTCTTAGGGTGCCTGTCCGTTACGAACGTTGGCGATCATTCTGTCTATGATGATTTTGTTGGTTGCTATACGAAATAGCTGTGTTGAGGTCTTTGTATACCATGCTCTCAGGTTAGCAAGCCAGGATATTCTTCTTCGTTCTGGGGCTCTTTTTCCTTCAATTTTACCCTGCAAAATGCATTGGGGTAGCTCGTATCTGCCTTGATTTCTCATAATATGTCCCAAGTACTCTCTGGATATGGCAGATGGGATCAGGACGACCGAGAAGAAGACGAACCCGTCGAATGAGTTGGCACAGCTATCGAGGATGGACTTGCAGGAGCCGGAGATGCCGTCAGCACCACCGAACTCCCTATTAGTGCTGTGCAGTGAGTTTGCTTAAAGACAATTTTTAATTTTATTTACATTTTCATGTATTTTTATATGTCTCATACTTTCCATACATTTTTATGTATTTTTACTTATTCTTGTGTTACTTCACATGTATTTTATTGTAATTTGATATTTTTGAATTTTCAATAAATTTTTTCCCAGACACAGAGCCTCCAGAGGATGGGGGATGTTCTCGGACGCGACTAGTTCACGTTCGAGACGCATCGCCCCGCCCCTTATTTTTCACGTTGGCCCCTCCCTGACCTGGAAATCCCTAATCGCTACTTCAGAAAGTATAAAAATAGGCGATTTTCAGGTCAATAAGCCAGTCCTTCACGGGCTCTCCGAGAGCATAGTGCTCTCGGGGCTCTGCTTTCTTGTTTTTAGATTTTCCCATACTCTGTGGCTGAGATGTTATTCTACTGCAACCTGGTATTTTTATTTCGGCTTAACCTTTGTCATGTAAGAAATATCTTGCCTTTTTCAAGGCAAGATACCAGAAGAAAACATTTTCGAGTCCATACCTTGAAAATGGACTTAAGTAGAGGAGCTATCGTTGATGTTTTCGAAGCCCTCTACAGAGCACACGGTGGTACAGAAGGTGCTTAGACCCTTATTAATTACCCCGCGGTGACAAGATGTTAATCAATGTCGATTCTCGAAATTTAAAAGATTCTATTCCTCAAGTCGTCAGAGACGAAAATGCCACTGAACCTCTAAAAATCATACGAACAAGCTGAATTTTGTCCAGAATATTAATTTTGCAAAAATTTTCAAAAAAATGCAAAAAAGTTTACCCCGGGCTTTCTTTTAAAACGCCTCGTAGGGGGGTGAAAAAGCAAACAACCGATTTACCAAGATTCTGTACGCTGTAGAAAAAAATGTTTTAAATAAAAACTGTGGCTGAGATAATTTTAAACAAAAATGGTTATTAGCATTTTTTGTGTAGAATGAACACGTTCTCTTATAAACAACGCTTGAAGTGACCGTCGATTTTGAATGTCAGTTAAGCGCGCGAAATCAATGTTCAGTAACATTTGTATCAGCTCGACGGTAAAAAGCAAGTTAAAATCTGGGAAAGAACTATTAAATGCAAGCTCAGAAGTGGTAACCGCTAACCGAAAATGAAAATCCAGATACAGATAAAAGATGACTATGAGACATGTTATGAGACAAAACAAAAGAAACACTGCAGAATTTAAGGAACTTAATGGAGTAATAAGAAAACAGATAAAAGAGGACATTAAAAACATCAAGAAGACCGTATAGAACAAATCATAAAGAAAAACCGAAGTCTCAAATGCACCAAACCGAAACTAGGAAAGAAAAACACTAATAACCATTAAAAATGAACAAGGACAACTAGAAAAAAGTAAATCTGTTATTACAAACTCAATTGAAAGGTTCTACGCCGATCTGTACTGTTCCAGAAACGATACCCCCAACTCCTCAAAGCAGAACTTGAAAAGGCAAATAACAAATGACACCTCAGAAGTGATGCCCGAAATAAGAAAATTAGAAATAGAAAAAGCAGTAAAAGAAATAAAAAGGAATAAAGCTTCTGGAAGCGATGAAATCCTCGCAGAAATGCTGAAGGAAGGCGGAGAAGAAGTTATCACAAAGCTACAAATACTATTTAATAAATGTCGATTCCAATGCAATATATCCGAACAATGGAATACTGCTAAAACAATACTAATACACAAAAAGGGAGACACCACAGACATGAAAAATTATCGACCAATTTCACTTCTTTCACAACTTTACAAAACCTTTACAACGATTATAACAAACAGGTTAACAATTAAATTTGACGGATATCAACCAGTAGAACAAGCCGGATTTAGAACAGGGTACAGCACCTGTGACCATCTATATACTTTGAAAATCCTAATAGAAAAGACTAACGAATACAATCTCCCATTATGTCTGGCTTTTATAGATTATGAAAAAGCTTTTGATAGCGTAGAACTGTGGGCAATAGAAGAAGCATTAATCAACAACAGGATCGACTCCAGGTACAGAATATTAATACATAATATTTACGAACAAGCGGAAATGATAATGACGTTGGGTAATGAAATCAAAATAAGATCAGTAAAAATTAACCGAGGAGTAAGACAAGGAGACATAATATCTCCAAAATTATTTACAGCTGCCCTAGAAGATATATTTAAGTCAATAGACTGGGAAAATAAGGGAATCCCTACTAACGGAAGATACTTGAACCATCTTAGATACGAAGATGATGTAATACTAATAGCCGATACGTGAAATGCACTGGATACGATTATTAAGGAGCTACACACAGAATCCCTAAAAAAGGACTGAAAATGAATTTCAGCAAAACCAATGTCAAACAAAGATGACAAACCTATGATAAACATCGAAGGGACAGAGATAGAACACGTAGATACATATCTGGGTCAAAATGTCAAGGTAAGCAAAGAAAATCAGACAGTTTACTTCCTGTATTCTACCTGTACTTACATATGGAGCTCAAACTTTGACGTTCACTAAAATAAACATGGAGAAGATCAGAAAAAAACAGAGAGCTATGGAATGAAAGATGATGGGTATCTCACACCAAGACCATAAAACTAGGCGACTACGCCTAGTTTAGTGAACTTACGAATGAAGACATTCGTAATAGAACAAAAGAAAAAGATGGGCTGAACATAACGAACGTCTTAAAGATGGCCGATGGAATAAAGAAATCGGGAATTGGCGGTCATATGAAGCCAAAAGACCACGAGGAAGACGGCAAATACGCTGAAGCGACGATATTAAAAGAACTGCAGGGCCAATGTGGAAACGTCTTACCAACAACAGAGATTCTTCTTCTTCTTCTTCTTCGTCTAGCCATTCACGTCCACATCTGAACATAAGCCTCTTCAAGTCTTCCTTTCCATTGTTTTTTATTGTACGCTACTTTTAGCCAATTTTTCCCGGCAGTGCTTTTCAGATCATCTGTCCATCTCATAGGAGACCTGCCTCTGGGTCTTTTGTGTTGGTGTGGTCTCCAGGTTAAAATTGATCTGTGCCATTTGTTTAGATCGCTCCTAGCTACATGTCCAGCGTATTCCCATTTCAACTTTAATGATTTTTGCACCACATCGGTGACTTTGGTTTTCTGTCTTATCCATCTGTTTATTTTCTTGTCCTTAAGTGATATACCTAGCATTGCTCTTTCCATCGCGTGTTGAGTGACTCTAAGTATATTCATATTCTTTTTTGTGATTGTCCATGTTTGTGCCGCATAAGTTAATATCGGAATAATGCATGCATTAAAAACTTTAGATCTAAGATATAATTGAATTTGTTGATTTCTGAGTATATAGTTCAGTTTACCTAATGCTGCCCAAGCTAACTTTCTTCTTCTTTTTATTTCTTCCGTTTGAATTTCCCTATTTAGGATTATTTTTTGTCCTAAGTATATATTATATTCTTCAATTTTTTCTATAACTTTATCGTTTATTATTGTCACGGTGTCTTCGGAGTGCATGACTTTTGTTTTGTTTAAATTCATTTTCAGTCCTATCTTAGAAGATTCGGTATGTAGTTCTAAAAGCATGGTTTGTATTTCTTGTAGGTCAGTAGCTATCAGGATTTTGTCATCTGCAAATCATAGATTACTGAGGTAGCGGCCGTTGATGTTTATTTCCTTATATTGCCAATTTAGGTTTTTAAAAACGTCCTCCAAAACTCAGGTGAACAGTTTGGCTGATAAAGTATCTCCCTGTATGACTCCCCTGTTTAATGGTACAGGGTTCGTGTGTTCATTTTCATTTAGGTAGTATGTAGCTGTAGCTTGGTTCATAGTTTCTTTTATTAAGTTAATATATCTCCTGTCTATTCTACAATTTTGCATTGCGTTTATTACGGCCGTGTGTTCTATGGTATCGAAAGCTTTTTCGTAGTCTACAAATGCTAGGAAAACTGGAAACTTGTATTCGTTACACTTTTCTATTAATATTTTTATGGTTAACAGGTGATCAGAAGTTGAGTAGCCTTTTCTAAAACCTGCCTGTTCATATGGTTGGTATTCGTCTAATTTCCTTGTTAGTCGAGTAGTTATGACTTTGGTGAGTATTTTAAACAGGTGTGACAGTAGGCTGATGGGTCTGTAGTTTTCCAATTTTCGACTATCACCTTTCTTGTGTAATAAGATTACTTTAGAGTTATTCCAGCTCTTAGGGACTTTGCCCTGATGTAAACAACTGTCCACAAGTTTAGTTACAATTGCAATTAGTTCCTTACCTCCTTCTAATATCATATCTGTGGTAATACTATCTTCTCCTGCAGCTTTATTTCTCTTCATGTTTTCCAATGCTGTAGTTACCTCTGAAATTGTTACTTTTGGCATTATTTCTGATCCAACATTTTTTATTAATTTCCGTGCTGGTCTCATCTCATCATCTTGTTGATGTGATCTGTAAAGTTCTGTGTAAAATTCTTCTATTCGTGTCAGTATGTTTTCTCTACTTGTGATTTCATTTTCTTCTTTTCTCATTAATGATATCATCTGACGTCGTCCTAGTGTCGGTCTGAGGCATTTCATACTCTTATTTTTTTAGTAGTTGTTGTTATTAATTTTTCGTTTTCTTTTCTTTTTTGTTGTCTGATTCCTTTTCTAATCTGCCTATTAAGTTCTCTATATTCGACGGTTCCCCTTTTGTTAGATTTATTTAAGATCTTCCTTCTTTTCTATTTGTTGTCATATTTTAGATTACAGCAGATAACAACAAAGATGAATGGCGAGAATTAGGAAAGGCCTATATTCGGCAATTGGAATAGAGAAAAGGGCTTAAAAAATGATTTGTACTATTCATTTACTCTGGCAAAAATATGTGGTACGAGGGTTATACCAGAGATACTTAAAGGGTTAAATCTCTCTGACTTTCCCAGTTCTTGAGCTTGTTGTTTAATCTTGTTGAATAAAATTTCCTAATAAATAAAACTATCATAAAATGTTAAACATTGTTATCAATTTTAACTAGATATTTCTATTTAAGGTTTGTTGTGGAGAATATTCCGCTTCTTAAGTAAAACTGTGAATAAACAGAATAAAGAAAAATATGCTCAGACAACAAGCAGCTTAACAGAAAACGTTGAAAGCGAAATTATCATTTCTACGATAAAAGTGAGTATTTTTATTTAGAGCATTACTTTGGTATTACATCTGATAAAAAATATTTAAACATATAAACATATATAGAAAATCGTACGAATAATGCACATAAATACAATTTTCTTAACACTATTTTCTTAATTGTTCTGCTTTTATTACTGAAATGTGTAAGCTTACCTGATCGCCGTAAGAGTCTTAGAATTGCTGTAGGGACTTGCTTAATGTAGTTAAGTTTGTATGCTGGTATCCCTAGAATAAAAGTAATCTTATTTATTATACGTTTTTAGCATTCTGAAGAACAAAGTTTTTATGGTATAGATCAGGAAGGAAACAGCTTGTTGCTAAGAATTACCCTAACAAAAAACACAATAACTACTGTCTATCTGCATTTAAAAGTTCAAAATAATACCTACACCTTACCAGGTATGTATTAAAAATTAAAAATAGGTTAAATCACTAATTGCATAATTACCTTGCACCTTTATAAGAATGTATCGATAAAAACGTTAACAATAAGATATATTTCTTGGTAAAAGAGCAAACATTTATCTATTTCTACTTACCATGGAAAAAAATGTTCCAGAAGTAGTTGATTTTAAGTGATCATGGAATGAAATGGATGATCTTATGAATAGAAGAAAAATATTAGCTATTGAATAGTTTAGCTACTGAAAAATTTATAATACATATATTATGTGATCTTAAATTGTATTTTTTAAGAAACGTTTCTACTTTATATTCACATAATTTAAAAGAATAATTTCTTTAGTTGTAAATGGGATTTTGGAAACTAATATTCCGAAAAACCGTTGGAAAGTGGATGGTTTAAATATCGAGGTCGTCGAGCCTTTCAAAAGGTTAAGGATCTGCTTTAATGGAATATTGAAAACTGATAGAGATACCACCGATCATATTCAGTTTAATTTTATGTAAGTTATTATGTTCCCTAAATATTTTATATTATACATATATTACTTTAGGTATTTCATCAAAATTTTATCTGCTATATTTGGTAAATTTTCTTTTATAGGCAGCAACTATAAACATATTAAAAAAATTATCTGTAAAAAATTAGTGCTGCTATTAAATTTTAAAGGTCTCTTGGATGACACTGGAAGATATGCTTAGGATGATGAATGCAGGGAAGGAATTAATAAATATTGTTAAAAGAACCAGATTACTTTGGTCATAACAAGAGAATACTCAGACTATTGCCACTAATCATTCAGGAAATAGTCACGAAAAGCGATAGATTCGTCAAAAAAAAAAAACGATAATGGATGAAAAATGTTAAAAGAATAATCTGTTTTCGTGTTTGTTTTAAAAAATAAAATATTTATTGTAAGATATGCCATAAGAAAAAAGTTTCAAAACCATATATGGTTCCAGATCATGTTGGTACAAAACTCTTTCATAATGTTGTTAACGTAATGACCTCTGTAAAAAATAGCCATGGACTTCTAATTTAAAAGTAGAAATTAAAATTTTGACTCTTTTATTATTAGCATTAGCTTAGCATTATTTGCTGACCAGGGTCTGTTTGTCTAACTATACCAGTAATTTTGCCCGCAACGGGAGATCCAATCAATTGCCATTTACAATCACTCCACTTAATTATTTCTGACTTCGTCCTCTTTAGACTAGGAGGTAAACAAAATGATATCTTAGTCTGTTGTACAACTTTCATAACAAATAAGTCACTTTTGAAAAATCGCTGAACAACTGTTGCGTCAAGTCATCTTATGAAATCGATCTTCGTACAAAACCAGTGTAATTCTAGTTTGGCAATTCATATTTTAGGATCACCAAAGTTTGAAAAGAGTTAAAAATAATAAACATCTTGCATGAAAGAGCCGGTCTTTTTACCTCCAGAAAAATATTCTCTAATCTGGCAGATGTTAACTGTAGGATAATCGTCTTTTCCCGTTAAATTATGTTGCGGTTACTTTTTATTGGCTTTGACTTGAAACCTCTAGCCACGCAATTACATATAAATATTAGTATTCATTCATACAGGATTGTACAAAGAGCACATTTTTCACGCTCAGGGATTCATTAGAGCTGCTTTATTGTAACAAACAAGACATAAACCACGCTTAGGTAGGTGGGTAACATATATGGTAAACATACAAAGGAAATGTTCAAGCATAAGATCAATTTGACACTCATACCTTTAATTTAATTTTTAAAAGAAATATCATAATTATTTTAAAGATTTTTATATTGTCTTCACTTAATAGGAGATTTACGTTTAATGGTGTACTTAATCCCTCTTTTATCAATTCTTGTATCAGCCACATTCAAGAATATGTGATTTAAATCAGCTATACTAGTTCCACATTCACATCGGTCTGTTGGGAGAACTCCTATTTTGTGTAGATGTTTCGGAAAACATCCATGATCTACTTTTGATCTTAAGACAGTTGACACTGTGTTTCTGTTTAGTGTCACATGTTTGTAAAATTGTTTTACATCTACTGTGGGTTGTAATTTGTATAAATTAGTGCTCCTGCTTTCACCAAACTGAATCCATTGTCTGTCCCATTTAAATTTAATATGTTGTTGATATACGCAAGTAGGTCACATGTGTTAAATTCTTCTATCACCATATGTGGGTGCTGTAATGGATTTTTAGCTATAGAATCAGCAATAGTATTGCCAACAATATCTGAGTGTCCCTTAATCCATAGAAATTTAGTACCATATGGATCTGATAGTTTTAGTAACTGTTGAAAAATTTCTAATATGAATATATTGCTATTGATTGTGAATTTAAAGTTTTGTAAGGAGTGTAATACTGACAGTGAATCACTGCATATGACAATTTTGTTCCACTGGTTTTCACAGCCCAATCCAAGGGCTTTGTATATAGCACATGCTTTAGCAGAGAAAATGCTGGATTAAGTATTTAAAATAAATGATTTTTTAATCTTCATTTTTGGTACAAAGTAAGCACTGGTTGTACATGTTGATGATTTTGACCCGTTTGTATAGATCACAATATGATCTGAATAGCCACTTAAGATTTCTTAAAGAGTAGTGTAGCAAAATTCGTTTTGGTATTTTAGGATAATAATATTTGTAGCTAGAACACTTGTTAGATGTGGTATATCCAACGATTCCCAAATAAGATTACAAGAGGATTTACAAAGTATGTAGATGTTAAATCAGCTGTATTTAATTCATTAATTATTTTTGCATTATAAGTGCCACGATAATGTTGGTTTAGAAAATATTTGCTTGCCAGATATTCTCTGCGCAATGAGAATGGATTTTCAGAAGCTAGAGCTAGGGTGTCTTCATTTGGAGTGCTTTTCATCAATCCTAACACAATCCTTAGAGCTTTAAATTGAATTCTATCAAGTTTACGTAAATTGGTTATGTTAGCTGACCCATATACCACACAACAGTAATCTATTATAGATCTTATATAGGCTCGATAAAAATTCAATGCAATGTTTTGATCTGCACCCCACGATCTCTTACACACCATTTTAAGAAAATTAATACCTTTTTCGCAGCGACCAATTGTATAATTAATATGTTGAGTCCAAAGCAGTTTTCTGTCAAGTACGACACCAAGATATCTAAATTCCGAAACAATTAGAATATCATTGCCATGTAAGTTACAGCGTGATGTTTAATAGGGTGTTTTCTTGAAAAAAAATACTACGGCACATTTTTGGTACGAAATATTGAATCCGTTTAACCAAGTCCAATTATCCAAGTTGTACATAATATGTTTGAGTTCAGTAGTGCTTTCACTGTACGTTTTCTTATGTGAATAGATGATAATATCATCAGCATATTGTAAGCAAACAATATTAGGAGACCATAAATTGTGCAAATCGTATGTGTACAAATTAAAAAGAAGTGGACTTAAAACAGCTCCCTGTGGAATACCTTTTGATGTGATCTTGGGTCCAATAATATTATGACCTACTCTTATCGATACACTTCTCTCTTTGTATGGTTTGATAGTAAATGTGCTATCGGTTTTGGAATGCCAAGAAACACAAGTTTATCACAGAGTATATTTAAATCAATATTTTCATATGCACTTTTTGTGTCAATAAACAATGCACCTGTTGTCATGGAATTAAAAAAACCAATTTGAACATCTGTAGTCAGACGAACTACTGCATCCGTGGTTCCATAGCCTTGTTTATATCCATATTGTGTTGCTGGTAGAATATTATGCCGCCTTAACCAAATTTCCATTCTCAATTTGAGAATTCTTTCAAATGTTTTAAAAATGCATGAAAATAATGTTATTGATCTATATGATTCCGGATTATCTTTGTCTTTTCCCGGTTTTAGAATTAATATAACAAAGCAATCATTAAATTTGTAAGGAGGTATTCCAGTTTGCAAAATAGAGTTATAAATATGTAGTAGTAGTCTTTTAGCCAATACACCCATTATTTGTAACATAATGTAAGAAATCTGATCTGGACCTGGAGCTGTGTTTTTGGATATCTTGATAGCATATTTCAGTTCAGATGATGTTATTTCTTTTAATAAATAATGTTCTTCAGAATTTAAAGCCATGTAAGGTATATGTTTGTCAACAAATGGTGGACATAACTTCTGAAGAATATCTTCTGCAACTGCGGAAGGAGCATGGTTGATGTTTGCGTTTTTGTTGTTTAATTTGTTAGTCATCTTCCATATTTGAGTTGATGGGCAACTAGAGTTAAGACTGGAGCAAAATTTAATCCATGTTGTTTTGGCTTTGTGTCTAAACATTTTTTAATTGTAGCTTCTATCTTTCTATCTTTTTATATTCAAGAAAATTATTCAGTGTAGATGCGGTTTTGCATTTTTTAAGACCACTCTTCTTAAATGTTACTTGTAAACGCAAAAAAGATGTAAAATTTATTTCGGAATACACCAATATTTGATTAATTGTCAAAAAGATCACACTTATTCGTTGTTCTTCTGTCTTTTTAAATTTCTAGCATTTAGTGTCATACATTACAGTAGGTCTTGCAGATAATTTCAGATTTTTATTAAACTGAGATGCTAGAATGTCAGTAGCTAAACAATTTTTTGAATAAAATTATACAATTATTTTTATAACAAAGGATAAAACGACTGTTTCCATATTACAAATTATTTTAGTCATTGATGTACTTAAAAGAGATTTATTTTAATGTTATATTTTATTATGTTTTAGTTTCAATGCCTCATGTTCACCATTTTATTACCCCAGTGATATTGATGATACAATATTTAGAAAATTTCTTTTAATGGAAAAGGTCAAATGTATCTTCGGCTCTTCCAGTCAACCACTATTGTAAGTGTTAAGTATGTAATATATTTGGGTATCATTTGATGATAAATTTGAGATAAGATTTAATTGATGGATTAAATCAATAAATCAATCAATGAGTTTGTAACGTTCTACGCCATCTTCTGGTTGGCAGATATGATCTTCTCGGTCTGGAATAATAACTATGTCGGATGCAAATTGAATAAAGTCCTCATTTATGTTAACTCCAATATTTTTTCAATTATTGGTTTTCACAACACTCTGTAATCAAGCTGAGAATAGTTAAGTAGAGGTGTCTGCTTGCTTGGTACGGTTCTCCAAGAAAAATTGTATTTGTATCGCCATAGTACATTCTAATTGCAGCCCTTGTGCTACTAACATATTATAATACATATATTATATTCTGAATAAGATTTTGCACTTATGAGCATTACTACACTCTGTAAGGGCTCTTAACATAAAAATATGTTGGACTAAGTCAAATGCTCTCTCAAATTTTAAAAATATGAATTTTAAAGGATTGTTGTATTCTATACCTTTTCCTATCAAAGAATGTATTAATTATAGGAGCTTATTCGTTTCAAAGCCACTCCCAAGTCCGTCGTACTCTGGTGCTGGGTGAAAACCTAGCTTAGGTCTCGGTTTGTCATTATTCTTTATGAAAAATATGCCATCAAATAGATTCAGTTTTACTTTAGAGCCTACAGCTACAGTGAGTGTTACTGACATTGTAGTAATTCTACCCTCGCCAATTAAAGATAATAAAGCAAGATATGAGGAAATGATTTGTTTTAATACAGATTTATCACAATACAATTTACATTAATAATTTGTGTTATATCGATTTTGTAAGCATCTCTGAATATACATATTTTAGTTTTTTTTTTCAAAATAAAGGTTGTATTGGCCAAATGCATTGTCTATTATCTCCTTTATGGTTGGCCATAGTCTCCTGGAGGATAAAGACACTATGGACAGAAGCACCTCTGCGAGTTATACTCTCCCATAAGGACTGTAATCATTTTAACACAATGAAAAACTGCCTAGACGTTAGTTAATATGTATTATATTTGGTAAAATATAGTATGCGCTTAAATTAATTTTCTAATCCTTGTTTTGATAGTATATCTAAAATCTGTCCAAAGTCTACCAGGCCTGCCCTACACATTCATTTGGTTTCATAGTTGTAATTTTTATAAGTCACCATTCCCTTTTTATTAACAAAATATTATTTACAGGGATGACCAAATTGAACTTATTCAATTTGGCGTTTTGAAAGGATTATTAAGAAGAAACTCGTCAGAAGAGATTGAGCTACATTTGCCTACTTGTAGAACGAGGTATAAAGGAATAGAAAGTAAATATGTATACAATAAAGTGCTTTACATAAATGCTATTGACGAATGTGGAAATAGCTTTCATATTGGAATAAAACATTTTAAAAATGGATCTTCCAGGTAAAAAATACTCCTTTATTATTATTTATCGTTACACATTAGTTCGTTCCCGAGGTCAAAGAACCCTTTTAATTGTATACTAGTTCGCCGAAGACCGTATACTAGTTCGCTCCCATGGTTAAGCGTGTTAAGTATTTATTTAGTAAGTTCTAGGAAAATTAATATCGGCAAAATTGGTATAACTCTTGTATTTTATATAGAAACTATTTAAAATACTGATTGTTACATATTTATATACGAGACAGTTATGTGAAGATTATTTAGATTATATTCACTTCATGTTTTTCCCTATTTTGAAAAATGTTAGTGGTTGATTTAGAAAGTTTATTAGAAATTTCGATCTGGTTTAGGAATTTTGTTAGCTATTTTGATATTAGTTCTGTTTTTAAAAATTACTGAAATAATCCGTGCTACTTAATTCGAGAAAATATATGAGACCAAGCAATACAAGTGTAAAAACATCCGGGATATCATCTTCGTTTACAAAATTAAACAAATATAAATATACCCTTTGACGACTGTCGGTATGCTGTGATGACCACCTTTACAAACATTTTTTTAAACTTCCTAGCGGTTTTACAGTCATACCAGTATGTAAAATTGGTTGCCTATATTATATTCTAAGTGTCTAACCAGTTTAGAACCGATTTGATTGAACCACATTAACTACTATAGGAAATCAAATGATGAAATGTGACATATATTCTATATGTCATATTTTAACTAGATTGCATAATTCAGATCTCACACCTAAACCTGTTTATAATAATTAGGGTGTTAGTTTGAGAGCAACTGAAGTGGACGTAGAGTATGAATGCAAGAAATAGACTAAACTATTTTAGTATAGTAGTTTCAGTTGGACCTTTGGTCAATGCTTGGTTACATAGAATTTTGAAATGTGCAGATCACATCTCCATGATTGTGACTGCCCATCCAAGCTGTCATATGTTACATGTCACCTTAACATTTCCGTTAATACCGAAGTTAATTAATTTCTTCATTAAAAAAAGTTTTTTGGCTTATTTCAGATGCTCCTGAAGATGCTCTAGGAAGCGAAAATACTTGGGCAAGATTTAATTAATAAAACTGTGTTCGATATCTGCCTTTCATTTTATAAAAGTTCATTTATTCGAGCATTCAACCTTATATCAATATTAAAGAAAAAATGCGTGTTATAAGAGCATTTGAAAAAGGTCGAAAAATTGCTGGTGTATGTAGGCAAATTTTAAAAGACTTTAATGAGGAGGGAGAAAATATTAAAAAGATTAGGAAGTGCATTCGTAGTGATGTAGATTCAGCTCTACTCAAATAATTCAAGCAGTGTCTCAGTTCTGATATTTCTGTGTCCGGCCCATTTTTAAAGGAGAAAGCTTAAGAGTTCGAAAAACTGTTTTGTGAAGGTTTTACATGCTCTAACGGCTGGCTAGATCGGTTTAAAGTCCGTCACCCAATTCCTTCGCAAAAATTGTTGGAGAGGCAAATTGTGTGAACGAGAACGTGACAGGTGATTGGTTACAAAACATTATGGCCACAACTAAGACAACCATACAAGGATAAAAATATCTTCAATGTCGATAAATCTGTAGTCTTTTACAAATTAACCCCAAACAAAGCTTTAAATTTCAAAAATCAAAAATATGTCGGTGGAGCAAATATGACAGCTACAGAGAAAAAAAAAGCTTTTGGTTATTGGGAAAAGTTTATACCTAGATATTTCTAAAACATTAAAAAAATGCCTGTAAACTACACAGCAAACAAGAAAGTGTTTCTTCTGTCTTCTGCTATTTTTGAAGAAGAATTGAAAAAGTGGCACAAGGAACTCTCTTCAAAAAAAAAGGAAAAATTCTTCTCTTAGTTGACAACTGTGCAGCCCATCCTAAGCTTAACTTGACCAATATAAAGCTAGTTTTCTTACCAGCCAACTGCACTAGTGTCTTGCAGCCTATAGACCAAGGAGTCACAATAAGTTTAAAGTGCCATTATCGATAACAGTTTTTTAAAAAGATGAACATTACCATACTTGATGCAGGCGTGGAGTGCGGTTACGTAAGTGATAATTTGAAAGTGCTTTCGTCAAGCTAAATTGACTGTAGTTTATCCTAATGTTCAGGATGTTAACGAGGATGACAAAATGCCTTTGTCAGAGTGAATACAAAAATTTAATGTAAACCAGAGAGAGTTTGGAACTGATCTTGACTCCTATATTTCAGTAGACGATCGGTAGAAACATTTCAAGTTTTAAGTGATAAAGAAATTGTGGAACAATTGCAAAATGTGGAAATGGACGTTGATGAAGATAATGAAGAAGAAGAAGACGGTTTTGATTGTTCTACAATCCAAGAAGCAATAAGAGCTGCTGAGACCATATCCAGGTTTAACCAGTTCAGGGAGGCATCCACAACTACCAAAGAAGCAGCTTAGATTATTAAGGTCACTACAGAAAAACTTTATTTCGGAAAGGGTTGCGCAGATGAAAAGACCTGACTTTTTAGCATAAAAGAACTTTCCCATAAAAAATATAAGTTTCATATAGATTGTATGTTTTATTTTTTAATTTTCCATCCTAAATGCAGTTGTAATAATAACTAATGCTGTAATAAAATTGTGCCCCGTTAAAATTTAATTTTTTTCTACCTCTTTTATAAAGTCACTCTGATATAGCGTTATTTTTTTTACTGAACTATATATCTTTATATTTTAGTTTGGTTTATGGCTTTTCATACTTGACCGCAAAAGACCAAAGATATCCAATCACCAGCATACATATTGAGGAGTTTTTATCAGGAAAAGGCAACATATTGCCAGAGTATATTATCGCTACAGCTAAAGCAAATAACAAAACTTTTAAAATAAATATATTAATACATAAGACTGAAATTCAAGCAACAAAAACTAGTTATAAAAAAGGATATGCTATATATACTGCAGCTTGTGGTTGCAATATCAACGAGAACGAAGGCAGAGCATGTGTTGAAGCTAGGTATCCCTTCGAAGGTAAGTTCTTAGTAGTTATTCAATATACTAGAGGGCCTTGCGCACATTATGTTGTACGAATAATATAGGTGCATATGAACTTATGCTTTATTGTTCACAAATATGGTAGATATTCCCAGCTTTTGAAGCTGGTATTGCTTCAACTATATATTTCTCAAAAATCTCTTCAAGTCTCTCAAAAAGTAAGTTGCCATATTATGCAGAACGACATTGACCAGACCACCATCGTTAACGAAGTTATACTTTTCGAGTTGTTTTGCATTAGTTTCGAAGGACCACCAAAATCAGATATACTCACTTCCGAAATATCTAGACAGCACAGGATGTGGAAACAATTTGTCAATTAATTTACCGATTTTTCAGGTCCAAATGATTTTGTTCCTGAAAAAAGACTAACGGAAACAATAGTCGATTCGCTACCAAATATACTATTATGTGATATAAAAGATGAAAGGTCTCAAATTGTTGATCTTACTGGAGGAAAAGGTTGTTCGCTAGCATTGCTAGCATCTCTACACTCATCTGAGGTAACATTTTTATAATAATAGAACTGTTCATTTCCAATTAACTTAATCTAGTTAGTTCATACAACGTTTCATTTGTAAATGTTTTAACAGCACAATTAAAATGTCAATTAATGACGATTTGACGTACATCACCTGACTAAATATTCTAGTTTTAACATACAGGGTGTTATATTTAAATAGGTAAAAAGTAAGTTTGATAATTATTTTAATGCCCGTTGACATGTATTCTTGATATTTTCCAGCAAGTTTAAGTATTTAAAACTATAAAATATTAAAAAAAAACTGTCTAGCCATCATCACTAAAGGTTTAAAATGTAAACATGATACGGGTTAATGTTTTCTACAGGCGGGTTAGCTCTATAAATATACTCTATTTATAGAGCTCACCCGCCTATATATATATATATATATATATATATATATATAATATATATATATATATATATATATATATATATATATATATATAATATATATATATATATATATAATATATATATATATATATATATATAATATATATATATAATATATATATATATATATATATATGTATATATATATATAAATACATAAATATATATATAATTTTTTTTTGTTTTTCCTTTTCTTTTTTCTCAGCTTTTCCCTTTTCACAGATCGGTGTTCCTTACTCTTCGTCGCCACTTATTTCTGTTTATTGGGTCTTATTCACGTACACCTTTCTCCCCCAAGTCCTCTGCCACACAGTCCTACCATCTTCTCTTCGGTTTTTTCTCTGTCATACATCAACTGTCTAAAAAAAAACAAGGTATCCGTTGTTTTCTTCCTGGCATAAACACAAACTGTTCTTCTATCGATTTTTCCCTCCTTAACTCTCGCTCTACAGTTCTCTCCTAAATTTTCATTGTGTGCGACATTTATTTTATTCCTCTATAATTTTTACAGTCCTGAATGTCCTTAACACTCTTTCTCTTCCTCCATACATTGGGCATCCTTTCTTTCTCATATCGTTATTATTATTTGCCACAATATTGTGGCGATTGATGTATGTGTAATTTTTTCCAATATCCCTAACAATTTTTCTCCATTGGTCTCTAGCTGCTCTAAGAGCTTTGCAGAATGAGTTTAAAGCTGAATTCTTAATTTGGTAGGACTATCTACTTGGTGATCGTTCTCTTGATCTTCTCCACAAAACGTTTCCAGAAACAATTAATCACTCCAAACTATCGTCACCTCTGCAAACCACGTGACTAAAAATTTTTAGAATACGTTGCAGATATATGGTGGACAGCCTTTTTTTATTCTTGATGTGGTTTAGAATGGAAACATTTCTCCAATGACCATCATCACCATCACCTCTACTAGGCTACTCTCAACATTTATCACTTATTTTATTTAGCTACAGTCAAAATTTATCCAATGTTAAATACGAAATGTCAAATTATCGTTTATTCTTCATATTTATAAAGGTAATATTTATTTGTTGAAATTTACTAAAATAGTTATAGAAAAGTAAAAGGAAGAGGACGATTAGGATCTGTTTGCCTTAGCTCTGACGTCAGAATCGGGGATTTTAAAAACTTTTCCAAACATTTCTAATTTGTGTATATTTGTCCCATAAGAAGTTGGAAATGTTGTTTTTTATTGTTTGAAGAATAAATAAGGACTACGAAGTTAAAAAATATTTAAATTAATGTTTTATTCTTTTTTAAGAGCTAGTGATTTTATCCCCTAAAAGACTAAATATATTCATTTTCCCGTAGTTAATAGTAGTTTTGTTGTCATTACTGAAAAATTCAGTAATACTGGATATCTTCAACATATGTTTACTAGCCAGTATATGTTCAGATAAAAAAAAATAATAAACTTAAAAATTATTACAAGATTCAAAAACCATTTTTTAAAACACAACATTATGGCAATTTAATAAAAAGGTTTCTACAGAATGTTATATTACAATTTAAACTACGAGAAAATGAATATCTTTAGTCTTTTACAGAATAAAATCACTGGCAATAATAATATATTTAAATATTTTTCAACTTCGTAAATGAATTCATTGATTTATTGATTTATTTTGAAATGCTCTGGATTAAAACAGAAACAAAATACCTTAAAATAAAGTAAAAAAATTCAAGTTTTAATCAAAGAGTAACATAATCTTAAAACATGAACTATGAACATTGAGAGTAAATATATTCTTACTATAAATATTCTTACCTCATAAATTTACAAACAGCAAATAATACCAATCGCACAGAATGAATGATCATAATGAAAAGTCCTTATTTGTTCTTCAGATAATTTAAAAAATCGTATTGTTTTAGGTTTTAGACGGGGCTTAGAGAAAAGGTTTTCTAAGCCCCGTCGATTTAGACTTCAGACTTGGGTAGTTCATTATAGTTTTGTTTGAAACATTTAGTTTGAAATTTTTTTATGTTTTAGTTTAAGGTTCCAGATGGTTTTATCATAACAGTAAATGCTTACAATCTTTATATTAAAGGCGAACTAGTGGAAGAAATAAATTTACTCAGTGATGTTTGTTGTGGAAAAACAGAATTAAAGCTTGAAGAAGCATGTAACAGGTACATTAATATATCCTGTATAAGCTTTATGTAATATTATAACTTAGTTACTTATTCATCAACATTCTTTATTTGTATTTATCAGAATTTGACAGAGTTCAACATCAAAAGATGATAAACATTCTAAAAGAGGCAGACCTGGATGACAAAGACCTCAGAATAATTTCAGAAGTCTACTGGAATCAGATCGCATACATGAAAATTAACGGAGAAGAAACAGATCACATAAAAATACTACGTGGAGTTAGACAGGGATGTATCCTATCGCCGTTGATATTTAATATGTACTCAGAGAAAAGTTTTAACGAGGCTCTTTACGGAATAGACGAAGGCATCCTTCTAAATGGTGAAAGAGTAAACAATGTTAGATATGCCGACGACACCATGGTGATAGCAGATAGTTTAGAGGGACTTCAGAGGCTAATGGACAGAATAAACGAGTACAGTCAACAGTACGGACTAAACATTAATACCCATAAAACGAAACAAATGATTATCAGCAAGGAGAATATAAATGGGGCTCATATATACATTAATGGGACGCAGATAGAGCGAGTAAAACAGTATTGTTACCTGGGAACTATTATTAACGAACAGTGGAGCAATTTACAGGAAATAAAGTGCCGCATAGGAAAGGCAAGAACGGTCTTTAACAAAATGAGCGCCATCTTCAAAAGTCACAACATATCCCTTGATACAAAAATGAGACATTTGAGATGCTATGTTTTCTCTGTGTTGTTGTACGGGGCGGAGGCATGGACGCTTACAGACGCCACTATTAAAAAACTTGAAGCATTTGAGATGTGGCTTTATAGAAGAATGCTGAGAATATCATGGACAGCAAGGATCACGAACAAGGAAGTTCTAGGAAAAATGAAGAAGGAACCAGAGATTGTGTTTACGATCAAACGCATAAAATTGCAATATCTGGGACACGTTATGAGAAATGAGCACCGTTACTCCCTGCTACAGTCTATATTGCAAGTTAAAGTTAAAGGTAAGCGAGGACCCGGTAGAAGGAGAATATCATGGCTGCGGATTTTAAGAACATGGTTTAAGAAAACCTCAACGGAGCTGTTTCGAGCCGCAGCGAGCAAGGTTATGATTGCCAATATGATTTCCAACATCCGAAACGGATAGGAACTAGAAGAAGAATTTATCAGAATGAGAAATCGGTTTTATTAAATACATTTCTTTAAATGTTTCTGTCTTGTGTCTTAACAATATTGACCTACATTACAGACGTGTTGTATCTTTTGACAAGTTTTCTTTTATCTACTCCTTACAGTAATTAGATCCTCAGCATTTTTTCTCAACTTGTCTCTTCCCATCCCATTCATCTCATTTTGACATTAACTATAATCTCCCTATTATATAGGCTTTATAATTTATTCTTTTTGGTTACTTACTTTTTTACGAAAATTATTAGTTTCCCTACACATAAATTATAACATTCATTGTTATTCTAACATTAACTTCTTTATTTTTTCTTGCTTACTTCAAAACTATTCAAAATACTATACCTAGAGAAACTAACATTTGCATATAATTTTTTAAGGACGGTCAAATGCTTCAAAAACCAAAAATTTCCAGAGAATCTCAAAGAACAAATTATTTTACAGCTACAAAAGTATCCAAAGGAACACGATCAGGTAAGTTGGGCAGTAAGATCTTCTGCTATTGGTGAAGATTCGGAAGAATTGTCATCAGCTGGACAGAATGAAACTTTCTTAGGTTGCCAGTCGTACGAACAGATTTTAGAAGCTATCCAGGCTTGTTGGGCATCTTTATATACTTATCAGAGTGTGCAGTATAGATGGTAAGTAAATTTTAGATGTCACGTTTTTAATTTATGATCAATTAAGCAAATAATGATATTTGTATTTGCATTTGTTTATTCCTTAACGCAGCTTCAGTAATTGAAATACGGTTTAAGGCAACATGGTATTCCCGTTGTTACAAGAATGGCAGTTGTGGTGCAAAAAATGGTAAAAGCTGACAGTGCAGGAGTACTTTTTACATGCCATCCTTCTACTTGTAATCCATCTCAGATGGTTATTACTTCAAACTTTGGACTAGGAGAGGTAAGATATCTATATTAAATCGTAACTTATCATAATCATCATATTTGGCTCGATAATTATTTATGAATTTTGGCCTGCTTTTCCACTCTCATTGATTCTTGGCAACTTTCCTTCATCTTATGAGAGATAGCCTTATCCTGATCCAGAGCCCCATATAACACGTCTTTTTCATTGTCCTCTTTTGAATTATACTTATACTTGAATACTATAATGCTAACATTAGCAACGCTTCTTATAAGTATTATTCCACATATTCTAACATAATCTTTTTTGTGTGGGGTATCATCCAATTTTGGATTTATTTCACGGTTTCTAATGTGACTTCGCTGTTTCCACTACTTTTCTCCATTCGTTCTTTCTTTGATTATTCGTTCTATATTTTTAATTTCCGTACTCCTTAAGTATTCTTCCACTTGTTGTCTTCATCTCAGTTTAGGTTTGCCTTTGGTTCTTTTACCTGACGGTATTCACTCTGTTGAAACTCTTTACAGATTGCTCTTCTCTCTTCTCATTATGTGTCCATACCATCGTGATTTATCTGTTGTCCTCTTCGTATTCCCTCTTTGGTTTCAGTATTGATCTGATAATTTTCCTGTCAAAAACTTTCAATTGCTCTTTTTCTCTTGCTTTTAATGTAAATGCTTCTGCAGCATATACTACTATTGGTCTTATATTATCTATTATACTGCTACTAAATTAATTACGCTATGTTTAATCCTGTTGCTCACAATAAATCCGGTACCATATTCGTGAAGGGTAGGATGTCAGCTGTAGTAAATATTGTAGTACTATTTTTCCAGGATTCCTAAGGCTGTTTATCTCAGCTCCTGTAAAGCAATGATGTCTACTTTGACTTTATGGTATTTCTTGTATGAGTTGATCTGTAGCTAAAGGTTGATAATGACTTCTTATACTTATCATGCAAATTTTCAAATCAATAACTTTGAAAGTTGCTCTGATGAGTCAGTCCTGCTAGGACTAAATACGTATAAGCGCATTTTAGAGGCACTAAATGTAAAATTAAATCTTTACTGTCTTTTCTATGTCTTTATTTACTCGTATTTTAAGTATAAGAAACCAGTTTATGAACGGTTTATGCCTAGATGAATCGAAATGTCGTGAAATGCAGTTTTAGATTGCCAAGTCGGTCTATTCATCGTCTGTTTTACTTTGAAAATTGTAAAAGTCATATTTAGATAATAATCTAAATTACGGTTTCAAAAATTAAGAAATATTTGGATATTTATGTTTTGTTTTATTCTCAGATGGCGCTCTATGCGTATGTATGAACTTATTTTATTATTACTTTCTTTGACATAGATGATTCACCAAATGAAAATGGTGTCTGGAGAAAACGATACAACTTCGAACTTTTGTAACATCCTCGATATGGATCTTTAGGATGCTGATCCCTGCGAGCGGCTGCAAGGCTACTGGTCCTACTGGTCTGGAATGACTGGCTCGCCTTCGTGGATTTACGAGAAGGTAGAGAAGTTTCGGGGTAGGGATTTAAGGGCTTCTAGGTCTCAGGTCCTGTAAAGAGTTTGAGTCTATGAGCTTACTTTAGAAGCCAGATAAATGTATGAGCAGAAATTTGGTACTCTTCTGGTCTCTGTCTGAATCGGCCGGAAGGAACATAAAAACCAAATTTAGAGTCTACAAATGTATTGAATATACTATGTGTTTTACAATTAAGTTAACAAGCTGTCAGATATAATCAATAATAACTCGTTCGGCGCGAAGGGAGACGAGAAGAGATCTTAGCAAGAAAGTAAAGGGGTGACGATCTGTACTACTATAATTTACTCGGGTTAGTATATAGAATTTGTTACCTTTCGCGTATTTAGGCTCTAGCTAATGATACGCCCGTTCCTCTGGAAATCGGATTTCTTTTTTCGGAGGTACCGCGCTCTGTCAGGAACCTTTCACTCGCCCGGTATCCGACACTTTATACGAACTATCTTAGGCAAAATATAACAATCGCGCGTTCAGCGTATCTGGAGCCGCCTATCGTTGCAACAGCACGGTGCCCAGCTATTACTGATCGCGTACTGGACGCTATCGCGTCCGAGCGCTCACGGAGCTGGCACTTAATGCCTTCAGCGCTCCCTCGATACTACTGATCCCGCTGGTAATTACTGCCTCGGGCAGTCACGGCTGCCTAGCTACCACTGCTGGTGCCTAGCTATTACTGATCCCGCTGTCCAATTTCGTTCGGTTTTTATGAATGCCTATTCTCAAATGCCGGTTGTAGTGCCAAGGTCGCGTTTTTTGCTGAGTCCTCGTGATTTAAACCAGGTCGGCGCTGGTGATATTTTCCAGCGTAGGTCTATGTTTATTAAAACGTGACTATTTTCTTTTTTTGAACAATTGTTGCAACTGATACTGGCTCGTGTCATGCAACTAACTGGGTCAAATTGTTTTTCTTTGTATAGATTAACATGTATACGCTACCGTATCAAATTTATTCTTTATTTAATTTGGAATATATAATAATTATTTTGAATAATTATTATCTTCTCTATGCTACCTAGTCCTTATTTTTTCTATTCTTTATTTTCTTGCTATGTTTACATTACACTCTATAGAATATACCAGGAACCAGATATCGTAAAACAGATTAAGATAGGACGTCTGAGGTGGGTAGGCCATGTAATGCGGATGGAGCAAACCTACCCAGTTAGAAAAACGCTCCTTGATAGACCTATTGGTCAAAGAAGAAGAGGAAGACCCAGTACAAGATTTCTAGATAACATAGACCAAGATATAAGAAATATGGAAATACGTGTTTGGCGGAGGAAGACCATGGATAGGGACGACTGGAGGAGAATTCTTGGGGAGGCTAGGATCCACACAGGGTTGTAAAGCCAAAATGATGATGATGATTGACATAGAAGATTTAATTGTACGTTCAGGGCTTCTACCCAGGCGATCTGATGAGTCCTGTTAGGACGAAATACGTATAAAGGAATTGTAGAGGTACTACAAGTGAAATCAAATCTTAACGGTTTTTTCTATATCCATTGCCCTTTCGTTTGCGAGTTCGTCGTATGAATCAGGCTTCTTTCTTTGTAACTTTCATAACACGAGTTTTTATCGACATCCATAACGTAACTGATACAGAATACAATTTTGTTCGGTCTAAAATTACGTTCTTATTAGAAATTTTGGTTGTCATGTGTTCGTCACGACTTAATCTTATTCCCTGGCTTTGGTCTTCAAGTCAGATCATAAGCCTTTCTGATCTAAAAATATATGAATTAACTGAACATAATCAAATTCATGTAGACAAATTCAGCATGGTTTAATTTTCAGTATTTTCATTTCTTCTTTTTAGACCGTTGTATCTGGTGAATCGGATCCTGACACGTACATTTTAAACAAAAGAAGCAACAGTATTATTGAAGTCGAAAGCAAAGTGTTAGGTACTAAAAATAAAGTACTAACTTTAACTAAAGAAGGATTACAAGAAACAACTACACAGGAAGATATTTTCAGTTTAAGCGATGAACAGGCGATTCAGTTAGGAAAAGTTGGACTGCTTCTAGAAAAAGCGTTTGGAAATCCCAGAGATATTGAATGGGGATTTCATAACGTAAGTATCAAGTTTTTCCTCTAAGTTTCATTTGTATTGATGCATTATACTTATTATTATTTTAAGATATTAGGATAAGATATTAGGTATTATTACAACAAAATAAATTTTACAATTTTAAAAATTACATTAGTCTCTGAACATACCCATACCTCGTCATGTTAATGCTGTCTTCTTGAATTATATTTCCTGTCACCTCAGCCAGTTAGTCTGTGGCGTTTTAACTGACAAGAACCACGTGTTCAAACCGAACAAGAAGACATGTAGCTCTTTGAGTATTAATTTTTATCAAATCTCATTGACCTAGAGTCACAGTATAATTTAAATTTGGAACAATGTAAAATTATGTATGGATGTCACAGCTGCAAATTTAGTGTTAGCTTCAATTACACAAGGAGGCACTGAAGATGATCTAATTAGATCGAAAACGTCACGTTACGCTACTGTATAAATTTTGACGACACTTTTTAAAAGTTTTAATTATATGTACGGAGTTGAGTCTCGCATAGACGCTACCTACAAGAAAATTGAGGCTTTTGAAACATGGCTTTATCGTCGAATTCTGAAGATATCCTATTACGATACTTATCAGGACGTTTTATTAAGAATGCACAAAGGAAAAGAGCTGTTAACTACAATAAAAACAGCCAAAATCGAATACCTCGGTTGCTACAATTAATTCTACAAGGAAGAGTAGAAAGTTAACGACGCAAAGTATTTTCTGGTTGAAAAATCTATGTACGTAGTTGAACACACACTCACAAATCTTTTTAGAGCAGCAGTCTGCAAAATAACGATTGCCATGATGGTCGCTAACATCCGAAACGGATAGGCACTACAAAAAGAAGAAGGCTTGTAATGCTTGTTAGAGCAGCTTTTAGAGTTAGAAGTAAGAGCAGCTTTAAAGGAAATGAAGAAAAATCGATCGCCTGGTGATGATGGACTCGTTATCGAGGCAATAAAAGCAGGTGGAGAAATTTTATTAAAATCAGTAAGCGAACTGTTTACTAAATGTTTACATGCGGGTACGATTTCAAAAGACTGGAACAATGCAGTAATAGTCTTGTTACACAAAAAAGGCGATATTATTAAATTAGAAAATTATAGACCCATCAGCCTCTTGACACATATGTACAAACTCTTTATGAAAATCTTAACAAAGAGGCTAACACCTAAACTTGATTTCTATCAGCCCAAAGAACAGGCAGGCTTCAGGGTAGGATATGGCACAAATGACCATTTTCATACCATAATGATCTTAATAGAAAAGTGCATCGAGTACAACATACCACTGGTTCTTGCATTTGTCGATTACGAGAAGGCTTTTGATTCTGCAGAGTTTGAAACAATACTGGAAGCCCTAAATCAAAGCCGAATAGATTACAGGTACACGACACTAATCAAAAACATCTATCAGAACGCTACATCAAGTATACGACTGCACGAAGACACAGAAAAATTCAGCTTAGGTCGAGGAGTTAGACAAGGAGACAATATTTCACCAAAATTGTTCACGGCAGCTTTAGAGTCAATATTTAAGGGTACTCGATGGCAAGATATGGGCATCAATATAGATGGAGAAAGATTAAATCACCTAAGGTTTGCAGATGATGTTGTATTAATCGCAGATAACTTACAAGATACAGTTTCTATGATGCATTCGCTTAAAAGTCTGTCTGAAAGAGCAGGATTAAAGATAAACTTTGAGAAAACTAAAATTATAACAAATCTCGTAATGAGTGGAAATATAACTATTGACAATAATACCATACAACAAACAGACACTTACAAATATCTGGGACACGAAATCAAAATAAGCAGAGACAATCAAACACATGAAATACAGAGGCGAATAGGTCTAACATGGGCAGCATTTGGCAAATTAAGCCATATTCTAAAAAGTTCAATTCCCATGTGTCTCAAGGGAAAGGTTTATAACCAATGTGTTTTACCTGTACAAACTTATGGAGCAGAGACTTTAACACTCACGCAAAAATCTGCGAATAAACTTAGAGTTACACAACGAGCCATGGAACGTGCAATGCTGAACGTGAGCCTTCGAGACCACATAACAAACCAACAAATCAGGCGAAGATCAGGAGTTCAAGACGTCATCGAAAGAACCACGACGCTTAAGTGGAACTGAGCAGGGCACTTAGCCAGAACACAAGATGGACGGTGGACAAGACGTATTATGGAATGGAGGCCCAGAAATTATAAAAGAAGCCGAGGACGACCACCGACTAGATGGACCGATGACAATAAACGTGTAGCGGGAAACTGGCTACAAGCGGCCCAGTGTAGAGAACACTGGAAAGAACTGAGGGAGGCCTATGTCCAGCAGTGGACGCGATTGGCTGATTGATGATATGAAACCTACACCAACAATTTTTTTAAATAACAAAGAGGACCACGTAACATAAATAAGCAAAAATTAATAGTTTAATTAATTATTTCTTAAATCAAATTATGATAGCCTTTCAAATAAGGTATCACATTACATCACCCTCTTTGCTACTTAACAAATTCAGACTGTAGCTGTCATTTGAAGAGGGTTCATTAAAGTAACCTCTTACTGATTATCTTCTTACTGTGTGATGTATTTTAAATTTTAGGGACAGCTATTTCTATTCCAATCTCGTCCCATTACAACTCTAACAACGTGGACAGACTACGAGCTCAGCCACGAACTAGACTTTCCACAACTGACCAAATTGAGCGCTTGTACGACGGCAAATATCAGAGAAGTTGTTCCGAAAGCTAGTACAGTGTTGTCACGAACTAGCTCGTTGCGATGTTTGGATTGGGGTATACAAAAACTGGTAACTTGTAATTTTGATCCAGCCAGTATGAAAGCTTTGATTACGTATCAACATAATGTATTCTTGGATGTTATAAAAGTAAGTTCTGTCTTATAATTTGCTGGGTAATGATTCAAATGCGATCTGTACTGTGCGATATAGAATAACTAGAAAGTTGAACCAAATAAATAGATAATTTTGTGAATGATAAAATTGATATTAATATTTTCACTTTGCAGGGTATACATATAAACACCAAACAAGAAATAGAAGCATCTTCTATAACCGTAGATTTAGCTATATTCGGTCATCGAGTGATAGATAAGAATTTAAATGATATATGTAACAAAATTAGAGAACCCTCAACGGGTTATGATACCCTCAATACCCTGCTTTGGTCTATAAAATGCGCTTGGCAAAATCATGGCGTTAATAAAAAAGCCCAAAAACTGGTGAGGACGTTGGACTTAAAAGGATCATCACTACAGGAGTTATATGACAAAATTGATACAGCTTTAGCAACTAACGTAGAAGAAATTGCTATTTGCCATTCACATACAACCGGAACATCTGTTTTTTATCAAATGCTTACAATGAATATTCTTCTCGAGGGAAAACAAGGTAATTTAAAGCTTTGGTAAACAAAAATTGTATATTTTGTTAAAGTTCCATTTTTTATCAAACTTTTTTATCAAACTTTTGTCAATCAATAGACCTTAATATAAAACTACCGTTTTATATCAAAATCTAATGATTGGAAGCTGCTTTTCTGAAAAAAAAAATTTGTGCGGAATAATCGAAATCAATACATTTTTTTGAGCCTGGGTTCTAGGTACTTTCACTTGAATGTTCACTTGAGATTATGAGGTGATATACATTTTTCTAAATCAGGGCTGAATTAGAATGAAAGACAAGTTTTTTATGATTAATTAGTAGACATGCTGAGTGATATTCCCTAAGAGAAGAAAGTTATAATGGGAGGGGATTTTATTGCACATTGTATTAAATTAAATTGATCTTCGTAGTTATTAATTACTTGGACTAATTACATTTTAAAACTGTATTTAGTTTAGTATATCAGTTCTGTGACTTCCTCATCTTCTCTGGCCAACGGGTCTATCAAAGAGCGCATTTCTAGCTAGGTCATTTTGTTTCATCCGCATTACTTGCCCTATCCACCTCAGACGTCCTATCTTCTTATTATGTTTAACAATATCTGGTTCCTGGTATATTATATAAAGTTCGAAATTGTATCGTCTTCTCCAAACTCCATTGCTCCATAGATTTTCCTTAGTACTTTTCTTTGGAAACATCCTAACATGTTTTCATTACTTTTTGTTAAAATTCAGGTCTCTGAACCATATGTTACGACTGGGAGTATTATTGTTTTCTTCTTCTTCTTCGCGTGACATATCAGAACTCTCCGACGTTGGCGATCACCATTGCGAAGGCTTCTCGATCTTCTGCAATATGGAATAATTGTCCTGCATTTGGTATCTGAGTCCATTCACGAATGATTTTTAACCAAGAAACTTGTTTTCTTACTACACCTCTACGGCCCTCTATTTTGCCTTTAAGGATCAGTTGTACAATTCTATATCGACTTCCCCTTACTATATGTCCCAGATAAGACATTTTTCGATGTTTAACAGTCTTTAGCAGTTCTCTGTCTTTGTTGACGGTCCTTAGTACGGTCATTAGTTTTTCTTGCTGTCCAAGGTATCTTCAGCATTCGTCTATGAACCCACATTTCCAATGCTTCAATTTTGTTCATAATCGATACTTTTAGCGTCCACACTTCTGCACTATACAAAAGTACAGACCGAACATAGCACTTAACCGTTCTTTGCCTTAGTTCTAAACTGAGATGGTTATTGCAAAGAAATGACTTCATTTTCATAAAAGTAGTTTTAGTCATTGCTATTCTACGTTTTATTTCTATGTCTGGATCTAGTTAGTCCGTTATCACAGTTCCCAAATATGTCATTTTGTGAACTTTTTCAACTTGGACTCCGTTCAATTGAAGCTTTGCATCGGGATATGGGTCACGACTTAACACTAAAAATTTGGTTTTGTTTGAGTTTATTTTAATGCCCATTTCCTCTCCTACCTTGTGAATACGATCAAGCAGAATTTGAAGACCTTTAACATTATCTGATAGAATTACTGTATCGTCTGTATATCTAATCACATTAAGTAGTTCCCCGTTGATTTTTATTTCATATGGTTGTCTTATTATTGTTTTATAGAGTTTTATTTTAGTATTTCTAAATATAATTGTGGATATAAAGGGCTCCCAGGTAACAAATTGGTCAACTGCTTCGATGACATCGTGGTTGTGTGCTTATTTTCATATAGTTCGTTTTGTTGGTGTTTATTAACAAATCCACTTTTGTAGCTAATTCTTTTAATGCTACATATGCCTCTCGTACATCTTTTTCCATTTTCTCAACAATATTGATATTATCAGCATACGCAAGAATTTGCACTAAGTTATTATATATTGAACCAATGGTTGTGATTCGTGACATACGTATTACCTTTTCCAGAGCCAGATTGAGCAGTATACAAGAGAGAGGGTCTCCCTGACACAGCCCGTTATTTGTTTTGAAAGGTTCACACAGTTTCCCCTGAATTTGTACTCTACATTCAACTTTTTCGAAAGTTAGTTTTGTTAAATTTACCAACTGATTTGGTATTCCTAGCTCTTGCCCATTGCTTTGAACGTTTTATTTCTAATCACAGAGTCGTAGGCTGTTTGTAGTCTATAATGTGATGTCATGTGATGTGATCAGTATCAATGTCGTACTCCAGCGTTATTTCTAAAATTTGTTTCAGGATTGCAAATTAATAAATTGTCGATTTATCACCTCTGAGACCAACCTGGTATTTTCTTACTATCCCTTTTGGATATGGTGCCGTACGGTGACATAGTACTGTGGAAAATACTTTATACGCTGCATTTAGAAGAGTAATTCCTCTGTAGTTGGAGCTTTTAAAGATATCTCCTTGTTTGTGTGCGAAGTATTCCTATATTCCAATCATTAAGGAGGGATTTCTGTATCCATATTTCTGTTATTTTATAAGCTGCTGTAATGCCATTATGGTATAGTGGCTACCTTCTTTATATAGTTCAGCTAGGAGATTATCTATTCCGGGTGATTTGTTTCTAGCTTGTTTTTTAACTGCATCTGTAACTTCAAGAATCGTTGGTGATTCCTCTTCCATATTGTCTATCCCCTAACTTCATCTCTTTTGTCTTTAAAGGTTTCTTCTTCTTTCTCTATATTAAGTTCTTAATTACAATATTCTACCCACCTATTACAATACACCTTCCATATATCTCAAATTTTATTGCCCATTTAAGTTTATCTCTTTTAGAGACTTTATACTACTACAAGACAAGTCTTCTGCTATGCTAAGTAACAAATACTTCCTCGATATTATCTTTCTGTATTTTTGTATTGTTTCTGATGATGTAGCTATATTTACATATACGCACACATAAATGTAATGAAATCAATAGTTTCATTACATTTATTACAAAATTTGTTTTAGATATCACCGATGACCACATTTCTGATTTTGCTTTAATCCTTTCGTCTTGCGAGGACGTAATTTCTGCGGAAGTTCCAAAATATCTGGAACAAATAGCTTCTACCATAAAAGATGCAGAAGGTGAAAAAACATTTAAAAATATCGATGCTGCAGAAGGTGTAAAGTGGTTAAAGGATAACTGTCCTGCAACTTATGAATTGTATACGGAATTCATGGAAAAACATGGACATCGTAGTAGAGGAGAGGTAATAGTAAAAAAATATCACTCATATCTAGTTTATTATTCAAAATAAGTGATTACAAATTTTTAAATTTATTTCTAATAGATTTCATAAATTATTATTACGATCTAGGTAGATTTAGTAAAGTACATACATCTGTGAGGCCGAATGGTTTAGATTCGCTTCTATAAAAAAAAACAAAAATAATTAATTAATAATAATTTGGCGTGGATTGGTAACCGTTGATGAAACTTGGATCCAGTACTACTCACCAGAGAACAAAATGAACGCACGGTAGTGGACTGAAGGCGGAAAAATGCTCTTGCAAAGCACCAAGAGTGGCTTAATGGATGGAAAAGGTTATGACCACTGTATTTTGGAATCGCAATAGCATAATTTAATGAAAACTTATTTTGAAGCATTTAAAACTATGGCAAAAATACACAGTTGGGCTTTGAATTGCATTTTCATCTGACATATTCTCCTGGTTTGGCCCCTCCGATTATTTTGTTTCCTTAAACCTAAAGAAATGGCTCGTAGATAAAAAATTTTACTTGAACGGAGAGATAAAAGTTGTAAAATCGCTGAAATATTTGTATTGCGCTATGGAACAAAAAATAAAATATAAAAGAATTTGATCAAAAAACATGTTTCTCATTTCAAAGAAGGTTACATATCAAACCCTCTAGTAGCTTATAGAATACTGATATCTAGGTATACAGGTGAAAGTTGCGCCTAACAAACATATATTTTTTTGAAAAGTCTAGATATATTGCTTGCTCGTTATAATAAATTAATAAGAAAGAATGTTAAATAATAAAATACCATGATTATCAAATTATGTATGTTTCTATATTTATATCTATATCTTTATCTATAGTTATATCATTCAAATGCTTTCTATTTCGGACGGTACAACAGGTCAAACACATTGAAAAAAGCCACAACATAAATTGACCAGTTTAATTTTAAAATCACTCAACTAACATATTTTTATTTTATTTGCGTTTACTTATACAGTTTGAAATAATGGAAGAAACATGGAACGACAATCCCTCCCAAGTAATCGCAATGATTCAAGCAAATTTAGGAGTGGAGAGAAAAGAAAAGGATAGAATGGACATTGATAAAATTATTAAGAATTTGAAATCTCCAAAAAGTTCTATAACAAGGTAAATCTGTTTAATTGTATTTATTTTATAAGCATATATGATATGATTTTCTTGCTTATAATCGAATTTTCAGCTCCGTATGTCATAATACTTCGCATTAATGTTTTATAAATCTGTGTTTTTGTCTTCATATTTAGGTTTCTATCCCACCATACTGTGTTAACTTGCCAAATTGCTGTTTTTGTTTGTCCCAATTTTTGTTTAATTTCTTCCTCTGTTGTACATTGCCTCCCATAGTTCTCACCTTAGCACAGAGTCATACGCGTCTCTCATTTCCACAAATGCTAAATGTATATCTCTATTTTTTGTTTTTTCATTTTCCAACAGTTGTTTCAATGCGAATATGTGGTTTATGCATGATCTTCCTGCCGTAGAGCCTGCCTGATCCTCCCCGATTTTGCCTTTTATCGCTTGTTCTATCTTTTCTCATAGTATCTTCCCATATAATCTTCCTATTGGTGATATTACGTTTATTCCTTTGTAGTTTACGCATAATTTTCTATCTCCTTTCTTAAATATAGATGTCATATGTGCCTCCGTCCATTCCTTTGGGAGCTGTTCTTCATTTATGGCTTTCTGAAATATCCATTTTATCATACGGTGTAATTTTTTTGAGTCGTACTTTATAAGCTCAGGTGAGAGGCCTCCAGGTTCCGGTGCTTTCTTATTTTTGATTGCTTTTATGGCCTTTCTCATTTCCCTATCTGATATTTTTATTTCTTGTGTTGTGGGGATCTGCTTCATCTTTCTTTTCTTCATGTACCATGTCCTTTCATAACGTTCGTTACCATCATAGCTATTTTAATTTTATTCACTGCCACCCTAAATAGCATGCTTGTATCTACACCATACCAATCTCGCAAGTTCTTCAACCATGAGGTTCTTCTTCGTCCTGGACTGCGTTTGCCTGCTATTTTTCCTTGCATGATATTCTGTAGCAATCTATATTTGGGACCTCTCATTACATGTCCGAAATATTCCAGCTTTCACTGCTTGATGCTTCATCTTTGCCTGTTTTTATTTTCCAATGAATTGTGATCTTTGTTCTGTTAACAGTCCTTCCATTCTTTGTCCTATATATTTTCCAATGTTATTTTTTCTTTTGAGTTTTGTTTTAATCCTCTTAGTACTTTCCATGACTTCGAAGTTCTTGTACCTTATATGTATGTTTAAATATTGTGTTATTTGTTTTTTCACTTCTCTATCTTTTCAACTACATTCTTTATAATTCATCGTTGTTTGTAGTTAGCCCTTTTCTGTATAGTTGCTTTTTTCCTTCAATTATTCTTTTTGTTGATTAATTTATTTCAGTATATTGCTGTTTATTTGTTATATGTTCTTTTTTGGGCTTCAAATGCTGCCTATAAGGGCTTCGACTGCTGCTTGTTTTATACTCGACTTTATATGCTAGTATATTTCTTCGATGTTGTCGTATCTGAATTCTATTAATTTTTGGACTAGATGTTGTTGGTATAGTACTCTTATTGATTGTTCTTGGAGTAGTTTCATATTGTTTTGTTTTTCACTTATAGTGTTCAATGATTCTTCTGTAGAGGGGTCTTGTTATGTTTCCAATGAATGCCCATTTTTGCTATCAGTATATGCCCATCTAAAATATCGAAATATTTGAAAAAAAAGCGTAAACTATTTTAAATTATAACTTTTTAACTACTTAATTACTTTAACTAATCGGCATGCCAAGCCCGCCTTCCCCAAGCTTGCATATTAGCTTGTCGATCACCATTTTGTTAAGGTAAGAGGACAGGAGATCTCCCTGTTTGACGCCTTTGCCAATTTCAATTTTCTTAGTCGATCTACTGTCGACGGTAGCGTTCATAAATCAGTTCATATGCGAGTCTATCACGTACGGCTTAAATGTTGCATCCATCTGAAGCTATTCCTTGATCTTTTAATTGATGGCTGGGAGACCATATCGAAAGTTTTTCGAAGATCTATCGATACGATGTTGTACGCTTCCTTCTTTCTTTGATCACCCCTGTTTTCATTATTTATTAAATTAAACATAAAATAGATTGCTTGATCTATACTGAGAGAACATGTCTCATCCCTTTGTCCTTCCAAAATCTAGTTACCTATTTCCTATCCCTCCCTGGTGAAGGGCAGCAGCGATCATCAGAATCAGCCCAAGGCGCAGAGGAAATGATCCTGGACCGACTTAAAACTGGAATACTACAAGCATGACTGGAGCAGTTTGAGTGGTTGGGGTACTGCGATGGGAAAGGCAAGGAAAAAACCACCCAACTATATTTACCACAAATCTAAATGGCAGACTGAAATAAGAAATTTGCCCTTAGTCCGGAGCACCTCTTAAATGAGGAGAGGGTTCGAAAAATCTCCTCGTCAACTACTATTGAGATCCAAAAAGTGAACAGAGAATCCAAATATATGACAGAATAGTACGAATTGTCACCTGAAACGTACGCAGCTTATTCATGTCTGTGAAACTTGCAAACACTAAAACCAAGATAAAAAGAATAAAAATAGACATCTTGGGAACGAGTGAAGTAAGATAGCGTGGTTCAGGAAAACAAAAAACAAAAGATGGATATATCTATTGGTCAAGAGGAACTGATCTAGAACATCAATATGGAACGACTATATTAGTATTGAACAAAATTGCGCAGTCAGTCATAGATTTCATCCTTCTGAATGATATAGTAGCAATGTTGAAATTAAGAACAACCCATAGAAACCTAAAGGTTATTCAGGTCTATGCTTCAACAAATCAGAGAAAGAAATTAAAAACTTTTATAACAATAAAGACGAAATAATGTGACTGGCCAAAAAAGACAAGATAACGATTATTATGGGTGACTTTAACGCCCAAATTGGTCATGATGCCGAAGGAGACACCATAGGAGCATATGGTGTCGGTACCAGGAACAATAGGGGATATAGACTGGTACAATTCTGCGTAGATAACAACCTGTTAGTAGCCAACACCTTCTTCAAACAACATTCTAGAAGGCTATACACTTGAAAATCACCAGCAGACAGAAAAGATAAAATTGTTAGAAACTTAATTGAATCATCCTGGAGCAGACATTTATGGCGATCACAATACAGTTTTAATGAATTTTAGACTAAAAAGGTTTGTTAAAGTTTAAAGGGAAAAAATGTCAAAAAAAATAGACATCTTACAACTGAAGAACCCTGAAAAGAAAAATGAAATAGGAAATATAGGTTCCTTTTTTTTATCAACCAGCAAGGTTGAGAAAAAAATAGGAAAGCTAGAGAACTTGGTACAGACAGACGTTGAAGTAACACAGACTGTTCTAAAAACGAAAATAACAAAGATACAAGAAGACGACATGGACAAAGCAAGAGATCATGGACCTCATAGATGAAAGACGAAAACAGAAAACAAACCCAATATGATACAGACGAGTCAATAAAAATCATTAGAAAAAAATGCAGAGAAGCTAAAGAAAACTGAATGTCAACCACATGCCAAGAAATTGAACTTCAGGAAAGATACGACACGTTTAATGTCCATAAGAAAGTAAAAAAAATGACAGGTAGACACAGAAAGAGACAAGAAACAATATTAAGAAATAGTAACAACGAGATAATTACAGGTATAGAAGATAAACTGGAGAGATGGAAAGAATACATTCAGATACTTTTGACGATGATAGACCTTGTTCTCCACCATCCGCGGATGATCTAATAAATGAAAAAGGTCCAAAAATAACAAAAGAATGACACAGGTAAAATACCATCAGAGTAGCTAAAATCAGCATTCGTATCATTACCAAAAAATCCAATGCCGCACACTGCGATGACTATCGAATATTAAGCATGATGTCTCATGTCCTTAAAACTTTTCTCAGCATCATTCATACACGAATTTACAAGAAGTGTGAGTTTCAGATTAGTAACACTCAATTCGGATTTCGAAATAAATTTAGAACACATTAAATATTACCATCCTGATCATATAGCCTGTAGCATCCACTAGTGGACATAGGTCTGCGTCAGTGGTATTTGTTGTTATTGATTCTGTGCTGTGTAAACTTAGTTTATTGTAATGTATTGTATTTATATCATCTATACACCATTTCACAGGCCTTTCTCTATCTCTATAAGAATGAAATTGACGATGCCACTTTTTTACGCACTTAGTCCATTTAGAGTCATTCATTCTCGCCACGTGCCTCAGTTCCAAATGCAATTTTTTTCACAGCATCTACAATTCCTGTTCTGGTTGGTGTAATGGTTTCACTCTAATTGTTTCCAGTATCTTAAATAATTAATTTTTCCCCAAAATAAGTTTTTTTTATATGTACTTGATACACTAATACATTTTGTCTTTTCTTTCAGATTGATTGTTAAGTTTCTCCTGAAAAAAATTCGCGTTGCAGTGGGGATCAGGGAACAAACCAAATCAGTACTGGTGCTAGCTGTAGATAAATTAAGAAGAGCTTATAGAAACTTAAGCGATCAGATGGTTCTGAATGGCATATTACCGCATAAGGACCTGATTTATCATCTAACTCACGAAGAGGTTAAATTGCTGATTAAAAGCAGAAATCCTCTTCTTATTTCAAAGTAAGTTCTTCAAGAATATATATTGTAGACTATAGATTGTTTGTTCTGAAACAACTTTCCACACTGTGATACGAAATATCTTTTATCTTTTGATCAGAATAACTCTGCAATCTGATATAGGTTTATTACCTGGCAGGTCAGATTCTAAAAGAGTTGGTCCAAGTATTTATGCGTTGGTGAACAATTGGCCTGCGGCTGCAAAAAATATATGTGACCGTTTCTTCTGGCTCTTTGCTCATTTTACAGTGATAATGTCTAAGTGAGCTGTGGCCTATGAAATCACCTGTGATTCAGTTTTCTTAACGTGAATCTAAGTTTTTTGCTAAACCTCAAGCGTGATTTTGAAAGCCAAGTAGAAGATTGTATTAACATTTTGCCTGCCTTTGGCCTAGAATATTTTCTAGCACACTGCACTAAGTTCGTTTTTTATTTTTGGACATACAGTCCAGTCATCAGAAATTTAATCTTTAAAAAGAGGACAAACTAGCTGAAAATGTCAATTTTAGACCCCAAAAACATGCAAAAAAGTCATATCTTTAAATAAAATAAATTGATGTTTTTCATCCCCCCTATGAGGAGGCCTGAAAAATGGCCTACTGTAAGAATCGATGTTGGGTCTCCTGCTCTTCACTCTCTACATAGCAGATCGTCTTTATTAGGGCAAAATAATAAAATTTTAATGGCTAACTTTAAACCATAATCTCCGTTTTCAGGGCAATGATGCGCCAGAAACTATACAGTAAATGGAAGGCTATGAGATTCGCTGAAGTAATGTTTGGTCTTCCAGAGCCAGAAAAAGATGAAGAGGATACTGAGATATCAGATTTAAAGGATATGTGTAAGGGAACTGCAGTCTGTCGAGGAATTGTCCAAGCACGAGCTTGCGTTATTAGAAATTTGGATGAGATTTCTCAGTTACAAAAAGGTGAGTTATATAAATCATTATATTGATCGTAATGTTTTTCATTGCTACAGATAAAGTCCTGCGTGACTTAAAATTAACATAATAACACTATACGATAAAGCTGTATGTCACCAAAAAGCATTAGTCATTATTAAAGTTCCACTCTTTCCAAGCTACATGTTTTTTCGCTAACGAGTATAAGATTTATTGACAGAGTGAACATTTCCTTCTTGCTAATGACCTCGCGACTTATCTTAGGTTTGTTATATAGTAGTTTAGATTTAATAAAATATATTAATTGTTCCTTTTATATATTCACTAATTTTTATTCTGTTTCAATTTTAGGTGACGTTCTTATCACCTATAGTACTGATATCGGTTGGTCCCCATACTTTCCAATGCTATCTGGAGTGGTGACCGAACTTGGTGGACTTGTTTCACATGGTAACTATTTATTTAACTAAGTTATTGATGTTTAAATAAAAAACACTACATTGAAATTAGTTAATAGTCAGAAAAGTCGTTTTCGTAAAGAAAATAACAGTAATCTAAAAAGGAACTAGCAGGGTGACCCAATTAAAAAAAGAATAAGTTTAAATGATTTATTTTTATCTTATTCTGATTGCAATGCTTGTTACATTGGTAAAACTGCTCGATTCCTTAAAATGTTGTCGATCATACAATTGAGATTTAACACATCTAAGTACTTTGATGCCTAGACCCAAAATGTTGTTATTAAAAACTCCAAAGTTTATTCTCTGGTGTTAAAATCCCATGTAGGGAAAAATTCATCTAAGAAACTTTTTCAAGAAATATGTTAAAACCTTAAACATCTCGCTGTCCTTACTAAAGAAAATTAAATTACCAATTTTCTTGATAGATGCCCAAACCACTTTAACACCTTAAACGCCCACAATGCATATTAAAAAAAAGTTATGTGGGTCAAAATATTAAACACATTTAAAGTATTAGTCTATGCATTTTTAATAGTTATGCTTTATTTTGAGTACAAAATCTTACATTTTTATTGCTTTTTAGAATTATTTTAAGTGAGAAGCACGTGTTCATCTTGTGGCCTCAAATACCTTTTGGATTCCTGGAGCGTTATGATACACACTTGCTTCTCGTATAAGACAAGAATAAACCTGTCGTAGCTTGTTTATTTTATACGTTTAAGTGTTATTTATTAGTTAATTGTCGGTGGGTGAGGTTGAAGTGTGTCTTATCAGTTCCCAATATGTCGTGTGAAAATGAGAAGAAGCATTTGCAAAAGCTGGTGGAAGAGATTATTTCAGACGAAGACAGTGATGCCAGTGTTTGTGATAAAAAATTTGAATTAGATATTGATGACGAAATAAGTAATTGTTTTTGGCCATTCTTGTCTGGATTCTTGTCGCAATTCGGCATCAAGTCGATCCAATAATGCTGCGTAGTACTCACCATTGATTGTTTTTCCTTTTTCCAAGTAGTCGATGTAGATGATGCCCTTCGCATCCCAGAAAACAGTAGCCATCATTGTGCCGGCCGAATGTGCATTCTTTGCCTTCTTCGGTGGCCCTTAGCTGCGTTTGTGCCACTGTTTTGACTGTTCTTTGGTTTTCGGTGTGTAATAATGCACCCAGGTTTCATCAACGGTGATAAATCAGCAAAAAAAATCCTTCGGATTGCGCCGTATTATCGCCAAAATCGTCTCCGAAGTGGTCACACGTTTTTACATTTGTTCGATTGTTAGCAAACGCGGCGCCCATCGCGCGGACATCCTCGCTAATGGGTCCGCCATTAGCGCGGTTGTTCAAATGATGGTGAATGATATTGTGTACAAGTTTGTAGGAAATGTTTAGGACCTTTATTAACTCGTGGAGCTTAATTCGACGATCTGCCATAATCATGTCATCGACTTGTTGATCATTTCCGGCGTAGTGACTTCATTTGGCCTCCCGGGACGCTCTTCATCAAAAACACTCGTACGACCACGAACAAATTCAACTTTTCAAAATCTTACTCTTGTTAACGAAGGTGCAACTTCACCATAAACATAAACCACAAAATTCCAGGTCGGCTATAATTTGCACATTCGTTTTACCCTTTTTGTGGATGAACTTACTTATGTGGATTACCGAACGATACTCGACTTTTTCCATTTCTCCGAAAACACAAAATTTCCTTGTTTTTGACGGCTGTAAAAACCAAACTCATCATCATCAATGGTGCTACAGCCCTATGAAAGAGCCTCGACCTTCCCAAGTCTATTACGCCAGGCAGTCCTATCCATTGCCAACCGTTGCCAGTTTGCTGCGCCTATCTTTCTACCATCCTCATCTACATCATCCTTCCATCTGAGTTTTGGCCTACCCCTTTTTCTACTTCCCACGGGTTGTGACATAAGGATTCTTCTAAGAGGGTTGTTCTGCTGTGATCTTGCTTTTACCAAACCAAACTAATTGTTTTTAAAACTTAAAATTTTGACAGACATCATGTCATAAATGGCAAGTAGCGCCGTCTATCAAAGGCTAGTTTAATATCAATATATCCTCGTATATATATATATATATATATATATATATATATATATATATATATATATATATATATATATATATATATTGTTATGGATCAGTTTATCGATCAGAAATAGAATAAAGAGTTTTTTATTATTTTAATATACCGCGGGCATATAAGTTAAAATACAACCCTGTACTTATTTGTAATAGTTAGAATAAGAGAAAACATTGTTCCGTGACGGGACCCTAACGAGTTTTTCCGTGAAAGACTGAGTGAACAGTGAAAGGATAATGGAACCCGTATAATTATAGATTTAGGAATAAACTTGTAATTGTATTTTGCGGTGGGCATTTTTCTAAAGTAAATAAGAATTAGATTTAGATAAGAGATAACAAGAATTTGGAAACTTATTTCTGTTGAAAAAAGCAAAATTGTTAATGGTTTCTGAAAAGTAATTTGAGTGAAAGTAGTTTATTTGTTTTAAATATTGTGTTGGAAATTTTCTAAATCGAAAATAAGTGAGAAAGATGAATGCTTATGATAGGTTAAAAAAGAATGGTGGGAATAAGAGAGTTGAGAAGGTTGTCTGGGAGAGATTAAAAGATTATTATGTTACCGGCAGACCAGAAGAGAAGACGTGTTTTCGTGTAGTCAATCTGAGTACCAGTGTTTTGGTTTGTTAGTGAAAAAGGTGGAAGCTGAGAGCAGATCAAAATCAAGAAGATTAATACCTCTTTAGGGTCTGCATAGTAAACGAGATATAATTGAGAAAGAAAGGAGAATATGTGAATAAAGAGTACCGGTCAAAAGAGGCTTGGGCTTGTGTTTTCGGATGAGTAGTTTGCTGGTATGCGGTTTGGATCGATGCTGAGAACGGGAAAGATTTGATGGTAGCCGGACATAATCAATCAAGGAAGGAACTGTGGTTTGATCGAGAGGAGACATCATTGGTGTAAAAATAAAGGTCAGTCAAATAATTTGAATGAAAGAAAATTTTAAGATATTCTAAAGATAAAATTAAATATAAGCATACGAACTAAGATTCCAAGATTCAAAGAGTTTTTTTTTGTGAATAAATTATATTTTTATATGGTCATTTTTTTTAGTAGATATTATTATAAATCAATAGATAGTTTGTAATTAAAATTAAATTTAGAGTATAGGAGTTTGTTGGGAAAGATAATTGCCCACAAAAGTTATTTATTAATATTCATCGTATTGGTTATTGAAAATAAATAATAATTTGTGTGCATATTTATGTTGTTTTAATGTTAGTTCCGTTTCCTGTTCTATTCCGATTATGCGCAACTAGGAGATACTGAACCGACTAGAAGAGATATATAAAGTAAACTGATTAAAGTAATAATTAACAAAAAAAAGGGCACCCTGAGAATTTTTAATAGTAATTGAATTGTATGACTCTGCATTAATTAGTGAATTAATTAATTAAATGATTGGATTAATTAAATTAGTGTTAATTAATAATAAAACATCATAAAGCGGATCACAAATATATATATATATATATATATATATATACATATATATATATATACATATATATATATATTTATATATACCTATAATTTGTATATTTCCAGGCGCTGTTGTAGCAAGAGAGTATGGTTTGCCCTGCGTAGTTGGCGTCAAGAATGTGCTAAAATACTTTAAAACTGGCGACAAAATCTATTTGAACGGCAACACTGGTGAACTAGGAAAACTTTGATTAATGCTAAGATATTTATTATACCTACTGTAATATTAAAAACTATTTTTTTTTGTTTAAAGAAATTTCATTGTAAATAATACAGAAGTAGAATTACTTTAGTTTTTGTTTAAAAATTTAATTTAAATAAAATTTAAAAAAAGCACAATTTATTGACATATAAAAAACAGAAATATGGAATACACCGAAGCAAAAATTACACAAATTATAGTAATTCTCTATAAAATTTAAAGTAAACAATACTTTATACGAATAGTTCTTTTGTACTCGTATATAAAATCAAAACCAACTTCCCGATGAAAACAGTCAATTTCTGGCAATTAATAATAGTATATTACTTTATGAGGCGGAGAAGCATGACTTTTCCTGTCATGTCTGTTTCATGGCAAGTCAAGAAAAGTCGCTTCCTTGGCGAATAAAGTATACTATTTTTTCTTCAAACGTAGCAATTTTCAACCATAAATAGTACAATCCATACGCTATTTTTACTCGAAATTAACTGTGACAACTATCAAAGTCGTCTAGATGTTAGAAATTAAAATAATTAAGTCGTCGGTGGGATTTGCGTCTCCCTACTTACAGTTGTTTGACAGTTGTTTTGCAATTATTAAAGACAGCTTATTGTTGTTGCAACCGCAAGCGCAAATTTAGTGCGAAAATGGAAAACCTAAACGAAATTGAGTCCGCGGCTAATGATGCAGTAGCACGTTTGGGGCCCTCCAAGTCCGGAATAAAGTATCGGCTAGCGTACAAGCACTTCCAAGAGTGGTACGATACAAGAGGAGTACGGCAAGTTACCGAAGACGTTTTTACTGGCATATTTTAATATAATGAAAAATGAAAATAAATGGAAATCTTCTACAATGTGGTCACCATACTCTATGATAAAATCCGAGTTAGTTATTAGAAAAAATGTGGATATTAGCAAATTTTTAAAGTTACGTGCCTTTCTGAAAAAAAAAAAAACAAGCGAAGGATATACTGCAAAGAAGTCTAAAGTTTTCACTAAAGACGAGTTTGATAAATTTTTGTTTGAAGCGCCAGATAAGTTGTATTCAGGATTAAAGGTAAAAAAAATTATATTGCAAAGCATGTAGTATACTCTACTAAATTATAAAAATATTTCAGATTGTTTTGTTAATTGGGGTTACCGGCCCTGTCGATGCGACGAAATGGTATAAATGAAGACTGTGGACATTGAGGATAAAGAAAATGTAATAATTATCAAAATCCCAGACAGTAAAACACGACAAATTAGATCTACGATAATTGGTCAAAACTACATTAAACTGTATAAAAAGCATCACTGCGGCCTGAAAATTTCACAGAAAACCAATTTTTTATCAAGTACCAAAATGGAAAGTGTTACCGAAGCGTCATGGGAATACATTCGATCAGCGCAGTAGCCCAAAAAGTAGCTAGTTATTTAAATTTAAACGATGCAAGCGCATACACGGGTCACTCTTTACGACGATTTTCAGCAACACTTTTAATTGATGGAGGCGGAAATCTAGAATGCCTTAAACGACATGGGGGCTGGAAATCAAGCACGGTTGCCGAAGGATATATAGAGGATTCAATAAGAAATAAGAACGATAATGCTTAAAAAATTTTAAACCCTCATGATTCGATAACATCGGGAATGATTGCTGAAAGTTGTTCTCGACCATCAGTATCATCAACAATTACCAATGCGTATCAAGGGTTGGGAACATTTTTGCACGGTTTCAATTTTGAAAATGCCTCATTAACTAATTGTACTTTTAATATTACTATAAATAAAAATGATGTTTAATTGTTGGTAATAACATTTGTATTGTTGCTTTGTGACATGTTTCATATTGTTGCCATGACAACATTTTTCCCTCCACCGTAAAGAAATGGGAAAAAAACTGCTGCCGGCGGAGACATCAAACTTTGACAGGATCAAGTTAGATAAGTAATGTCATCATTATTTGACGTTTGAAGAAGAAAAAAACAATTTTTTTCTAAAATTTGTTCCAAAGATATCGGAATGAAACCCTCAATCATTTATCTCCTTCGGCCCAAAACCAGAATCATAAAATCCTCGTACCATATTTGTATAAACTTGATCAAAACTTGATGTATAATATTGATCAAATAAGGAAAGCAAATAACTTACAAATTTAGCTATCTGCAATTTTGTATTCAGGACACGTTGAACAAACACATAGACTCAAAAACTTTTCTTTTTAATCAATTAAATTAAATTTGGTTAAAATCAACTGCTTTCTAACTTTGACAACCAAGCTCTTCAAAAATTAGTTCAAAGATGCCGTCCTTTCTATCGTTTACTTATTTTTATCTCTTTATTTCCTCACCTCCTTAAATAATTTCCAATCCATCTGCTTCTCTTCAATTTTTTTTGACCCCCCCCCCACCCAATCTTTTTAACGCTTTCTTCGTAATCCTGGATTATCGGAAATCAATATGCTGTTTACTTTAAAATTTGTTGAAAAAATCCTAATCTATTTGAAAAACATTGTCTTATCTATCTAACCGAAACGAAGAAAAAAATACGATTTTTAGTATTCCTAGAACCTGCTCAGAGAAAGTTTTATTAACTCGCGCCCGAGATTGTCCTTTTTTGCTTCGAATGAATAATCACGAAATTACACTATAAAACTATATCTAAATATAAAGTACATTTTCGTTTTTTTGTAATCACTTAATTTTTCTTAATCACTTAATCACTAAATTTCTTAAAACAAGCCGATTAAATAATGTTACCTAAAGTAAAATATAAACTACTATAATGTCTATTATTATTAAGTAATATCACTGCTAACTTTGAAACTTTCGTCAATGGTGACTAATTGATACAGGTGGACAATGATAATAACGATGTTATTGATCATTAAAAAAATAAATTTATCAATCTTCACCTGTAACACTTCACGAAATCGTACTGTGTCTGATAACCGGTAATCACAAAGCTTAATTTAAAAAATACATCATTGCAGGCCTTATCACTAAATTAAATGTGTGACTATATCCAAATCTCTAACATGATATCATATGGAACAAACAATTGATACTACAAAAGATAGATAAGATAAAATTTTTATGTTAGCCAAATCAGCATTCTAAGTAAAAATCAACAGAATATCTCACAGCAATGTAAAAGTGAAATTAAATTGTTCAAATATTTTCACTTTAAAATATTGTATACTTAGTGAGACATACTATAAATATCATAATGGCAAGGATAAAACGTGGATTTGTTTTTGGTGCTTCTATTGTGTCGGGGATAGGTGTTTTATTTACGATTATTTCGATAGCGACTGAACAATGGGTTTATTCGGATCAAGCGCATCTGGTCGTCAAAAATGCATCAGATTCTTATTACAGCAAGGTCAAGTATGGCTTATTTCAAGGGACGCTACGAACAGGCATTACTTCTGTAACGGTCCAAATATCAAGTAAGTAAAATAAAAATAAGATAGAATCAACACTTTTCACAATACATTTAAGGATAGTATAGTTTTTAATGCCTTTCTTGGCCCAATCTTGTTCTCATATGCATTTTCTAAAAATAGTTTTAGTGTTTTGCCTTTAACGTTTTACCTCTTTACAGGTTTTGAGTTCTTTCCTTTTATAAGACAATAAGACGAATACTTCCTCAGCGATGCATGTAACTTTATCTAAAAAAGTTTCGATTGGTACTAACAATATCAATTGCCATTGGTGTTTGAGATGTTGGTTTATGTTGTTAATTAATTTTGTCGTTGATTTTGATAAAATAATGTTGTAACAGGTGTTTTAGCAGCTGATGTGGTATTCTGTTGGGACTGTAAGATCATATTCATATTCATTCGATTTCGATAATTACGCATAGTGTTGCCCAAAATCCATCTTGGTCTTGCAGTCTTGGTCTTGTTCTTGCGTTTTCGCATTATTAAATGAAAGAGTTTATTAAGAAACAGATTGACTTCCTTGGGGCATGGTAGACAGCTGAGTTAGATAGGGCATAGGCAATGATCGCTTAGATCGTGGCTTCAAACCCTTTATGGTGTCAGTTGTTTATACATTTAATAATTTGGTTGGTCTTTATTATGGCTATGTCAATTCAAGCTTAAAATGTGCTTGATTTGTTACGTTGTTATAAGATCTAAAGTAACGGTTGTGTGTGTGTGTGTAGTTTTATTTTATGACTAGAGACATAGTCCATTAGCCTATTATGTTTTGAGTTATTAATTAATTTTTTAAACAATTGTTATAGAGAGAACCCGTAACAATAAAATCTTAACTTCTATTGACTTACATATAAGTACATACCTACATTAATTTTTTTTTTCATATTTTTTTTTATTATTTTTTTATTTTATTTTTTTTTATTTTTTTTTTTTATTTTTTTTTTATTTTTTTTTTATTTTTTTTATTTTTTTTTATTATTTCTTTTTTTATTTTTTTTTTAGTTTTTTTTTTTACTGGAAGGAAAAGGAAAATATATGGGTTTGCTGATTTATTACATACGCCTAGGGGTCTATCAAGGCGATTTGCACAACACAAAATTAGACCACGGATAGAAAGGTTAACAACTGGGTTAAAACAAAGGACTTATATAACTAACTTTTTATGTTTGAAATATATACACTGTTACAATAATACATTTAGAAATTCAATTTCATTTCACGTACGTGGCGAAAAATTATTTCATAAATATGCAAATTATTGGTTTTTATTAAATCTGATAAATTAAAAGGTCTTTTAATAAGAATTTTTTCCTTATTGATATACTCGTATATTTTTATTATAAATTGGTTTATACATCGTGTATTTAATGAACAATTTAAAACTAAATGCTCAATTGAGCCTTCTTCGCCACATTCGCAAAATGGAGTTTCAGCTAAATTAATTCTGAACTTATGTAACGGAGACAGAGCATGGTTAAATCTTATTCTACATAGTATTCTAATCATATCTTTATTAAAATTTGAGTTTTTGAACCACGTTGAGGACTGTATTTTTGGTTTTATATCTTTATAATATAATCCTTTGTTGGACAAATTGTACATTGTTTGCCATGAATTTAACATTTTTTTCCTTAGATGAGAATTTAGATCCTCAATTACGCATTTATATTCTGATTCTTTAGATGGTTCATTATATTTAGCAATTTTGTCTACTATTTCATTATTTAATATTCCACAATGAGCTTTTATCCAACAAAACATTACATTAGATCCTCTTAATTTCATTGTACCCACCAGGTTTATAATTTCAGATAACACATAATTAAATCCAATATTGTTATATTTAGAAATATTTTCAATTTTTTGTATTGAACTTTTACTATCAGAGAATATAACGTAATTAGATTTTGTTCTTAAGAAATTACTAATGTATTTAAGTGCTTCTAATATTGGTATTAGTTCAGCGGTATATATCGAGGTTTTAATATTTAGATCTACTACTGTACTAAATTTTTGATCTGGATCGTAAAAGGCAGATGTAACCTTTAAATCTGATTTAGATGCATCCGAAAAAATATATGAGTAATTAGGGAACATAGACTTTATGTCAGCTTGGAACATGCTATTCCGGATATATTCTGGGAATTCTGAGTACTGAGTAGTCTCTAAGATATCCTACTTTTATGCTGTCCAAGTGTTCTAATTCTATTTTAAAACAGGGTAATTCTCTTGAAGTCGACATGTCCTTACTAAGTTGTATCCTTACGTATTTGTACGATTCAATAAAAGGAATTGTAGGCTTTTTTTGCCAATATTCCTTGACTAAATCGTAAATACTGAGCTCGAAGCATTTTTGGACTACCGGACTTTTCTTTGCATACATTTTTAATAAAAACTTCTCCGTTAAGTAATCTCTTCTGAAATTTAGTGGAGGTTCATTGCATTCTACGTTTAAATTTGAAATGGGTGTACTCTTAAGTGCGCCTATACTTATTCTTAAGACTTTATTTACTAGCCTATCTAATTTCTTCAGATGAGTCTTCGCTGCTTGACTATAAAAAATTGACCCATAATCTATTATTGAACGAATATAAGCTTTATAAAAGGTAAGCGTAATATTTGGATCAGCTCCCCAACTTGTATGACACACTGATCTTATTGCATTTAATCCTTTTTCTGTTTTTGTTATTAAGCGGTCTATGTGTTCGTTCCACAATAACTTCCTATCTATTACCATACCCAAATAGTTAATGAATGATTGAACCTCAAAATTAACGTTATTGAATACTATGGATTGTGGTAATCTATGTTTTTTGGAGAATATACATGCTTGGGTTTTCTTTGTAGAGATGCTGAGACCTATATTAAAATAATACTCTTCTATTGTCGAAAACATTTCACTCATTATATTGATACCTTGATCGATTTCAACTTTAGGTACATATATACACACATCATCAGCAAACTGTAGAACATTTCCTCTTGTATTAATTTTTTTGTGTAAGTCTGAGGTATAAATGAGATATAGTAAAGGACTAAGGATGCTTCCTTGCGGTAACCCAACATTAGAAATTCTTGGATCCAATAGTTCATTATTGATTTGAAGTTGTAGATTCCTATTTGAATACAATTTTATTATTCTTTTACCAAAGTCACTGGGTATTCCTATCTTCTCCATTTGTTGATAGAGGATATTTAATTTGATATTATCATATGCACCTTCTACATCTATGAATAGAGATACCAGGGATTTACGTTCAGAAAAGGATATATTAATGTCTAGGATAAGGTTAGCTATATTTTCTGATGTCGATCTTAGTTTACGAAACCCATATTGTGTATCACTAATTTTGTTATTTTTCTCTAACCATAATTCAAGTCTTCTCTTTACCATCCGTTCAAATGTTTTTAAAATACACGATCCTAACGAAATTCCTCTATATGAATCCGCTGAGTCTATATCTTTATTTGGTTTTAAAATCGGTTATAATTACATAATCCTTCCATGAATCCGGAAATTCAGCTTTCATCCATATTAAATTAATTATATTTAACAATTTTATTTTCTGACACCTTGGTAAGTAATACAGCATAATATAATGGACATTGTCTAAGCCAGGAGCAGTATTTTTATGACACTTTAAACTATATTCTAGTTCTTTTAGAGTAAATTCAATTAACAAATAGTTTGAATTATTATTATTCACTGTGTTAGGATGGTTTACATTTAAATTTGGTGAAACCCAGGGAGGAGCTAACTTATTTAAAAATTCTTCAGTCCAATTATCTTTTTTTACTTGATTTTTTGGGACATTATAAGTATTTTTGATTTTTTTTAATTTCTTTCCAAATTTCTTGGACCGGAGTATTTTTATTTAATTTATTACAAAATTCTCGCCAAGAAGCTTTTTTACTTTTTAAAATTGTTTTTTTCTTAATTGCCTCTGCTTTCTGATATTTTATGTAATTTTCATATGTACTATTTCGTTTAAATTCTAAAAAAGCTTCTTGCTGAAACCTTATAGCTTGTGCACATTCTGGGTTCCACCATTTTTTATTAAACTTACTATTGATCGTCATTTTTTTTCTTAGGTATTGATAATTCACAAGCATCATTAATTATATTGATAAATGTATTATATATGTTATTAATATTTTCATCAGTATTTATATCTTTGGTGTCAATAGTTTCAAGAATCGAAGAAAATAACGACCAATCTGCTCTGTTCACGTTCCATCGGGTTCTCTCATTAACTATTGTTATACTATCAACATCGCTTTCAATTATTATTGGAAAGTGATCAGAACCTAGAGCTACATTTTTTACGTTCCAATCAAAACAGGAAGATATGTCACTGGAACATATAGTTATGTCCACAGCTGATTTATTTCTACTGTATAATCTAGGTATGATACTTTCGGCCCCATTATTTAAAAAACATAACTCACAGTCTTCTATTGCTGTTAATAGACTAAGTCCAGCCCTATCATTCTGATCGCAACCCCATGCATTATGGTGACAATTAAAGTCTCCTGCCACCAAAAATGGTGTACTTAAACTATTAAAAAACTTTTTCCATTCACTCTCTGATACGTTTAAATTTGGTTTTGCATACACTGAATATATATTAAGAACTTTATTTGATGTTAATTTGATTGTTATTGACATACTCATAACCTGATTGATTTTATGATGATTTGGATGACCTGTGAACTGAATGTATTTTTTAGTTAAAATAGCTAATCCTCCATAACCATCATCTCTATCTCTCCGAAATATATTATAACCACTGAAATTAATATTATTTTTTTCTTTTAACCACGTTTCACTAATTATAGCTATATCAATATTATTTTCAAAAATAAATTTCTCAAAATGACCTTTATTGTGTACAATGGACCTAGCGTTCCACTGTACAATTTTGAACTTACTCATTATCTGCGAGAATACGACTTAAATTATTTTTAAAATCGTCAAACATTTTTATATTGTCTAAAGTTATTGAGTTATTCTTTAATACATTTTTAAAAGTGCTTATAATCATATCACAAACAGAGTTTATTTTACAGTTTTTATTTAAATTTGAGCTCATTGTTGATTGGGAATAGTTAGGAATATTTCTATAATTTTGATATACCGGTTGACTACTAGTAGATGGAGATGAAAGAATCTCCTTATGCTCGTCGGAATATCCTGAACGGGGATAATTAGGATAACCTTCTAAATTTCGTCTGCGTTTAACTGGTACTGAATAATGAGTGCTTTTATTTACATTCTTTGTCACCGTTGCGTAACTATGATCATACTTTTTATTAGCCTCACTATAGGATAAATTTTCTGTGGCCATATATGTTTTAATTTGTTTTTGACGATGAAATTCTTCACAATTTTTCCTATCCGTTGCTTCATGATTTCCTTTGCATAAAATACATGATGTCAATTGCGAATTACATGAATTTGTTTCATGTTCATTGCCACATTTTCCACATCGAACTTTACCTCTACATTGTGCATTAACGTGGCCGTACCTCATGCACTGTCTGCATTGAATTACTCGTGGAACATATATGTCAACATCGTAAATAATTTTTTCTATTACTACCTGTTTAGGTATCATTTGCCCCTTAAAAGTAACAATAACTGCCATTGTCGGGAGTAACTCACCATTTACCTTTCGTTTTATTCTCCTTACTTCATAAACTTTAAAATTATTTCCATATTTAGGTTTAATTATGTTTAATAAATCATCGTCTTTGATATCCTTGTCAATACTTTTTATTACACCTTTTTTGTATGTAAAGAAAGTGGGTATATAAGCCTCGTAATTTTTTTCCTGAAATACTTTAGACTCGACTAACTTGTTGGCACTATTGAATGAATTTAATTCGACTTTAACTTTATTTCTACCAGTTACAGAAATATTTAAAATGTTATCCCTGATCTCCGGTTCTGCGTTTAAAATTAATCTTGCAGTAGAAATTTTATGAAACTTACCTATGTTTCCTTCTTTACTTTGCACAAATACATAATATGGACCTTGGTCCGTTGAACTATATTTATTTTTTTGTTTTATTATTTTTTCAATACCACCTGTTTCGTCGCTTTTTCCATTTCCGCTAAATTCCATATTCACTTCGTCTATAATTATATTTTTTCCCCTATCAGGAGGTTCATATCTTCCGTCCGAATCCCCGATCATAACAATCAAAAACAAATAAACAAACACTTAATGAAGACTCGTTCACGCACTGATAAGAACTTTACCTGACCACTGCCAAAAACGAACTGAAAGTAACGGTTAAAGTTAATAAATAACAATAGGCTAATGGGTAACTGCAAGACTTGCAAGACTCTTGCTGCAAGACCAAGACCAAGACCAGAAGTGGAATACCAAGACCAAGATCAGGTGTATTGGCGCAAGACCAAGACCAAGATCGTCTAAGTCTCGTCTTGTTTTTGTATTTGGGCAACACTTATTACACAAGACTGCAACCAACAAGCTGTTTGAATTATTCCAAATAATTCTTACGTAATTACGAAGAATCGTAAAAACTTGCAACTTTTATTTATGTAACAGCTTTATAAAAACTGTGTTCATTTACTACAAAACGCAAAAATTGCATACGAACACTGCTCCCCTCTACTTTAAAACGCATTTTGATTTTTGTGGATAGGATTAGCGATAGTGGTTGTTGACAAACAACGGTTTTTGGTTATATCGGTTTTTTACCGGGTATTACAAAACCGATCAGTATTTTTAATCAATAGAACATACCTAATAGATTACAATGTTACATTTACATCGCACTTTAGTTTGCGATACTCCATTCGAATCGATATACATATTATCGATATCAATACTAATATTGAGAAAAACATGTTCATATATATGTTGGTCGGTTAAGCAGCTTCTTTCATCCGTCACAATATCGTTTAACAATGACACCAGGCTCTCTGATACCACCAAACTTTCGACCAACAACATATATTTTTTGGATATAAAAGCCAAGGCTGGCATACTGGTTCTGTTCTGCTTCAAAATACAAATGGGTTACTCAACCACTAACTTCAGGTCGTATAAAGACTAAACAGGGTTTGATTTTAAACGGACTTTGGCCTCTTTAGTCCTTAAAGAGCAGAAAGAGAAAATTTTACAATTTTGGAAGGGCATTTCCTGACTTCTGAGCCTAAATTGGATGTAGCTTCACCCGCTATCAATGCATTTATATATAATTTTTCAAACCTGAGGTCTGTGAGTGTAGTGGGGAACAGCAAAGGGTTTTGTAAAAGCTTGGTGCTCTCTCTTAAAGGATAGTTATTAGATTTTGGCATAGACTTTAAGCGGCGCTATGTTTTGAGGAGAGGTTTTTTTAACGACTTTGTAATGATCGATAAAAGGGAGATTACAATGTTATTATTAATGTACTGGGAACCCAATATCTTCTTTGTAGCCTCAGCGAAAGGCAATAAAATACTTAAAATTTCATTGAATAATTCTGTCTGTACCAGAAATCATTATCAGTGCTTTTGTAAGTGAGAGATCTGCCAATATTTCAGCTATATAAGGAGCCATTGGTGCAAACCTTTCCAGCATATAGTAGATGACATTCCATCTAGTTACTATGTCTAGCAAAATTGACTATGGTTTTAACTAGGGTAATTACCGTTAATACCGTATTGTTTACATCCTCTAGGCTATCTGTAAAAACTAAATTTAATGTGTGTCCAAAACAATTTAGGTTTTTGTCCTCTCTGAGCAACTTGCACACTGCAACTACCATGTTCGCTCCACCATCTGTGTAGGCACCAACAACTCTAGACATAGGGATGCCGAATTCTTTGAAGAGCCCCTTTAGGGTTCGGCAGATATAATACCCCGTATTACTTTCCCGAAATTTTCAAATCCCAATATCCTTCACTCAAGACTGTTATTTTCTTGAGGATCGGTTCTCCGGTTTTCACCAGCTATCGCTTTAAAAAGAAAAAACCGGTTTTAACAGGGACAAAAAAACGGAAAAACCGATTGTTGTGGAGAAAAACCCTGATCAAAATATACTAAATTATTATCGCCGAATTGATACAAATTTTATTTAAAAAATTGAACTCGTGCGCGTAGCTTATGTACATTCAAAATCGCCGGTAGCTACAATCGTTGTTTCTGTGAGAACGGTCCATTCTACACAAAAGTGTTAATAAACATTATTTTCATTCAAAATTATCTCCAGCTACATTTCTTGTTTGAAACATTTTTTTCTGGGCGCACAGATTCTAAGTAAATCGATATTTTCCATTTTTCCCGCTACAAGGGGTAGTTTAAGGAAAAAACCCGGGGATAGGAAACTTCTATGCATCTTTTTTGAAGTCCCAAAATTTACATTCTCAGAAAAATTACAGAACAAAATTTTCAGACTACTACGCAAAAGCAATATAAAATACAATAAAACAAATACAGTCTTAGATCATTCTAACAAACAATTACTATTTTGACCAAAAATCAACTGCTTCTGTCGCATTGGATTCGGCTGTTATAAAGTCCTCCATCGTGCACGTCCAAGGAGACAGATTGCATTGATACAGGTGAGAGATCCCCTGTTTTTCTGTGCATTTACAACGAATCGTTGCTGTCAGGAATCCCCATTTTTGGAGATTTGCTCTGCATCTTGTTACTTGCGTTTCAGTCTATTAATTAGAGTCTTCCAGGTGGTACAGGCAGTATTGTGGCCACGAGACTTTTCGATGGGTTCATTCAGTTTAAGAGATACATTGATTTCTCTTTCTTAGCGTTGATACTCTCTGTTGGTATAGTGGATATTGCCAGAAAACTCTTGCGTGATCGCAGTCTTCGTTAGATGGAGACATAATTGTTCAATGGGTGGCTCTCGTTTATAGAAGCCTGTCTCTCCTGGTTGCAGCCACATCCCTTCATATGTCTCCTAGGGATCCTGCATGTTTCTTTTAGGCACGTATCCACCTGGGACAAGTTTATTCTCCAGCAGAGCAGCACAGAGCCAGTGTTGCTGTCCTTAAGGTTTTTTGGGTCTACCCTCAGGAAATTCCAATTAACTGCCTTATAATGTTGTTTCTTGAAGCTACTTTTATTTTGGTGTTTTGACAGTGCTTCTTTAATGTTGCAGACCAGTTTAGATAATGCAGTAATTCAGTTGTCTCTCCAGATTATCTACATGGCTCCTCGAAGCGTGCAAATTTTTTAGATAAAAGACATTTACCTGCACTTTATTAGGGTTTGGTTTTAGTTTATTATGTTTATATGTTCCAAAGTCAGCTAATGTATCGGTTAGCACTCCCCTTTAGCAAACACTTTTTGAATTCGCCAACGGCTGCCTTGATCCTGAAAATACAATAAATACATGAGTTTCTAAAGAAAAGTCGATATTATCTGTTTAAGGAAGAAGTCTTTTGTGATGGTATTATTTTCTTTATGAGTTGATAATTAACAGAGTCATATGCAATTGTCAAGTCTAAAAGGCGACACCTGTTATCATTTTCGTTTCAAAGCCGTCTTCGATATTCTGTGTAAGATGAAGAGCCTGACCTGAACAGATTTATCCAGTCAACGGTCTAAAATTTTCTTGTTGTGGGATTAGAAGGGGTTCCACGGTGTTAATGATCCGGTCAAGGATGATTCCTTTTATGATTTTGTACAAGTGGTAAAGCAGAGATATTGATCTGTAGCTTTTAGGATCGGTATCCTTTTGTGTAACAAATATTTCTGAACAAACATCGTTGACTTTTATGTCAGTTGTTTAACTTTTTAAAGCTGTTTTTATAATTTCTTTCGAGTATACATTAAAAACTAGGTATAATAATATACGTCCTTGAGTTACTCCGCTTTTTATTTCAACTTCCTTGGATGTTTTATTTTAAATTTTTTATTTCGCTTCTTGATTATAGAATAAAATTAATATTGATCTTTTACCTTGGTGGTCAAACTTTTTATTTATAAGGATTTCTATGAAATAATCGACTAGAACTTTATTAAAAGCTTTCTTCTTCTTCTTAAGGTGCCGTGCATTTCTGCGTAGGCGTCCACCGTAAATCCTTTTATCAGGTGAGATGTTAAATATTCAGGATTAAATATTTCTGTTTTTAACAGCATTGCGAAGCATTTCATGGCTGTGGATTCCTGTCCATTGTCGAATATTGCACAGCCATGACATTTTTTTACGTCCCAGACTTCTCATACCCTCTATCTTTCCTTCGAGTATCAGTTGCTGAAAAGTGTATCTTTCTCCTCGTAATATGTGCCCCAAGTATGCAGTCTTCTTAATTTTTACAAAACTAAAAAGTTCCCTATCCTGTAAGCCCGCTCTTCTGAGTACTTCCTCATTTCTGACCCTGTCCGTCCGTAAAAGCTTTGTTTAGATTTATAAAGCTAAACATAAAGGTTTTGATTTTAAGTTTTGATCCAAACATCTTTCGTACCTTAAGTATGTTGAGTACAAATAAAGATTATATATAAACAACACCACTACAAAAGCCAAATTGTATATAACTGATCGTCTTTCAATTTCGCGTAGGTATAGCCTGTTATGAATTATTTTAAAGAGAATTTTCAGAGAGTGAGACATGAGGTTGATTGTTTTTTGGTCGCTGTATTCCTTTAATTTTTCTTTTTCGGTATACATTTGATTTTCGGTATACAGTAGAACCCCTCTCGTCCGCCCTCGGATAGTCCGACGCTCCGGGTAATCCGACCTGCTTGGCTTCGCGGAAATCCCCGGCGGTCGATTTGTTTACGACGAAAATTTCTCCGAAAATCACAATCCATTCTGTCTGAATCACTACAAAAAATTGCCAAGGAACTGAATGTAGGCGTTACGACTATTAAGGATTGGAGAAAATTTCGAAAAAAAATTGACTCACATACAATGACGATAGTAGATGGAGAAAACGCTCTTAAAAAGCGAAAAACATTAAAAAAGCCTAAACTTGAACTGCTTGATAGTGCTCTATGGATGTGGTTCAGTCAAGAAAGAAGGAAGGGAACTCCGATATCTGGCCCAATTATAAAAGAAAAGGCAATAATTTTTCACAAAAAACTAGAAGTCGGAAGTGAATTTAAAGCCAGTGAAGGCTGGATTGATCGTTGGAAAACCCGTCATGGTATCCGGTTTGTCTCAATTTGTGGTGAAAAATTATCTGCTGACGTCGAGGCGGCTAAGGAGTTTTCTGTGAAGTTTCAACAAATTGTAAAAGAAAATGAACTGTTACCTTGCCAAGTCTATAACATAGACGAGACAGGCCTAAACTATAAAATGCTTCCAAACAAAACCTTAAGTGCGTCAAATGAAACCGTAGCGGAAACGAAACTCATGAAAGATAGGCTAACTGTTGCTCCTTGTAGCAATGCTGATGGAACACACAAGCTTTCGCTGTTAGTCATAGGCAAATCTAAGAAGCCCAGGGCTTTCAAAAACATAAACTTATCATCCGTGCCGGTTTATTATCGCAACCAAAAATCTGCTTGGATGGACTGCAATCTTTTCAAATCTTGGTTTTTTGACGAGTTTGTGCCATGTGTTGAGAAGGACTTGAAGAAAAAAAATCTTCCTGTTCGAGCTCTACTGCTATTAGACAACGCACCATCGGACCCTTCTGAGGAAGATTTAGTAAAAGGGGATATAAAAGTTATCTTCCTCCCACCAAATGTCACATCACTTATCCAGCCTATGGACCAGGGCGTGATAGAATGTTTTAAAAGGCGTTATCGCCGAAAATACATAAGCTCGATTTTAGAAAAATCTGAAGAATGATGTGATATTTTCCAAGCCATGAAATCACTCAACATTAAAGATGCTATCTATACAATGGCTGAGTCTTGGCCAGAACTAAATCCTGACACGCTAAGAAAATCTTGGCGTAAGCTTTGGCCAGAAGTTATGATCGAAATTGACCAGGTCGAAGATGAGCAAAACGACGTGCAGGAAATCGTTACCAATCTTCAGACCCTGGATGCAAATATACCTGCTAGGAAGTTGAGGAGTGGATTGAACAATGTGACAAAAACTGCGAAACCAGTGAAGTGATTAACGATAACGAAATTGTTGCCGCTGTTATGGAACGTGACGGTGACGGAATCGTGAACTCAGAATCCGACAGTGATGATGATGACGAGCCTCCTGTCCGGATTTCACACACCGATGCCAAGAATGCTTTTGAAATTGGCCTTCAGTACATTGAGCAGAACTCAGCATCAACACCGATGGACATCGTGTGGATGAAAAAATGGAGGAACATTGCAGCTAAATCCAGAATTTCATCTTGTAAACAAAAATCTATTACTGATTTTTTTACTAAGTAGGCCTACATAGGTAAGCACTAATTTTTAAGCTACCTTTTTTGACATTATATATTTACATACATATTTAATAAATAATGTACAAACAAAAGCTTTCTTGTATTTTATTGAAATATAATTATTTATTATATCACTGTAGAGAATAATACAGTCATTTTTTAAAAACACATCCATACGTCATACACAATGACTTTTTCTGATAATCCGACCTTTCTTGCGTTCCGACCATACTGCTAGTCCCGAGGGTGACGGATTAGAGGGGTTCTACTGTAGTTTAATTTTTCTTTTTCGGTATACATTCGAGCAGTTCCACTAGTACTTACATTAATTTCTAGGTCATCCATTCACTTAACAATAATTTAGATATAATTGTCTTAGGACTAAAACTAGTATTATTATCTATACTGTATTTATTTCAGTGACATGTTTGGCAAAAGATAACATTTGTGCTATGTTATGCGCAAAGAACAGCGAAGGGAGAGCTCAAATTTTACAGGACCTTTACGATAATAACGGAGACCATCCACAGAACGACAATGAATGTCCGAGCGTTTCAAGTAGTACCAAATTACATAATGAATTTTCAGTATTGAGATCTATAGAAGCAAGTAAGTTTTTAAATGTTTTTTAGCTAATTTTTTTTTGCTTAAATTGTTTTTCGTACGAAAACTTAATGTTTTAACAATCTTTAGTTGCTGTTACTGTTATTCTAACTGTTTTGTTAGGGAATCAGTCAAACTACACCACGGTTCAGTTGCTATAGGGGAAATGTGCCTATGATGGTCCCCTTAAGAAAATAGCTTCATAATAATTTTAATTATTTACTTAGCAGGCATTAAATATGACCACGTAACGTCTTGTTATTTGTATAATATGCAAATGTTTCAAATTTTGATAAAAATTAGGATGACAAAAGTTCTTCATAATTTACTAATATCCTGTTAAGGGTCCATCATGGGCATATATGCACTCATGGACCCTTTGATACGCCCATGATGGACCCGTTGTATTTTGTATAAAATAAGTAAATAAAGTTTTATTCATAATTTTCCTTATCTGTTGTTCTTGATCGAACGGTTCTATTCCTGTCTTTTTAAATGCATTTATTGCATTTGATGGAGGAACACTTTTTCAATATGCTCTATTAAAGACACTGGCTACCTTAAATTGGGTAACTGTTTTACCTGGATTCGGTCGCAGCCATAATTGAATTTCTTGGCCGTAGTAAGTTTAAAGTGGTCTAAAAGATCCTATGTTCAAAAGTTTAACGTGATGAGAGCAGTGAGCAGGAAAACAAAATATAACAATTACGTTTTCTTTTGCAAACTGGAGAGCTTCAAAACTTTTTTGACTACCATGACCATCGAGTAACAACAAAACTTGGTTGGTTTTAGAAGCTTTTGAATATCTTAAAAAATATGCAGCCAGAGACAGAAAATGTTGGAAGTCATCCACTCTTTTTCTTGAGCAAAGGCTACACTTCCAGTAGATGCATCTTTACTAGCATAAATCTTTTGCACAGTTGTCAAACCGGACTCGTCCATGTTATAAATGTTTTCTGGTGAAAATTAAAACTCGTCTAGTACATGTGCTAATACTGTAAAAATAGGCACATATATTTGATTTATTAAAAGCTTGAGCCCTGTGGCTAATATTGTTTCTTTCAGCTACTTCGTATACAAGTTTTCGTAAACCTTTACTGGTCAAGCCAAAAAAACGAGCTTCCATGGTGATAATATGGTCAGCAATTTCCTTTTCAATAGCAGTGAAAAATATTGGTCTTCGTCTTCCCAAATCACCTTTGGTACTTCCTTGTTACTTATTAAAGCGCCTTTCCAAAGTCTTTTTTGAAACGTTAAATGGTTTTGCTGCCAGCTTAAACCTCGTAGGTTGTTATGACCATTTTAATCTAAAACAAAGTACAGTATTTGACAAAGAAAGTGTAGTCATTGTATACAAAACAAAAGCAACATGCAACAAGCAACTAATCAATAAAATATTACTTACCAAAAAGTTTTATTAGCTCAGCAACGCCACATTTCTACAAACTACAAACTTCGTGTGCAAGTGGTAACCGGTGATGTGCAAGTAACAGCGCCATATTTGAGATTACAGCAGGGGGTCCATCATAGGCAGGGGCCAACATAGGCAAACTTCCCCTACAAATTCACACTCAGAACAGCCAGCAGATGTCCCTGCTTATTTCTCACTTAAAGTGGATAGCTACAGAAGTTTAATAAATAAAATAAAATAGTTTTCTGTCTCTTGAGCTCTTTAAGCATTGATTTTGTATCTATCCGGATTTCTGGCGATGCAGGTTTATGCTGATATAAGATCCTTTTACTCGTAGTTTTCTGGTAAGTATTTTTTAAAGCCTTTTGCTCGTAATTCTCTATTAAATGCTTCATTCCTTCTCTAATGTTTCCACTTTTAATCCTGATATCGGGTTTTTCTTCTTACTACATTTGTCTGTGTGATTGATTCTTTCCTATAGTTGCTTGACTTCTTTTTTTAAGTTCTGATTCTCTTGCTTCATTTATATTAATTTCTTATTGTTTTCGGCTTCTTCTTTCCTCACTTGCTTTATTTTGTTCATCATTTCTTCATTTTTCTCAAAAGTTTTTCCATCATTTTAATGATAACTGCATTTTTATCTTTGTTTTCATCTTCTTCATTTTACTGTAGTGATCTCTTTGTTTTTTGCTTCTTTTAAAGTTATAATATTGTTTTCCTATATTCCGTTTGTTCTCTTCGTCAGTTTTTGCCTCGCTTGTAGTTTCTTTTTTATGTGTATTCATTGTGTTTTGATTACCTACTTCTTTATTTATTTTATTGGGAATTACGTTAAGAAGTGGCTCAATACAAATTCTTGTTGCTTCATTATATAGGTCGCTACTAACGTACTCAATCATGTTATGTTAGTATAACAGCCAAACAGATAAGCAGCATTTAGCAAATAAATTAATTGTAATTTTCAATATAATTAATTCTTGTTTACGTCCATGTAAATATCTTTGTCTTGTGGAGAGAATACAAATTAGATAAATGACTTAATAGGTCTCGGTATTATAGGCATTAGTCATGTTTTCACTTTTGGAGCTGAAAATGCTGAGAGATACTGTAACCTCGGATTGATATCAAATTCTATATATTAATAAATAAATATATTAATAATATTTCTCATTATTTATTTATTGTTTCTCAATCACAGAGAATAATTTTTTTTCTTTTTTTTTTAGGTTCCAGTAAGGACAGAAAATTTATCAACTTCGGAGTATGGATATCAACAATATTTTTCTTATCAGTTTCCATATTATTTGGTTTACTAGCAGCTGGTTTATCATTGTACAATACTGTGTCCAATCCTATACAAATATATCTCAGTATATACGGACTATTTGTATATAACGGGATTGCATTAGGCACTGTTATAATCGCAGTAACAGTATGGGGAATTTTCTTCCAAATAAGCATTTACCATGATATAGGTATTTATTATACATTAACTGGAGCTATGAACTCAGATAAGACGGCAGTTTTAGGATACTCTTACTGGTAGGTTATTTTACATGATATGTTTTAGCAATAGACAAGAAAAACAAAAAAGTGCAGCATAGGTATGTCTGTAGATCGTATGCTGTTCGATGATATAAGACATGTATGGTTGCAAATGCACACCGCCCAAACAGCACAGTACGTTTTAAGTACGTACACTGAGGTACATAACAGTACGTACAGAAGAGTACGTACTCTTACGTCTTAAGTATGTACCACGAGAAAGAAGAGTTAAAGCATATTTATTATGTTAGGTTATGTTAACCTAACCTAATTTATTTAGTTAGTAATTTTCCACCTCGAGTACAGTTGTGATGTGATAACTCATTGCAAGACAGTTTCATTTAGATTTTTTTACTTATTTTTGGTGTTTGGTGCTTATAGTGTGGTTTCCTGTTATTTTATTTAGTCGAGTGTTTTTTGTGTCAAAAATGTAGTGATAAGAAAGTGGCGGAGCAAGAAATTGGACGATGGTTGAGAAGAGTTGCAAAAAAATCGTAAAAAATAAAAATATATTCGCCTATGTTTACTTTTATTTACATAAATCATCATAACTGTGTATAGTATGTACATAATATGTATATATAGTATGTATTAAGTACATACCTTCAATAGGTACGTACCATCATTAGGAAATGTACGTTTTATATACGTATTAAGTACGTACTTCGTACAGCAAAGTACGTACATTGTAGATACTTTATGTCCCATCAGTACGTACTTAGTTTGTCTTATGTACGTACTTGTGCTTACTGGGCGTGTATTTAAATTTTTAATCAAAGCATGGGCTAACAGAAAAATAAAATCATTTATCAAATTTTTGAAATTTACAAACAACAATAGTATAACCATAGATAAATAATATAGTAGTATAACTTTTTTATTTGTTTTAGGTTGAATATTATCCCTATAGTATTATACATAATAAGTATAACGTTACTAGCAGTACGAGAATACATGGTTTCACACGACCCGAAACAAAAAATTGTACAAAGGGAAGAAGCTGGTGATCCTGTAATATACCTTTATTAAATTAAAATACCTATTTTTCTTTTTATTTATATTGTATGTAAGATCTATGAGATAGTAAAGTAAAATCTCAAAAGGAGATTATTATAGATACATAATATCTTAGTGTGTTATTAAACCAAACTCCTTCTCCACTTATCCCGTCGTAATTTTTTCTTAAACTATTTTTGTCATTCTTGCATTAGAAAATTTTGTATTTTAAATATACAGTCATACTCAGTAGTGCTTCATATTTCTTAGTGAACTCACCTTTTAAAAAACACTTGAGTGATAATCATCCATACTATAATAATACTTTGATGATAATCACCCATACTATAATAGACAAAAACAGAAGAATGACATTGACAAGGTGACGTTTGACATTTTTTAGTACGAGAAGCAAGCGTCAGATTGTTGAAGTAAATATTTTATAAACACAAATTTTAAACTTTTTCATTTTCCACTAAAGATAAAAAATGGGTCGTCGCAAGTCAAAAAGAAAGCCTCCACCAAAAAGAAAAGCTATAGAACCCTTGGACATACTATTTAATTGCCCATTTTGCAATCACGAGAAATCCTGTGATGTTAAAATGTAAGATTTTCATTAACTACATTATCTATTATTCATTCTAAGTTTAACACTAGTAACAGACATACTAACATTTTTCTATTTATTGAAGCGTACATAGTACGCTTGTATATATATATATATATATATATATATATATATATATATTATATATATATATATATTGATTGTTCTATTCTTTTAGAATATATTTTAAGTAAAATGCATTGTTACATTTTAGGGATAAAGGGAGGAGTACGGCTCGGATAACATGTCGGGTTTGTTTAGAAGATTTCCAAACAACTATAAACTTTTTGTCCGAGCCAGTTGATGTCTACAATGATTGGATTGATGCTTGTGAAACTGCAAATTAAATATATATATTATAGTACATAAGAATTAGCCAGATAAGTGTGTGTCAGTGATTAACATTTTCTATTACTCAAGAACAACTCTGCATTAAAGATTAAAGCATGAGGTTTAATTTTTACTTCTGTGGGACTTTGTGAATAAAAAATATGGTTTTAGTACTTTTGTTTACTGTATTTTCTGGATCTTTACATTTTAAGTATTGACACAGACTTAATTGGAGTTTTTAACATCCTGCTTTTTTAAACAGTAATTATAAACAACACATGAACACAAAATGAGATATATCTACTATATTCCAAAGTATGTATACAGCACTTTTAGCACAATGTAGCCAATAAAATACATACATGATTGTCAAAAAGTAGCTGAATATAATAGACTACCTATTCTTCACTTTCTAATTGGTATCATTTGATTTTGATCCAAGTTACATTCCATATATTTACAAATTTTTCATTTTAATACAGGTTGTATAGTGTATAAGACTTTAAAATAGTTTTTATTCCAATAGTCTTTCTATTTCGACAACTTTTTGTCTCAAAAAAAATTTCAATTAATATTTTCTGTTCTGCACTTATGCAATATTTTTTATATAACAGATTGTAAAACTACAACTTACAGACTTAAAAGTTCATATTTCTTCAGTATGTCTCAGACAATAAGCAATGACTCCTTACACAAAGCAAAGATCAGAACTGTCAGATTTCATAGAAAAATTTAAATTTCTCTTGAGGATATTTTGTTAAAATGCTGTATATTGGCTTCTAGTTAGATTTACTATCTGTTGTTACATTAAATCCAATCAGGATTTTCAGAATCATCCACAATATACTCGAGTGAAACATATTAAATCTATTATACTGGTAATTTCATTGTAAAAATTTAGTCAATGCTTTTATCCTATTCTTGTATGAAATGAACAAGAATTTTATTTAGTTATTATGCACTAGAGAATACTATAGTAAAAAATAATCACATGGTGTATTACGTTTTTATAAAATATATTAATAATAATGTAGAACTGTAGTTTTTATTGACTATTTTATCAACTAGATACATTCCCTTTCTTTACATGATATGTCAGATCATTCTCTTTTCCTCTATCCCAATGAGGGCTCGAGTTCCCTAATTACATTTCTCTATAAATTTATATTCATACCCCTTTTACAGACTAATGTCCTGCCTAAGCGTCTCCTCCAGGTCTTCCTCTCCTACTACTCCTAGAGGTAACTTGTAAATAAGTTATTTTCATATTGGGTGGTTAAGGTCTTAATGTTGAACATGCCCAAACCATCTTCACCTATGTTCTCTCACTTTGCATCAATTGGTGGACTTCCCCCAATATATTTATTGGTAATTTTATCTCCACTCACCAATTTAAGCATTTTTATTCCCATCACATATGTTTGTAGTTCCTTTTATCTATTCAATTCTGTATATCACAGCTGGTCTTACAGCAGTTCAGCATGTCAATTCTAACTTTACTGACAGCAGCTCGAAATAGTCCTGAGGTGGTCAAGGAAAACCACTTTTATAAGTTCTGGAGCCAAGATATTCTTCTTCCTGGTCCCGTCTTTCCGTAGACCTTTCCCTGTAATATAAGTTGAAGCAGGTTATATCTATGGTCGTTTCGCATTATATGTCCAAGATATTCTAGCTTTCGCTGTTTCACTGTGGATATAATTTCACATGTTTTATCCATCCGATGTATAACATAACAATATCTTTATTTTTAGAAAATAATAATCATTCCGTGAACATAAAATTATTTAAAAAAACAGTGTCACAGACGAAAATATTATTTACTTATTCTTAACCGTTACATATACAAATAGTCCTCCACAGATTATGGCTCAACTTGAAACCTCAATGTTTGTTATTCGGTCCACCCAGGAAATCCTCAGTATCGGTCTTAAGAATGTGGCTCATTAGACTGATAATATGATGTTCTTTGCATTATGTTTTTTAGGTATAGCAATAAATGTAGATTTTAACCAGCTCTCTGGGAGTCGTAGATTTTATTGAACGTTATCGTAAGCCATTTTACTCCTTCGTCTCCCATGATTTTTAGAAATTCTGAATGAAAGTTGTCAGGCCCTGGTGTTTTACCTTCTTTGGTTGTTTTGATTGCGGCTTTGACCTCGTCTTGAGTGATTGGTATTCCTGTGTCGTATTCCAGAATTATCTGGTTGTTATCTCTGTCGTCATCGAATGTCTTCTCAACGTATCTTTTCCACATATTCTTTGTTTGTTCAATATCTTATACCGGGTAGCCATGATCATCAGTCATATATCCTGTTCTCTTGGGTTTGTACATTCCTGCTGGCTCTTTTACCTTCTTGTGAAGATTAAACAAGTCGTGTCTACTTTCCAATGATTCTATTTCTCTGCATTGATCTTCAAACCATTTGTTTTTGGTTTTATTTTATATAAATTTTATAATGTATGTATGTAATAATTATCATGATTCCTTTGATTTGTCAAAAACAAATCTGTTTTTGTATATTGACCAAATAAATTCTATTCTATTGTACTACAGTATATATATGTACTGTTTAAATGGAAATGTTGGAACTTTGTCTCTGTAATACTTTTATGATTCTTGGTGTTTGGTGTACCTATGTCCAAAATTGTAAATCGCTAAAGGGTAAAAGTATTGTGTCCTTGGATAGTACATATAATGAAGAAATTTCTGAGCAAAAAGAAAAAATTCCTGAGCAAGAAGAATATGCTGATCAAAATCAGACCAGTACAAGTAAAATAATGTTTAATGTTAGGTACCACCAGAGGCAAAATATATAGTTACAAATGTGTATAATGGACTTCGAAATTATCTATATGCAGAAGCTACAAAAGACCCAATATTTTTAACTAAAGTGCCTCAATCAACTGTGTAAAGTTTGTTTAGCAGAAAATGGTTGACTTCAATTAGTACGGCTGTAAATATTATTAAATTTATCTGACTTGGCCTATTGTCAAGACCTTTTATCTCAGGTAAACCATTATTACCTGAAACCGGCCCTTTTATACTATTATCGGTTAACCCAGTATGTTTATAGTCGGTACTAATTGAAGTCAACCATTTACTGCTAAACAAACTTTACCAGATATTTAACTACAAGACAAAAATCAAACGCCGCTATCAAGTGACTGGACTATTTATATTTATGGTTATACCTGCTACCCCCTTTTGTTAGTCATCCAATAAAATAGAAACGACTTTACAATGACATCTTCTTCGTCTAGCCATTCACGTCCACATCTGAACATAAGCCTCTTCAAGTCTTTCTTTCCATTGGTATTTATTGTATGCTACTTGTAGCCAATTTTTCCCGGCAGTCCTTTTCAGATCATCTGTCCATCTCATAGGAGGTCTGCCTCTGGGTCTTTTGTTTTGGTATGGTCTCCAGGTTAAAATTGATCGGTGCCATTTGTTTAGATCGCTCCTAGCTACACGTCCAGCGTATTCCCATTTTAACTTTAATGATTTTTGCACCACATCGGTGACTTTGGTTTTCTGTCTTATCCATGTGTTTGTTTTCTTGTCCTTAAGTGATATATCTAGCATTGCTCTTTCCATCGCGTGTTGAGTGACTCTAAGTATATTCATATTCTTTTTTGTGATTGTCCATGTTTGTGCCGCATAAGTTAATATCGGAACAATGCATGCATCAAAAACTTTAGATCTAAGATGTAATTGAATTTGTTGATTTCTGAGTATATAGTTCAGTTTACCGAATGCTGCCCAAGCTAACTTTCTTCTTTTTTTTATTTCTTCAGTTTGAATTTCCCTATTTAGGATTATTTTTTGTCTTAAGTATATATATTCTTCAACTTTTTCTATAACTTTATCGTTTATTATTGTCACGGTGTCTTCGGAGTGCATGACTTTTTGTTTTGTTTAAATTCATTTTCAGTCCTATTTTAGAAGATTCGGTATGTAGTTCTAAAAGCATGGTTTGTATTTCTTGTAGGTCAGTAGCTATCAGGATTATGTCATCTGCAAATCGTAGATTACTGAGGTAGCGGCCATTGATGTCATTTATATTTCCAATTTAGGTTTTTAAAAACGTCCTCCAAAACTAAGGTGAACAGTTTGGGTGATAAAAGTATCTCCCTGTTTGACTCCTCTGTTTAATGGTACAGGGTTCGTGTGTTCATTTTCATTTAGGTAGTAAGTATGTAGCTGTAGCTTGGCTCATAGTTTCTTTTATTAAGTTAATATATCTGCTGTCTATTCTACAATTTTGCATTGCGTTTATTACGGCCGTGTGTTCTATGGTATCGAAAGCTTTTTCGTAGTCTACAAATGCTGCATTTGTAGACTTATAATGATATGCACATAATAAATTCTACAATCATTTAGTGGCGACTGTAAATAGGAACGAAGTTAACATTAATCTGGAGTCCCTTGCAGGACTATAAGGCAATTAAAAGGTTGACCATAGTCTGAAATATGAGGTAGCTAGTAATACTTCTGAAAATATAAACATATCAGAATCTATTATATGGGATGAAAGGAAAAAAAAATAAACTCAATTAAACAAAGCAAGTGTAACTCCATATTGCTGTAGAATGTGTTGCCTACCTCGAGAAAACAAGGAAAGAACATACATCATGGCAACAGAAGGTTGACACATCAGTACCTACCATGATATAAGGAAACATGGTATGCTCACGCGCATCTATTTTGAACAGCCAATCACGTTTACGACCAAAATCCGCCATTTTGAAGGCGGCAATTCAAATATGTACAAAATTGATACGAAATATCGTAGTTAAATAAATAAAATAAAATTAATATTATACATTAATCCAATTAATTCATATTTAAAATGATCTGAACAGACTCTTGCTAAAATAATTTTTAAAAAATCGAAACAAAACAAAAACACATTTACATTTAAATTCCAGTACATTGCAAAGTAAGGTTAAAAAATGCAAAAGTAAACAAAGCAGACGTCACGCATGTAGAGGTGGTTGATCCAAGTATTTTTGTGGATCAGGTCAGGTATGCTCACTTACACTTACTATGAGTACAGTACCCGTACCATGGACGTATAAATAAAGATCTTTATTTATACGGCCATGACCCGTACTCGTTTTTTATAATATATTGGTTTTAGGGATCAGTACCACAAGTATAAATAAAATACATGTTCCAAAGTAACTGGTACGGGATCAGGTCACCATCCCTACACACATGTGACATATTGAAAAGATGGTGGATTTTGGTCGGCGCAGAAATGTGCAAAAACGAGTCCACTAGTGAGCATACCTTGTGTCCTTATATCATGGTACCTACTTTATATAAAAGAGGGGAAAAGTGCGATGTGGGTGAAACTTGTAATGTAATGTCAACAATTAACCCTCTAAGTACGAAATTTTACAATTTTTTAAAAATTGCGACTCTTAAACTCACTCACACAGAGACAGTTCGTTTTTCTTTGGAACACCAAAATCATTGCAGTCACGTCTATATAAAAGCCAATAATTTACAACTGTCATCCTAAAAATGGAATAAAAAACGATGGTAATATTTCTTCGATCTAATTGTGATTCTGTATATACCTATTAGTGAATTCATAAGATCTTCTCCAACCATGAATTTATTGTAAGTTCTAATTGCTGTGGGGCACTGAAAATCTACAGTATCCCTTGTTTTATCCCATCTTTTAATTGTATCAAGAGGTTTGGCAGAGAAAAAGTTGGAGATGAGGAATACTACATGAGAGTCGTACATTTTGATAATTCTGCAAGGTACATTATCAGTTTTCAATTCTATTTCCTGAAACGATCCGCGTTCTCTTGTTTCCAGAATTTTGTCTGACAATAAAGGACACCAATATATATTTTTTTTCTAACTCGTTCAAAAGAGGTGTCGATAAAAACCAATTATCGATATAATGTGATTGCCTTGTTTATGCTTCTACAAAGTGTTACAACAATATTGCCACTGGAACCAATATCATTGTATCCTGGAGTAGCGGAAATGTTTCCAGTATATATTTCAAAATCGTATGTAACACCACTGGAGCTAGCCAACACATAAATTTTGTAGCCCCATTTGTGAGGCGTGTTTAGCATGTACTGTTTTAGCCCAAAATGACTCCTGAAAGGAACCATTTGCTCATCGACCACGATTATCTGCTATTTTGGAATATTTCGAAATTTTTCTCCCAAATATTCTACTTAGGGTCTAATATTGTACAGTTTATCTAAGTTTGACGGATCAATTTTGATCGGAGAAATGTATGTTTTTTTATCGCTTTCCATGTGTCTCGACTGATTATTTCACGAACTGTAATAATATCAAATTGAGAACTCCAATATAATCGAGTTTTTGGTAGTTTAATCAAAGACATATCCAGGTGATTATTGAAATTTGTTTGAACAGCAAATAAATTTGATTGGTAAGAAATCAAATTTAGAAAGTTACCGTCGAAAATTTTTCTAAAATAGTCTATGGGGTATTTTATAGAAGTAGCTTTTGGTAAGCTGTAGTTCCACATTGGAGTAACACTTTTAGTATTGTTTTTTTTTCTGTTATATAGGTATATGTATACATTTTTATTGTCATCCAATCGTGTTAAAAAGAATATACTAACAACACTTCCTTGAGCTTTAGGCTCAAATACAATTTAACAAACATAATATATTATCTATTTAAAAGACCAATTGTTTAAACAATAAAAGTTAAAACATTTATTACCAACCACGTTAGATCTGATACTGAGTATAACTTATCAAACAAAAGCAGAAAAAGACAAAAACCTCCATAACATAATAAGAAACACGTGTGACAAAAAGTGATTCTATCTCAGAAATTAAATCGTGTTCAGCAAAAGACTTTTATGTTGAAAAATTACTTTATCAATACCAGTTAACTCCTTTCATTTTGTGAAAGTGTTCATTTTTTGTTTTTTCTCTTTTTGGTGTCAGTTTTTATTTTCTATTGTTCACCACCAACTCATATACGTCTCTTATACAGGACCGTCACTAGATGATTTTGTCTTAATCCGTCTTAACCGTCATCAACGGTTATATTGATAATTATTGTTAGGTTGAAAACGTTGGACATCTTATGATTAAAAATAATTATTTTAACAGAAAAGTATGTTATAAAAATATGTACAAGAGAACTACAGAAAGAAGAAAAACAAATTTTTAGACAATCCAAAAATGATAATATACAGAACATGAAACACATACAGTCACGTTCCCCCAGTGCGACAGAGAAAACTGACGTAAAGCACTACCTGCATCTGTTTCTAATGGGATGGGCTTATCGACCACGTGACCTTCCCATTGGCCACTTAGTTTAATTATCAACCTCATTTTAAATAACAAAAAAAATAACCTTTTAAAACAAACATAAAACAGAGAAGATTTTCATAATTTTGTGGTTATAATGTATAGATTTCTACCATTTAAGTTAAAGTTGGATAATAGTAGGTATTAGGAAACTGATATTAACTGATATTTACATTTAGAGTTAACCTTTAATTTTTTTAATGTTAACTTTAATTTTATTATTACATCCGTCGTTATTAAACAGACAACTTAAAATTGTTATTAATTGAATGGAATGACATTTATTTATTGTATTATGATATTTATTTATTTATCGTATGGCAATTACAACACATTTAGAACAAAATTACAAACACTAGTAATATAGGTATATGACAAACTTTAAATAATTACAAACACACATCAAGTGTATTAACATAATCAATTGACTCTGAAGTTGCAAACAGGAAGTCTTCAGGGCTACCGTTATAGGATCTTGAGGGACACTCTTCAATAATGTGGTCGATCGTTTGGTCCTTCCCACAGTCACATTAAGGAGACGGATTCTTTCCCCATTTATGTAGCATGTATGCACATCTGCCATGTCTGGTTCGGATCCTGTTTAGAGTGGACCATGTTTTACGTGGAAGATCAAAACCTGGTGGCTTGTGGGTAATACAGGGCATGTTATTTTGCCATGCATTCCATTCTTGGGACCATGCATTCGTGATGTTGAACTCCTCATGTATCATTCTTGCCGTTTTCATTGGTAGTTTTCTAAAACGTAGACGGGTATTTCGTGCATCGTCGGTATCTTGGTGGATCGGCAGGTTTATATTGTTCATGATCTTTTTGTATTCACGTGTAAGTGCGTCAACTCGTCGTAAATGTGGAGGTGGAATGTGACTTAATACTGGAAGCCATTGGGTGGGAGTTGATTTAATTGTACCAGCTATCATCCTCATAGTGCTGTGCAGCTGAGTGTCGATCTTTTTTGCGTGTGGACTGTGTAGCCAAACTGAGGCACAATATTCAGCAGTCGAGAAAACAAGGGCTAAAGCAGTAGAGCGGAGAGTAGAAGCCGATGCTCTTCAGGTGGTACCGCAGAGCTTCTGTATAATGTTATTTCTTGTACTCAACTTTTGGGCAGTTTTTGTACGGAAATGGAATGACAATTATGACAACACTGCCTGGGGTTGTTGCGGGGTGGATTGAATAGCTCTGCGCGTACCACAGCCGGTCCCAAGACCGGATAAAATATGGAGGATAATTGGTAAGGTTAGCAACCTACCAATCGTAAAAAACAAAAACTGCTCAAAGAAACAATGTACAGTCTCGGAACCGGATTGATACTATGAAGACGACTACAGCAATAAATAAGGACAAGCGAAAAATATCCACAACCACAACCCAGATGAGAATCACTGATAAAGAACAGTAGCCCACCTAGAATTCTCCTCTGGGGGGTGGTTTTGGTTGGGCACCGAAATTTTTTTAACGATGCTACACCTTCATTTTGAGTCCTTAAAATTTGTGAGTAACAGTGTCGGAATAGAGTCCTGGGGGATGTTTTAACCCCCAAAACCTCTCCTGGGTGCGTCACTGGGAAAGAAACGAAAGGCAGAATTTACAAAACAGTCATCAGACCAATAATAACATACGCGACAGAAACAAGACCTGATACAGAAAGGACAAAAAACATGTTAGATACAGCAGAGATGAAAACACCTAGAAAAATTAATGGTAAGACACTATGGGACAGAGCTAGAAGTACAGATATACGACGTAGATGCAAGGTGGAGAACATCAAGAACTGAGTAAGAAATAGAAGAGTAGAATAGAACGATCATATAAGCCGAATGAGAACAAATAGAGTAGTAATGACGGTAAAAGACGGTTCCCCAATAGGAAGACGATCAGTAGAAACACCACGAAAACGATGAAACGACAACTTACTGGAGGCATAAATATATAAAACATATGAAGTCATGTCTATATAAAAAGAAGAAGAAGACAATTATGACTTTTGACATTTATGAATAATTTTGACGTTCGAGAATCATTACGAATCAAATTTTGGTATCGATCTTTTATTTTTCTGTTTGTTTTACTATCTTTTATTTACGGATATACTTTTAGTTTTTTATTTTTCATTTAATGACTGCATCCTGTTGTTTATTTTTTATGTGCTTTTAAATTTAAACCTGTTTAAAGTAATTATATGATCACTAGACTTCGGCAAATATGCAAATAAAAATGTAGAAAATATGCGCATAAATATGCACGTGTTTACCCGAAAATATGCAAATATTTTACAAAATATGCATACAAATAAAAAAAAAATCGTAAAACAGTAACAATTTTATTTAAAAAAAAAGTGTACATAACTAAATATTTCCTACTATTCATTAAGATTTACATTTATTTTAAGTAACTACATCATTTTTAAGTATGAATAAACTTATTTAGAATTATGGTAACAATAAATGACCAAGTGGTGTTCAAAATTTTCTAACAAAAACTTGTGGCTTCTGTCTGAGTACATATATTTATATATGGAAAAACTTCGTTCAACATCAACTGATGTAACGAGAGCATTTTTCAAACTAACCAAAACATTTGATTCTAAATTAATTGTTTCCGAAATATTTCCAGCTAGAACACTGACTACTTCAGAAAGAATATGGTAACCTTTATTTTTTTCCATAGTAGCTTCAAATTTTTTTAAAATATCTTTTCCAATATTACCTCTAACGTTCCGACAACATGACGCAAATTCTTTTATTAATGCTGTACTTTCGAACAATGACAGTTTTGGTGATTTTAACTGAGTAATTGTTTTTTGAACAAAACTAAAATTTGATTTTATAAATGAAAGTTCTTGTTGAAGCAAGTTACTCTGAAAAGTTTGTTTAGAATCCAAAAGAGATTGGGAACTTTCATCTGTTAACGTATCAATTATGTTCTTTAGTTTAACAAAATGATCTGCATAAAAATTAGCTGCTTCTAACCATGTTCCCCATCGCGTTAAAATAGGTTGTGGTGGAAGAGGAATGTTAGGTAGCATTTCTTTATAAAGTTGAATTCTTATAAGAGATTTAAGAAATACTTTTCTGACACTGGATATCATGGTATTTACAAGAGGAAACTTTTTTCGTATTTCCTCTGCAACTCTATTTAATCCATGCGCTATACAAGTAACATGTATTAAATCTTAAAAAAATATTTTTAAATTTTGTCCTGCTTTCACCATATAAGGAGCAGCATCCGATAAAATAAGCAGTAATTTATTAGAAGGAATAGTTGTCGGAAGAAAAAAAGTTGCTAATGTTTCTTGTATAAAACGCGAAATTGTTAAAGCATTTGTTTTCTCAAGTTGCTGGCATGAAATAAGATGAGATTTTGGTAAGGTATCTTCTTTAAGAACACCAATCAATAAATGAGCAATATACTTTCCTGAGGAATCAGTGGTTTCGTCTACAGATATGTAAAAATAATTATCTGCAATTTCTTCCTTAATATTAATTAACACCGACGAGTATAGCCCGTTCACATTATTTCTTCTTAGAGACCGATCACTTGGAACATTAAGTTTGCAATATTTTTTTAGAAACGAACTAAAATTTACATTTGCTAATTTTCAAAACGGTATGTTTGCAGACACTAATGCGCGACACAAGTCTTCATTTAAAGTTTCTTGCTCATCTAATTTTTTTGAAGTAGATTGGAAACAATTAGCCATTGAAGTTTGATGTTTTCCTCCTATTTTTCCTTTTTTTGCAATGTGTGGAGCAGTTCTCACATGTTGCTCTATCTGAAATTTCTTCTCACATGCTATCTATAAATAAAAATAAAAACCTTTATTTTAACCCAACCTTTAAAATATAAAAATATACAAGGTGTTTTTGGTTAATCAAATAACTGGTTTGGAAAAAAAACACTCGCTAAGTGTTTTAAATGCAGTATCAATTCACAAATTAGTTTTTGTTACTAACCATTAGTACATCATATAACTTATTTTAAAATTCAACAAAAGTTTTTTTTTTGTTAATTCAATTACAATAAAAATAATTGTGTTTTAGAATAGCTGACTTTATAAAAAAAGTAAATATGAAAAATTTTTCTAAATACACACCATTGTATTGTACCATGGACAATTTTTTCTCACTAAAGGAAGCTATTTTTCATTTAAAAACAACCTACGAGTACTAAATTTCAAGTAAATACGTTTATTGGTTTTAAAGTTATTGTTGTTATTAACTAAAAGAATTTAATTTTTTTTAATTTTAACACCCTGTATCTCGAAAAGTAAATAAGTTTGACCCCTCATTAACTATATCGTTTTGTTCAATTTTTCGAGAAGTATCTACAGTCAAACGTTGTAAGTGTCATTTGGAAACACCCTGTATGTATGAAATATTAGATATTTAATAGAAAATATTAGATACTTACAATTTTGCCACAGACTGAACAGTAGATTTTTCCCATATCCATAGACAGCTCTTTATAAGGTTTAATCCAAGTTGAAGCACTGGTTGTTTTAGGCATTATAAAATCACAATCTTCCTTTTTGTTACGTACGAGTGTTTACGCTTTAAATATCAAAACAAAAATGATTTACAAATCTGAGCATCAAATTAGAAATATTTAGGTACCTAATTCAATAAACTGGGAGATTTTGGAAAATCCCTAAATTAGGAACAAAACTATTAGCCGTTTACCTGCTGTTAAGATACAATAAATTGTAGATAGATTTGGGGATTAGATCATAAAATGCAAATGAGCGAACCCTTAGCGATTATCCAATAACTGAATGCCTCAGTGACCGAGACTTTCTAAGAATGTTGAGGGCTACTTAAATTGATCTTCTTTGAAATTGTAAATGTTTTGTACCTGTAGAGATTACGTACTTAGATCATTTCTTGATTAAAATGACTACAAAATTTTATACAAGAATTGAAATAAATTGGTATGTTTAAAAATTTTCAAATACAGTATAAAAATCTCAACTTTTATGCACTTTATGCAAACTTTTATACAAATATGCCAAAATATGAAATATTTGCATAAAATATGCACAATATGCAAAATATGCAATATGCATATTTGCCGAAGTCTAATGATGACTAAAACGAATTGATCGAGAGTAGCGAATAGATGTGAAGACCCACTATTTTATGAAAATACTCGTGACGACGCCATTTTGTGGCGCTAGTTCCATGACGCTCGTCTCAGCATTTCACTATAGAGAAAAAGTAAAATAAAATGCCAGTATAAAAGCTGTGCTTACTGCCTACTACTTTAAAAAAGTGGTACATTAGGCTGTAATGTAGACGAACGTGAAGCTTCATACTACATTTTCTGTAGCATAAGCAATTTTATTATTTATTTATTATTATTTTTTTAGATTTTAATAAAATTTAATAAACTCTTCCAACCGTTAACTGTGACTGCGCACCATGAACCGCTATTTTGTGTTTCGTGGCGCTATTTCCGTGACGCTCAGCTTAGAATTTTACTAAAGAGAAAAAGTAATACAAGCCCAGTATAGTTTGCTTTTTTGCTTTGTTTTAGATATTGGTGAGTATATTTCTATGATGTGAAACGATTTTTCGTTGAGATAAAAGTATAAAATTTAAAGCGGATTCAACTTTTTCCCGAACGAAAAAGTTTTATCACACGAATTTGGTCTAGTAAAATTTAGCCGCTCCGGATGTAATCATAAGCTGAACCTATAAACCGTAAAACGACCGGATCGCTTCTTTTCAGACGTTTTTACAAATGTTTCGGGCCAACTTCCGTTTTTTTGGCCAAATTTTATGGCCACAAGTGAGATGACTGATATATAAAGCAGGAAATTTGAAAAAGAGATGTATGTATTTAGTTTAAAAAACGTTCTAATCCGGAAATATATACTTATATATATCGGGATGTTTACTTTAATGTTTACTAAAAATAAATGGCACATGTATATAGCAGTCGATTGAAAATGTATTTGTCCAAAACTCAAATTTGTTCGACTGCATTTTTGTTTTCAATAGTATTCTCTTCACTAAACACTCTTCAAATTTTTAATGAAAATCATAACAAGTTCAGGACACACAACATCTTCCTTGTTGTTCTTCTTCTAGTATTATAATTTCATTAAGTTGTAACGAGTCCTTCGCTTCAATAATAATTCTTTATTCACTTTAAATTTTTAAAATTTTTAAATCCGGATCCTCTTAATAAGTTTCTTAATTTTTAAATTCCAAGTTGGTATTAAACAGCGACATCTGCGGCGCTGTATTATTATTATTATTATTAATTAGCTCTCATTCTGGTTTTAACTTTTTGGAATACAAGTTCGGTTAACTAAAAAGGGTAGGCGGCAGGAGACGGCAAAATTTGTTTTAAGAATATTATTTTTTTTTTTGGGAAAGAAGAATATGGAAAGGTTTTAGTTGTTTCGTGGTGTATACTATTTGATTTATAGCTACTCTTAGCCGGTAAGTTGATTCAATTATAAATAGAAAGTGTAAAAACCATCAGCCATTTTAACTTTTATAATATCGTCATTTTTCCTTCGATAGTGATATATCTATCTGTCATTTCACATTATTTCATTAAGAAACATTCTGGATTTAGATATTGGCGACGTGCAAGTACTTGGAGGGGATACGAGAAACGATCGTGAGCGAGTACTGGAGAAATCTTGCATTTTTTACTGTACATTTCATAGATTATAGATTTCATAAATTCATATTGTCAATTGTCATATTCCATATTCGTTTTGTTTATTTACACCTTCTGTCACTGAAGAAAATGGGATGTAAGAAATGCTGTGTTATAAATTGTAAAAATACAACAAAAAATTGTCAATTTAAGTCTTATATGTTTCCAACTTCGAAGCACAAAGCTAGTACAAAGAGAAAAGCATAATTATGCATTATTCTTGTGCCCGATTTTAAAGTCAGTTTGAAATAAATAATAAATAAAAGTTCACTTTTAAGTGTAAATTTTAGTTTCATAACACTCACTTAGAGTTCCTTTTAACCCAAAAATCAAGTTTAATGTTTGAATTTTTATTTTTTTGAAGTTTACAAAAATGTATCAAGTTCAAGTTTATCTGAAGATGTATTAAGATATATTCGCTGTCCAAATGTTTACAGGGAAAGAATTAATTGTTCAAAACCAATATGATGATATCATAGGCTTAACCTGCTAATTTATGCATTAGCATTATTTATGGTAATTTATTTTTCTTAATTCTTCCACTCCACATAATTCTTCCATTCTTTTTTGACACTTGCCACTACTAAAGCTTTTCCCTTTAACTCGTGCTTGGTTGAAAAGTTATTTGGTGATTTACTTTCTCAAATCTAGTTTTTATTATTGCATCCATATTAACAGTAATGCTGTAATTCAATAATATATTTATTTGTATTTACGCTACATCAACGTTTACCTTTTAATAACATACCGACATAACCTCAATCTTACTTTTTCTTCTTATTCTTTTTTGGGGCCACGTCCTTGACAGTTATCCGGTAACCTCGATCTAACATGAAAGCGCAGTAAATTTGGCTAATTTACGACACCAGATGTCGCTGTTCCAAACTTGCACGGTCCCAATAGTAATGTTATAAAATCATATCAATTTTCTATTTTATTTCCCGGCCTTAAAAACATATAATTATCCATCTTTAAAACTATTTATTATCTATCAAGATTATCTGTAAAAATATTCTACCTCATATCGTTCTTTTATATTCAAAAATATATCCGTAGCAAACCATGCGAAGGTCATATTATCTACAAAATCATTAGAGCTTCTTGCTTTGATACGAACTTCCCAGCAACTTATTGTAATCTCTTTCAAGTTATTTCGTTTGTTAATAAACCTTGTGTTTTTCCCTTCTTTTTATTAAGCGTAAGGTGGAACTAACACAATTGTTCTTTTTAACCTACTTAAGAGTCAAGGATTTTTTCATTTATTTTTTTTTGGATTTATTAAAAGGAAAAAAAGAATTATGTTTTAAATTTACACATTTGCCCGTCACCCTTAGCTGTTCCATCAGAGGTCCAGATCTCTCTAATGTTCCCTCACCACTTCAGGGAACCAGCTGGAAAGACCTCCCTTATTTAGAGTGTGGAACATTGTTCATTTTTATATTGTTTTATTCATTAATTGTTAATAATTTTTTTATAATCTTTCTTTTTCAATCTTAAATCATACTATTTCATTTAATAAAAACCCTTAATTTTTTTTTAAATAATTATAAATAACACAACCACTAACTGTCAACTACAGGTCGAGGTTTTAAATCCTCCCTTTTAACTCAGTTGTACGGTTTTATGTGTACACATTTAATCAGAGAGTTGTTTATTGATATTTTATTATTATTATATATTTAAGCCTTTGGACATCTATCCCGTCAGGATAGTGTCCTCATTACTTTAGTATAACATTTAATTGGAACCCGAAGTAGAGGGTTACATCCCTAGTAGGCAAGTAAATTACCTGTTTAGGTCGAATCATTAAAATTTTTCTTATATTCTATTATTTATAAATTCAGATTATCAGTGATCAATTGTGTATAATTAGGGACCTTTTTTTGTATATAAGTAACTAGATTAACTGTACGTAATTGGTGGTGGGTAGCTATAAAAACATTATATTTTATATATTTGGATAGGGATTAAAATTTGTGGTAAACACTAAATATTTTAATTAATACCGGTTTTCCTTTTATTGCAGCAAACAGCTTTACAAGATACCTTGGAAGGTATATGTTAATACTTTCCTGGCGCCCAATCGTATCTTAGAGCAACTTCCATAATTTACCACTTTCATTTACATTATTTCTGTTTTTTTATTACCTCGTCATTTATTTTCTCATTTTACGATCTCTGTAGGGCATGCAAATTGGCCGAATCCTCTTCTGAGTGTCAAGTAGTCACTCTCCGGCTTACCACTTTTTGAAGAGAGGTATTAGGATGCTTGATCTCCATTTTTGAGGAATTTTGTTTTGTTCTATTATTTTTTGCATTAGTTTTAACAGTTGTTTGGTCAGATCTGGTCTTTTAAACTGTAAAAGCTCGTTCGGTATTTTCTCCTCCCCTGGTTATTTTCTATTTTTTAATTTCCTTAATTCTTCCTTTACTCTTCCTCCAATAAATGCCATTCAAAGGTAAAAGTAGGAATAAATTACACATTTAATTAATGGCGAAATCAATAAAATTCAATCAAATCAGCACGTCAAATGTTAGGCTCTAAAGGTGATAATATCACCAAGAGGGTAGGAAGAGCCTGGAATACTGCGGCCACTTATCCATTCTCATGGTGTCTTACAGAGGGATTTCGAACAACCAATTTGAAGTTCCGCTCTACATAGATTCCATCTTTGGTTTTGTTTGATTATCATTAATTCTTACATCGGTAATAAAATAAAATCACATTTTAAAAGGTGAAAAAAATTCAGTCAACAGTCTAGGTTCGTACAAAAGGAGCAGAGACTCGGCAAAGGACTCTCAGAGTGTAGGAGACCCTGTATGGGAGCCGGAGCAAGACTGATGACTTAAAACCGTAGCATAATTTGTACATTTCCTTTTGTCTCGATATGGGCACTTTCAGTTCAATTGGCCAATAGTGAAAATTGTAGAGGTTTTTAGATGGGGCTACGCCCCGTCTTGGGCAGGTACCTACACTCAATCGAAACAATTCTATTAATAGACATAATAAATCCATACCACATAGTAACACATAGTCAAACAAGACGGTCGCTAAATATGCACCATATTTTTTGAATATAATTTAAATGATGAGATATACTTAGGTTTAATAACAACTTGGTGAAATATTGAACGGAAGAAATGGTAAAGCGAACACCCAGGTCACTAGATTTTAAAATAAACGTATTTCTGTGGGTTTTTGAAGTTATACTTTTATACGCACGGTCAGCGTTGGAAATTTGCATCAGAGTGAATCTGTGAAACCATTACATATGTAAGATAATGAGTAAGAGAGAGAGAGAGACAGAAGATCTATTTTCTCTTTCTTTTATAAACTTTTATAAATATTTTAGGCTTTTGAATTTCAAAATAATCACTGTTTGACCGAGAACTGTCAATTTTGAAATCCGTTAGTGTCATGTCTAATTGGCAAATCCTTTACTTGTTTGGTTCATACGCTAGTGTTTGTGAGTTCGAATCCCAATTATGAATTTCGTTTTTTTATTTTTAAAATATTTAAAACATAACTCACATTATTCTTATTAAATATATGTAATATACGCAAAAATGTCAAATTTTAAATTAAAATGAAGATTTACAACATAATCCGAGTTGTTGGTTTTTTTATTTTTATCTTCGTAAAGTAAGTTATGTATATTTGTAGTTTTAAATACTTATGAATATTACATTTTAATTTATATTGTATTATTATATTCAATTATATTGCAGTGTATTTATTGTATTGTAATTTTTATATTAATAACAAAATAAACAATGAAGTTTACTGCAGAGTATACGTATAAAAATTTTTTGCATTCAACTCGTTTTTAAACATAAATGAAAATAAAAATATATATTTTCATTAAAATATTGATACGATCCTTTATTTACTATACTCCTATTACAGGTTAAATGTTTATTTACAGCAAACTATGCACCATATACCTATATACCTCAATCTTTTTCTCTTTCTGCTCTCTTTTGCTTATAGAATTACATATGTAATGATTGTGCAGATTGACTCTTTTTAATGTGAATTTTTAACGGAGAACGGGTGTATAAAACTATAACTACTACCGGCAGTCCCACTTGATTGCCACACCCGTTTTTTTTTTTATTAAAAATGAAGTGTATAAAACACCTTCAATAACAAGGGATCATAAGAGATAGAGTCCGAATTGTATTTTAAGATAATTCTTTAAAAATGCTTCATAATGTAAACAATTCTTTCAATGACCACTTAAAAGCGCGTATAAATGTTTTGGGAGCAACTTTTGAACATATTACTACACCTCCATTTGCTGTATTAGGATTTATTCTTTTTATAAAATCAGGTGAAATTCAACAATAATCTTCTTAAAACTAATTTTGTCAAAGGATGTAATGTTAGTCATACTTTTGATAACATAGGTCATTCGCTTGGAATGATTACTCTGCGAGCGGAAAAACATCCGTTACTGTATTTTTGTCATTGAATTATAGACAAGAATAATCTATACATTATTAGTTGATAATTCTCATGAAAGTGATTATGCAAAGAAATTTCATGGGAATATTTTTCTAGGATTCTTTGAGGCTTTAATTTTAAGATATATTAAAAACAATCAATATTTTATCATAATTGTTATGAAAAAAAAAAAAAACGTTTAAAAAGGGCTGATTTTTCAGCTAATAAACATTCATAATAACTTTGGATATTTTTTATGTCACGTAGAGGAGAAAGGGGGTTTCTTCAGATAGGGGAAGCTTCAGACACAAACTGCTGATCTTGATTCTCCTTTAAAGACATTTTCTGAAATAGAAGAGACTAAACCACTCACTTCTATTCATGAAAAAACATTAACTCCCTCAGAACAGCAAGCTGGGGACATATTCAAATCTTCGCTAACAATTTTTCCTAGTGGCAGATTTCAAGTAGACCTACCTCTGAAGACTCCTAATGAATATCAGAAATTAGGTAAATCATTTCATTTCGCTAAAAGACGTTTTTTCAATCTTGAAAAAAGGCTTAACAAATCAGACCAATTACTGAATCTGCACAAAGAATTTATATCAGAATATGTTTCTTTAGGGCATTGTAAACACGTTCCTATTTCTAAGATTAATGAATCGTCCGAACATAAGTTTTTTCTCCCACATCATTGTGATTTCAAGCATGATAGCTTGACTACTCGACTCAGGGTTGCATTTAATGGATCAATGAAATCAATCTCAAATGTGTCTCTCAACGACATTACGCTCAAAGGTTATACTGTACAACCTGATTTGTTCGAAATTTTAATTCGCTTTAAACTCTGCAAATATGTCTCTTTAGGTTATACCTTGTACAAGACTTATAAGCAACTTTTTATGAGTCTAAATTCCGCTGGAATAGCACTACATAAATGGAGTTCTAATTCTTCTGAGTTTCTTGACTCTATTTCCTCTGAATCTTAAAAATTTAATTATGTAATAAAACTCTATAATTCTTCAAATAAAGTTCTTGGAATATGTTGGAATTCTCAGTCTAACATGTTCTCTATCTCTCATCCTGACATTTCTAGTGAATCAATATACACAAAAGAAGAAGTTCTATCAATTATCTCTTCTATTTTTGATCCTTTTGGTCTAATAAATAAGGTTATCTTAAAATTGAATCCATTTATTGAATCCATAGACGCATCTGATTTATTAAGAGTTAGTGGACGACTCCTCAACGCAAATGTTTCGTATAATCAAAAATTTCTACTCCTTCTCTCTACAGAATGCCAGATAGTTAGATCGTTACTTGAAAGAGAACACATTCGCCTATTGCACACAGGCCCTCAAAATACATTGTCAAATATTAGACTCACTTATTGGTCTCTTGATGGACTGAGAGAAATCAAGAGGATCATCTACAAATGTAAGAACTGTTACAGATTTAACGCAAGACCAGCTCATCAAATAATGGCCGATTTACCCAAAGAACGGTTTTAGGTCTCTCGACCATTCACAAATGTCGGCATCGACTACGGTGGCCCATTTCAAATAAAATCTTCAAAACTGCGACGTGCTCATATTTGTAAGGCTTATATAGCAGTATTCGTATGCCTCGTCACTAAGGCAGTCCATATAGAGCTAGTGTCCAGTCTTAGCACCGAAGCATTCCTACTAACGTTAAAAAGATTCATTTCACGCAGAGGTATTCCTAAAACCATTTATTCGGACAATGCGTCCAACTTTCTTGGAGCTCGTAATCAGTTAAAAGAACTTTATGACTTTTTTATGGGAACGGATGTTCTACCTACCATAAAATAATTCGCAGCCTCAACATTAATTGAGTGGAAGTTCATTGCACCTCGATCTCCACATCAGGGTGGAATTTGGGAAGCAGCTATAAAAAGCTGCAAGTATCATTTAGTAAGGATGATGGGCAATAATATTTTTACATTTGAGGAATTAACCACTATTTTGGCTCAAATAAAAGCTGTTTTAAATTCACGACCCCTCTGTCCATTGTCAGACAGTCCAAATGATTTTTCTTTTCTAACCCCCGCTCATTTTCCCATTGGAAGCAGCATGACTTCCTATCCAGAAAAAGACATCTCGACAAAATCCGAAAATAGTTTATCACTGTGGCAGAAATGCAGCAAAATTCTGGAAATGTTGGTCTAGGGATTATTTAAATCGCCTCCAAAATAAGCCCAAATGGTTTCTGCCCCAAGAAAACATTAAAGTCGATGATCTTGTACTCCTAATCGATGATAACGCTCCTCCTCTAAAATGGCCACTGGCAAGAGTAATCGAAACCCTGCCAGGTAAAGACGGCAGGGTTAGAACTGTAAAACTAAGAACTAAAGACGGAACATTTATAAGATCTGTTGTTAAAGTATGTCCTTTACCCCATACTCATTTAGATGTAGGTCACATCAACGGGGGGACTATGTCGCGTAACGACAATACTTAATATTTTTAGTCTATTTTTGTATCATATTATTTAGTTTATTTTTGTATCATACTGTATATTAGTTTAGATATATAAAATTTCTTTGTACTAACTAATAATCTGTAAAGCGCCGTTATCTTGCATTTAAATAACTTTCTACACAAGTTTCTAATACCTTCATAGAATCGTAACAATGAAAGGATTAGTATTTTCCAAATTACCCTCTAACGCATTCCAAAATTCCGCAAGTTGAGACAAATACCCTTATCAGGTAGTTTTAATCAATGATTTGAAAGTTAAAGGTATTTGAAAAATAAACATATCTTTTAATACGTCGAGGGGTCAGGGGGGAGATTTCGGAATGTTTGTGATTGAGGGAAGAGAGTGGACATCAGTATCAGTTCAAATTCCAGCGTCAGGCTCTACTCGCCCCAGCGGCATATTAGTGTTTTAAACCAGTCGGTATATTAATAAGTTCGTGTCAATATTGTATCACCGACAAGTGTGTATCATATGCAAGTTAGCGGCGTTTAAAATACATTGTATTTGTTTAAATATATTTGTTCAAACGTTCTTTTCAAATCTTCATTTTTCCCAGTTTTCTGGGTGGTCCTTCAAAGAAATATATATATATATATATATATATATATATATATATATATATATATATATATATAATATATATATATAAAGTGAACCCATTCCCCCAAGGGAAAAAACCAGCGACCTATTACTGGTGCGCGAAACAAAGCCATCAGGACAAAGGTGTAAGGACAAACACCGACATCTTCGCTCAACTACAAAAAAAAAATGAAAAATTACAAAATATTGGATATTTTTGTCCATGAGTGTAGAAATAGACCAAGTATAAACCTCTTAATAGGGAAGGAAGAAGAAGATTGTTGGTATTAGTGAATATGTATCAATGTGATAGGATACAGGTATAAAAACTGTTATTTTTTGTATCATGATCCATTCCATTTAAATTTGTAAAAACTTTATCGTTTGTATAAAGAAGTTTATACAAATAATTAGAATAAACATTTATACAAACATTTTTCGATTTAAGATTTATTAGAAGAATGTATAAACAATTTTGTGACAATGGATTAAAAACTTTAGTCCATTCCCCAATTCTCTTCCAAATTTATAGTCTAAAATCAACGACAGCTCTTTTCGCAAGTATTCTTTTAGTGGGACATATATCTCTCGAATTTTGCGTACCTACATTATAAATTTTTTGCGAAGGTACAGCATGCCACCGGATTATAACCGACGCAACTCCCAAAACTCCCAAGTTCTTGCCATTTCAGGAGTTCAGTTCAACTTTGACTCGCGCTCTGGAAACACCTCCTAGACAGGACCGTATCCAGTGCGCACCGATCCACCGTCGTTACACAGTTCGAAACTAACTGAACATTTTCGAATTTTTGAAAAAGTTTTCCAAATAATTTTTTTGCGAAATTCTCACGATGAGCGGCAAGTTTGTATTTATCGCCGGGATTTTGGTCAGTTGCGTGGTTGGAGCTTTTGCTTTGCAGTGCTTCCAATGTGGGATGTACAATGATGGGGTTGGGTCTATTACACCTTGTTTGAACGAGTCGCTCATGAAGCTGATCGAGTGTCCCAAAAAGGACCATAAGTTCTGCATTGTAAGTCTTCAATGAACTTTTGCATGTTCTTTTTTTCAAGAATTAAAACATTTTTTATACAATAGTATCTCACTAATTAATACAAACTCTATTTTTTAAATCTTTAAACGTATTTTACTAATTGAATTAAATATTTTTATATTATTATAATAATAAATAAAAAAACCAATAGTCTTACCTATATATCTAAAAACAAAAACATAAAATTACTGGAAAATTATTGGTATTCATAAATATATGGTACCTACTAGACTGGCAGAAACATTTGAAAAAGCTTTGGTAAAACAATTAAAATACCTTTCAAAGAAGATTTTAAAAGTAATATTCTACTTTATGTGGTAAAATCTTTGTTACTGAATATTTGTATAAGAATTGAAAAAGACTGTAAGACTTGTACACACTTCTAAATAGATCTAACTGGTAAGCTGGTTTTGTATGTTTTCAATAAAATTGATTTTGAAATTGATTGGAGATAAAATTAATTTACACACTATCAATTTTATTGAAAACATACAAAACCAGCTTACCAGTTAGATCTATTTCTATAAGATACAGGATAATAGCTCTCTTATTTAGCGGTTTTCCTGGATCTGGTCAAGATATTTGAAGCTGTTGTGTGCATTCGATAATCTTGGAATGAGAGAAGTACTGTACTTACTATTTCAAAGTTACTTTAAAAATAAATAGCAAACTGTTAAAATTAGAAAGAGAGAAGATGCGAAAAGAGTATCGAGAACGGTGTACCTCGAGGTACTATTTTATACCTCTTCCTTTATTTAATAATAATAAATGATTGAATGACAATGAAAATAACTGATAACATTTTTTGTTTTGTTGAAAAGGCAAATTGAAAATTTAAAACTTATTTTTTTATCAATTTAAATATATACACAAAATTTACCCAATTTTATTGAATTAAATATGATAATGTGTACAAAAATAATAAGAAAAAATTCATAAAATATATTTGATATTTTTTTAAAAATAAATATAAATTTTATCATAAACATTTTTTAGGATAAAAATAAAAAAACTGGAAATATGTCAAAAATATTTATATAAAAATTTTTATATCAGGAACACCCTAGATGTCTTGCTCTTTGTTCTCAGTGTCATGACGATTAGAGGTAGTTACATTTACGATATCAAAAAGAACACTTATATAGAATTACTACTTTATAAAAGATCATATTGTTGTATATTTCTCTATCATAGACTCTCTAGTTTGAATAGGTTTTCCACAAATATACAATTTACATGTGTATTCAGTTTAATGATCAAATACATGTATCTTGTTTCAAACTTTCGCCAGTGGTGCATTTTCGCACCAGCAGAAAAATCAATTTCCACTCAAATATCGTTCTTAAAAAGGTTTCTATATACATTCTGAAAAATGTACAACCAAATTTATTGTTATTGGTTACGTCATTTTAAAATTGACATGTTTGACCTAGATCTTGTAGCCAAACAGCACATAGTGGCTGCAACAAATTCGAGTGTGGTGTTTATCCCTTTGGAATATCAAAGGGATTTACCTTTGAATAAAGCAAGATAAGATATTTTAAGTTTTGATTAATGCAAAATATCGGGGACTATTATTTACTAAATTGTTTTTATATTTATCTATTGTGTTAACTGTATTTTTGTTTGTTTCTTTATCTGGTTTTTGAATGAGTTAGTACAATATTCGCTGGAAAAAATCGCAAATATAAATAATACATACCACCGTTTTGTATTACTGTATTTATGATTAAAGTCTACATAGAAGTTATATTACAAAATATAATAAACAAACATTATGGCAGTTCTTCGTCGTCACTGCTTGCAATGATTTCTTATTTTCATGATGTATAGAATAGAATAGAATTTATTTAGTCAATATGAAAAAATAGTTTTATTTTTAACAAGTGAAAGGAATAGTGACAATTTACATACATACATATACAATTTCTGCGAATTTAAACATTACAAACAGATATTTAATATTAACAATTTAAGAAACAATAATCAGAACGTAGAGTTCTATATACATACTAGGAATTTTTCCAATATCGCAAAGCCATAATAACCCAGTTAACTTCTTATCTATTGGCAAAATATTTGTGTATACTTTGGATGAAAATTTATCAATACGAGAGGGACCTCCCCTTTTTGTTATGTCAAACCTGTTAGAATCGGACCTTAAGGCCCGGTTGTACATTCGTAGATCAACTCAAGCTCAGCGCCATTACCGAGTTTAACGCATGAAGTGGGTTGTACATCTAAAGTTTAATTCTTGAGCTCGGTTTAAATATGGGTTCTACTAAGGCCCGGTTGTACATTCGTAGCTCAACTCAAGCTCAGCGCCATTACCGAGTTTAACGCATGAAGTGGGTTGTACATCTAAAGTTTAATTCTTGAGCTCGGTTTAAACATGGGTTCTACTAAGCGATAGAAGTTTGACGGTTCAACGTCAGCTCAGGCATTTTTAACCTCACATATTTCTATTTGTATGTAATTGTCAATAGAAAACTTAATAATTATCTGTTACTGAGTGTTAAATTATAAAAAATGAATAACTTTGAAAATTTAACTGACGATGAAGATTTTCTGGAAATGATAAATATTGTAGATGGAAGAAGAACACAAAAACAATTTATGACCAGAGATAATCATTTTGAAAAATGGAATGATAATGAATTTTTGCAAAGATTTAGGTTATCTAAAGATACAGTTCATTATTTACATCAAAATATTGCTGATAAAATAAAAAATCCAAATAAATATAAAAAATATACTTCTACAAACAATTTTTGACATAAAAGTAAACATATTGCAAGAATATACCTACTTTACTTACTTATTCAAATGGTTTATTCATAAATTTAACAAAATTAAACTAATTAATTAAATTAAACTAATATTAAATAACAGAATTATTAGTGTACTTATATTCACAAAACCCGTTCAAAAACTAAATAATATAAAATTAGCGGGAAAATTGAGATGTAACCTCTAAATGAATACGCATGCGCTACGTTGCCAACCTTATTAAAATTTTTATGAGCCTTGGTTTAACTAAACTTGCCATTGAACAACCCTCATGAAGTTGAACCCACGCTCAAATTTGAGGCCGGTTCAATTAAGCGATCGCTTAAGCCTGCAATGTACAATCGGGCCTAAATCATACTTAAAAAACAAACAACATTTGGTGTGTTATAAGAAGTACTGATTTCCTTTATTTGACTGATTTTGATCATTCCTGTTCCATTGTCAGTTTTTTAATTTTTATTGCCAACAAGGCTTTTAAAATCTAGGAAGTCTTCTTGTCATATTTCTGTTACATTAAATACTTTTCCGATAGTTTTGGCTATTCTTATCAAAGTAATTAATTGTTCAGGAAGATGCAAGACTGACTGACGTTTTTTCGCGTTTTCAATTACAGCATTAATCTTCTCAATTTCAAAAAGATCTATAATAGAACAGAATAGAATAGAATAGAAATATGCTTTATTGTCACTGAAAATTATTGAACAATTTTATGGACAAAGCTAAAAAATAAATCAGTCAAATAGTACAAAAAGTATAAAACAAAAACAAGTATAGTAAAAAACAGAATAACACAATTTTAAATTAGTAAAATTATTGTATAACCTACATAATTTGTACAGACAACAACAAATGAGACAAATTGTAGCCACTGCTTGAGACACCCAAATGTAATTATAAACAATACTAATTTTGTTTCTTTGTTATACATTAAGAAACTCGTCAACTGAATAATATGGTCTTTCTGAGAGATAGTTTTTTGTCACCTTACGAAACTTAATGACGGATGTTGCGGATTTAATTTCTCTTGGAAGGTGATTATAAAGTTTCTTTGCACGATATAAAATAGAATTCTTTACTAGCTGAGTGGACGGGATCGGCAAATAAACGTTACAATCCGAATTTCAAAATTCCGTGATTTTTGAAGTAGGTCTTGCAATGAGTTGTTTGTTTGGGACCAAATAGATAACGGATTGCTCTTTTTTGCAACTTAAAAATAGTATCAAATTGGGCCGCTGTACTAGAACCCCAAAATGGAAGCCCATATCGAAGATGGGACTCGAACAATGATAAATATGCCATTTTGGCAGAAGATAAATTTAGTTCCTTCGAAACAGATCTTATTGCAAAGCAAGCTGAGGCTAGCTTCTTCCTTAAGGAGTCAGTATGCAAGGACCATTTGAGATCACTGTCAATGAGAATACCTAGAAATTTCACGGAATTTACGATATTGATTTGGCTCTCATTCAAAAGCAAGGGTTGCATGACTCCTTTATAAGATAATGCTACAGTCTTATCCACGTTAAAGCTAAGTAAGTTGGAGTCTGACCAAGCCTTGATTATAAGTAAATCAGCGGTTATAATTGAATGAAGCGTTGAAATATCAGAGCTGCTCCAAATAATACTGGTATCATCAGCAAATAGAAAAATTTTCCTTTTAATTTTCATTTAAGTGATGTCATTAATGAAAAGTAAAAAAAGAATGGGACCTAATACTGAACCTTGCGGTACTCCACACTCAATATCTTTACAACTAGAGTCGGTGTCATTTATTCTAACCAATTGTTTCCTACCTACCAAGTAAGTTTTGAACCAGTTCAAAGACACACCCCGAATTCCATAGAAAGTTAATTTTTTTAATAGAATGTCGTGATTTATGTAGTCAAAGGCTTTAGAATAGTCGCAGAAAACGGTGGCGGAGGAGAGGTTGCTGTTTAGTGATAGATATACATCATGTAACACAGAAAATATGGCATCACTAGTGCATTTATTAGACAAAAAGTCGAACTGATTTTGCGATAAAATATTATATTTAAGGAGAAAGGGCATAAGTCGAACTTTTATAAGTCTTTCAATAATTTTTGATAGTGCTGGTAACAAGGCAATAGGTCTATAGTTGCAGGCATCAGATTTTTCTCCACCTTTATGAAGAGGAATGACGATGGCAGTCTTTAGGCAGTTAGGGAATGTACCTTTTTCAAGGGAATCATTTACTAGCGAGACCATGACCTCCAAAACATTATGCGGTAGATTTGAGAAAATTTTAATAGATAATCCATCTGTACTACAGGACGATGTGCTTTTTATACTACGAATTGTTAAAATGAATGATCTCGAATTCATTTTTTATAAGACCAATTTATAAATCTGAACTAATCTAAATAATCAATAATATTAAAAGCAGATCTTCCTGTAGCACTGATTTACTATCCATAAAAATTTTCTTAAATTTCCCAAAAAAGTGTTGGAAGTCCTAGTTTCACTAATTAATGATTCCTTTGAAAAAGGTATATTTCTAGAGTGCCTAAAGACAGCCATTAATATTTCTCTTTATAAGAGTGTTGAAAAATAGAATGCCTGCAACTACATATTTATTGCCTTACTACCGATCCTATCCAAAATTTTTGAGCGACTTACAAAAGTCCTTTTTGGAGTTTTTATCTAAAAAAATTTAACAGTGATGCTGTGTTTTCTGTACTACACGAGGTCTAGCAAGCACTAAACAATAATCTTTACACTAGCCCTGTTTTTTGTGACTATGCCAAAGCTTTTGATTGTGTAAGTCACGAAATTTAAAAAAAAAACTAACTTTCTACGAACTCGAGGTATTTCTTTGAATTGGTTCCAATATTACTTGAGGAATACGAAACAACTAGTTAGAGAAAATGATACTGACTCTAGTCACAAAAGTATTGTTTGTGGAGTACCAACAAATTCAGTAATAGGTCCTCTAATCTTCCTTATGTTTATAAATGACATTACTAACTTAAAAATCAATTGAAAATTTTTTCTTTTTGCTGATGATACAGTATCATTCGGAGGAACTATAATATTGCAACTCTTCCTACAACTATAACTTCTTGATCTACTTAAAATAAAAACCTGGTCTGACTCTAATTACTCTTTTTTAACGTGGATAAAACAGTAGCAATATCCTATAAAGAAGCTCTTCAACCCTTGCTTCTTAATAACAGCCAGATCAGCTTTGTTGATTCTGTAAAATTTCTTGGCATTTTTATGGACAGCAACCTTAAATTGTCCCCTTATATTCATTTATTACGTAAAAAACTAGCCTCAGCCTGCTATGCAATAAGATCTCTTTCGAAGGAAATCAGTTTAGCATCTTTCAAAAAAACATATTTTTTTTAACTTTTTTTTTTAAAGTGACAGTTTTAACAGTGACAGAAGTTTTTTTAACAGTCTATTGCATTTACCTTCATAAATACCATGAGGATTGTTTTTTAATACGGATGTCCTTCCAATGTTTTTATGTGGCCATACAATGTTTTTTGCCTTTTTATGTAAGTAGTAAAAAACCAACGTGTTCTTTTCATATATTTAAATTTTAACTTACTTGTTTTTTAATATTGGTATTTTTACTCTCTCTCTTTTAGTAAACTGATGATGGAATGATTCAATTCCGAAAAGATCTTCTTTAAAATAAAAATTTTAAGCTTTTATGTGGGTGGTCAAATTATTATGACTTCAAAAAACTTTGTATTTAGCTGTTTAATAAAGAATAAAACTGCATATTCGCTCCGTGCGTGACCATGGTAGGGGTACATTGAAACGATGCCAGCGTGCGTAGCGGCGAAATATGACAAAATTGGAATATTGGACAAAATATTTTACGCATAAATTTTATCAAAAATGCGTGCAAATACATGTTGCGTATTTAATTGTGCTAATAATAGCAAAAATGGTGAGTGTAGTTTTCATAGGTTTCCAAAGATTACATATAAATTGGAGAAAAGAAAAAGATAAATTCGTGCTATTAATATGAAAAAGTAAATATAACATAATTTCATTTTTATGCAATTGAAATAGGAAAAATTTAAATAATTTACCTTGAATGATATTTCATAAGGCTTTAAGCTAACTGCAGATGACTTTAGCTTTTATATCTTAACTTTTACTATTATTGTTTTTAATTATATGCTCTTTTGCGTGAAAAACTTGATTTGCCAGTACTAGATTTTTCCCTGTCTTTTCCGTTTGGAGTTGAAAAGGTATATTATGATGAATTTTGAGAAACCCAGTTTTTAATACTACATTTATTTTGTACATAAACTTTAAAATATAGTTAAAAAACTAATTTATTAATAATTGTCAATTTCGCATGTATTTAACAATGTCAAACATATGTCATATGTTTAACCTGAAAATTGGGATTCCCAAATTGTCAGATGAAGGCGGTAGGTGTCGCGTCAGTCACGCACGGAGCGAATAAGCGTCTAATGATGTGAATATAATATAAAAATAGATCATAAACACGTTCTTTTACAAAATTTTAAAATGTTTTTTTCTTTGGGCTTAAATAACATTTTTTAAAATATTTTGTGTGACTTCCTTTAGCTTCGATAATAGCTTTGATCCTCCTTTCCATAGACCATAGATTTTCGATCGGATTGAGGACTGGGGAATTACCTGGCCACTTCAGTACTTTAATTTTCTTTTTTTTTGCAGGTAAGATGTTACTGTTTTTGCCTTATGGCACGGTGCTGCATCGTGTATAAACGTAAAATCCTCCGATTTGACAAACTAGTTTTTGATTTGTGGCATCAGCTTCCTTTCCAGAACTTCAATATACTGATGTTGATTCATCATTCCATTTACTATGTATAGCCTATTTGTGCCGTTACTGCTGATGACAGACCATACCATGATCTTGAAAAGATGCTTTACTCGCTCCACTATGTAATCCTTATGATATTTTTCACCCACTCGCCTTCGGACGAAGGCCGACTTATCCGTGAATATCTCCACTGTAGACTCATTGGAGAAACAAATCTGTGAAAAAAAAAAAAAATTATAAGATATTTTTTTGGGATAAAAACAGTGGTTATAGGGATTTAAACTTTAGAGGTGACGTAATTTACCTTATTCCAATCCTCAATTGTCCAATTGTGGTGTTCTTTAGCCCATTCCAGTCTCTTTTTCATCATTGCGATGGTCAACTTTGGTTTTTTTCCAGGGCGACATGATTTGAAACCTTGCTCAGTAAGCCTTCTGTCGACTGTCATGCCAGAAACAGGCATCCCAGCTTCACGAATAAGTCCCGTGAGGATTCTTCTTGGCTTCTTTCTATTATTTACGAAGATATCCCTCATTTTTCTTTCGTCTCTGGGTGTAGTGACACGCTTTCGACCACAATTTTAGGCACGCTGGTGAGTCAGGGTTCTGTTGGTATCAATTTTTTTCTTGATATTGCTGACTATTGCTTGCTCTACTTGGCATTGTTGAGCTATCTGACGTTGGGAAAGCTTTTTATTCAATAAAAGTGTCTTATCCCACCATTTTAGACACAGGGACGTCTTTCGCCGTACCCATTATAATTTTCTTCTCAAAAATCGAAATGTTTTGAAAATGTCTTTAAAATTAAAACATAGTTTTTTTTCACTCGCAATCACCACTAATACATTAATAAAACATACTACAAAGATAAAACGATACTAATTTTTCAAAAACAATACAAAAACATACAAATTCAGTTGTAAACTCCAAGAGCAAATTCACCACAATGTGTATGTTGTCACGTAATTTGACAAAAATGACAGTTCTAGAGCTGTAAATGTCAAAAAAGTAACGTTATTAGTGGCAAAATATATTGGCATACCTTAATCGTATAGCAGCATATATGATTTTATTATAAAATTTTTGAACAAATTTGAAAAACTTAAACTTTTGTGACTGATCATAATGAGATCACCCACTGTATATTTAAATGTCACATACAGCTTATTACAACTTATTAGTTCGTGAGGTTTTACAATTTGCAATTTATTTTAATTTTGCAATAAATTTTGTATTTTATTATCTTATATTTTGCGATTTTAAACGATTTGTGGCTTGGAAAATGTAATTTTTAATATAATTTAAGAAAAGTTTCAGAACCTCTATAATTAAATATGCATCGAAATTTTGAAAAAAAAGGGAATCTTTGTTCCAATGGGTCATAGAGCCACTTATTTTTTTAATTCGCTTTAAAATATCTTCAGTAAAAAATTTAAACTCTATGTGCCAATACAAAAAATGATTTAATTTATTTATTGACGTAAACTTTTGAAACGAAGCAGAATGTAGCAACAATTAAGTGTAACTCACCAAGTAGAATTTGTCACGTTTTTCGTACGAAAGTACGAAAAACATTTGGTTAAAAAATCCACTAAAAAGCCGTAATATTGCTCTAATTAATTAAAGTTTAAAATGCCGATTGGTACACGAAATCACTTCCAATATTCATTTCAGAGATACGTTTTAAAACAACTTTTTAAATGCAGTCGGTAAAGTTTTTGTATTTTTCTGGAAATATATTAGTGACATTTCTAGATGCAATATCTTCTAAAGGGTTGGATTGAAAAAAAAAGCAGCGTATAGACAGTCAAAAACCCTTTTCAACGCGATTTCGTTTAAGCTATAATTCTACGTAAAAAATTGTTTTTCTCAAAAAAAAAAACTTTACGCGTTGCCGATTTTTTGCACCAACGCATTTCACTCATAGCTATGCTTTAAGGTAGGTTTCGGTTGGCCACTTCAAATATACAGGGTGTTTCACGACAAACTTAAACTATCTATTGTTCTGAAGCTATTTTTGTGTGGATCTATGTAATTACTACTTTTAATGGGAATGAGAATATAAAACCGTCTATATATGTAAATAATATCAAACTTGAGCAAGTTGATAAAATCGTCTACCTTGGACAGCAATTAAATTGTAATGCAGAAAATCACGGCGAAATTAGATCCAGAATAGAGCAGGCTAGAGCTGCTTTTAGAAGGATGTCCAAGGTGTTATGTAACAGAGACCTAAAATTGGCATTAAGGATCCGCCTACTTCGCTGCTACGTGTTCTTGGTCTTACTTTATGCTGTCGAGTCTTGGACTGTGAATAAAATCGATCTAAATCGCCTTGAAGGCTGAATCGGCTTTCGAAATGTGGTGCTATAGAAGAATTTTAAAAGTTTCCTGGGTGGAGAAGATTCGTAACTCCACAATACTAGAACGTCTCAGCAAGACTACTGAGATCATAAAAAGCATCAAGCAGAGAAAGCTGGAATATTTCGGACATGTAATGAGAGGTCCCAAATATAGATTGCTACAAAACATCATGCAAGGAAAAATAGCAGGCAAACGCAGTCCAGGACGAAGAAGAACCTCATGGTTGAAGAACTTGCGAGACTGGTATGGTGTAGATACAAGCATGCTATTTAGGGTGGCAGTGAATAAAATTAAAATAGCTATGATGGTAACCAACGTTCTGAAAGGACATGGTACATGAAGAACAAGAATGGGAATAAGTCACCATTTCAGATTAAAATGAGTATATTTTTGACATTCATTTCGATTTCCACTTCAGAAATAGTTCTCAAAATACAAAATTATAACATTATTAAACAAATTTTGTTACTTGGTGAAAAATTCTTTTAATAATTTAATTTTATCTCACTTATTTTTTATATTGACAATTCAGACATATATTATACATTTAAAAATAGATGACTTTAAAATTATATTGCCAATATTGTTGAGTTCTGTTCCTGAGACGACTTTATTGTAAGATTGTTCATTCAATTATATGAAATCAACTTTAATTTGAAAATATCTATCAGAAAAAATCATAGCATGTGATTCGTCTTTAAAAAGACATCCACATGCAATGATGACAATAAAATTCTTCTCTTAGTTATTCCTAGAAGAAATAACATACGTATCTATATATCGGAAACTACTTATACGATAATTATGAAAATTGGTCAATGGGGATTGAAAATTAAGACGAACGTAAAAAAATATTTTAACAGACATGCCACTTCCGGTTATACTGAAAGTTATCAGTTAATAGTTCTTCTTCTTCTTAACATGCCATACACCAAAGTGCGTAGGCGACTATCTCATTACTAGAATTCTGTTCTTGGCGGCGTGACACAGCTCACCTGTATTGTGTATTCCTGTCCATTCTTTAATATTCCTTAACCAGGATAATTGTTTGCGGCCGGCTCCTCTCCTACCGTCGATCTTCCCTTATAGGATTAACTGTGGTATTTCAAATTTTGCTCCTCTTAATATGTGCCCAAGGTAACCAGTCTTGCGTTTTTTAATTAATTCAAAGAGTTCTCTTTCCACGCCGGCTCTATTAAGGACGTCATCGTTTCGAACTTTATCCACCCAAGGTATGCGCATCATTCTTCTCAATGACCACATTTCAAATGCTTCAAGTTTGTTGATAGATGTTTTTTTCAAAGTCCACGTTTACATGCCATAAAGCAAGATGGACCATATGTAGAACTTGACCATTCTGTAGCGTATTTCGAAGTTTAGGTGTTGATTACATAGGAGCGGTCTAAATTTCACAAAAGCTTGTCTTGCCATTTGTATTGGGGTTTTTATCTCGTGTTGTGGATCCGATTGGTCATTGATTGTGGTGACAAGGTATTTAAAAGTTTTCACGTAATTTATACGATTGTCACCTATGCATATTATCGGGTTTTCTGGAGGGTTTCTGCTAATGACCATATATTTTGTTTTCAAAATGTTGATTTTGAGGCCATTTTTTACCTATGCTATTCACCCTATCAAGTAATAACTGCTGATCTTCCAAATTATCAGTTATAATCACTGTGTCGTCCGCATAGCGTAGGTTGCTAATTGGTATTCCGTTCACCTTAATGCCTAATTCCGTATCTTCTAATGCTTCCGCAAATATATTTTCAACATATAAATTAAAAAGCATCGGAGAGAGTATGCAGCCTTGGAGGACACCTTTCCGGATTTCAAATTCATCCGTATATTGGTCTTGATCAATCCTCACCTTTGCCATTTGGTTCCAGTATAGATTCTGAATAATTCTGATCTCCTTCTGGTCAATGTTGGCCCTATGTAGTAGTTCCATCATGATATCATGTTTAACATTGTCAAATGCCTTCTCGTAGTCGATGAAGGTGAGGTAGACATCTTTTCATTGATCTAAGCAGTTTTGTATTAAGGTGTTCAAACATAAAATTGCCTCTCTTGTTCCTAGTCCTCCCTTAAAACCGAATTGTGTTGACCCGCTAAGTTCTTCTAGTATCTTAATAGTTGATTTGTATAAAATGAGGAGCAAAAATTCAAATCAAATGTTAAATATTATTGTTTATTTGGGTAATCATGAATGTATAAATATAATGGTTAACCTGCTGTACAATTATTTTGTAAATAATTATAATAGTGTCTTTACTAATTATTTAAATTTATAAATCATCATCACTAACTAAATTCACTACCGTTCTCATTATGTAAATCTATAATTACTGGATTAATTTCACCAATTTTATTTTCCCGGATCCACCACTCTTGCATTAACTTTTTACATTGATTTACAGTTTTGGCATATATTTCTGGAGGTGCAGTTTTAAAAGCTTCTTGCCATATTTCCCTAACCACATCGTCATTGTATCCACTGCATCCAACGTGATTATCATAATACGTTTTACATATACCCCAGATGTGTTCGATGCGATTAAACTGGCAGTGATACGGCGGTAACCATAGTTCTTGATGTCTATAACTTGATATAATTTGGTCAACTGTATAAACTGTTGGTTTGCAAATATCCATGTCTGATCTAAGTATACGAATGTTGCATTTTTAGATTTAGGTCTAGTATATTATCTTAAAAACTCTTTAGTGAACCACACTACTCCTTTCGCATAAAAGTAACCTATTATTTTCTTTTTTTAATTTAAATCTCTCAACACTTTACAAAGGCTAGTTTGCTTAATTTCAGAAACTTTTCTCCCATTTTGACCAGTAAAGTATGTTAACGAGTGGTTTTCTTGTCTTCGTGATCTTAGTCACAGTAGGATCTTCTTGAGAATCTCTGACAGTCTTCATTACAGTTTTAAGCTTACTTTCACTTATCCCGAGTGCATCCCAAACGCGTTGATTTATAATACCGATTTTAAAGGTCCACTATTGTCTCTTTTCCATGATAAAGTATTTATGCACATTTGAAATTAATTCATCAATATCCAACTTACATCTAGGCATAGTGGTCACTTAAAACTACACGTTTGAATTACAGTATATTGAGTTTAGATCAATATGACAGAAACTTTCCAACTGTTCTGCTTGAGAGATAAAATATAATATACCCGCTTACAAAGATCCTAAACACATTAAGCAAATTATGAAAAGTATAAAAGAAAATGTGGAAGAAAAAAGGAAAAATCTATTTGTTGCAAAAATATAGGCCAATATTTTTATAATAGGATCTGGACAAAAGAAACATATGAAACAAAAACTGCTATAGGATATCTTCGGAACTATCTCACTAAGCTCACGTCCTCAATTAAAGCCGACAGAGGCTAAACAAAAAGACTCAGTTACCTTTTTTCAGTAATTGTTTTATTTATTACTGCCGACAATTTCCCCCTTCATATACTCTAATAATTTATACGTTATTAGTCAGCTCGGTCGACCTCGACCGTCAGCTCTTTACTTTTTTATCCTCTAATCCGTATAATTTGGCAGCGCCACTGAATGAAACATTTTTCGTACGTGACATGGCAAACAGCATTATTCCACACTGCTGCGATTTCCGACATTTCAGACATTTTGAAATTTTATCAGTATAACTCGCTATCAGTGCAACCAGTATTCCGCTTTGCCTTTTGGCAACTCTTTGCTGAATACTCAAAGGATTTTAGTTTAGCTGTTAGTGTTAGTAAGAGATTTATATGTAAAAATGTTATGAAAAAAAAAAACAAAAATGGAAAAACGTACAGTAAAAACTTTTATTAAACATTAAAGATCTGATTTGTGTTAATGAACTCTGTAATAAAAACTGTATAATACTAAAAACCCTATAATATAAATTAATTCAAAAAATAATAGAACAAAACAGAATTCCTCAAGAGCGAAGATCAAGCATCCCATTACCTCTTTTCAAAAAGGGAGACAAATCTGACCCGGATAATTACAAAGGAATTAATTTATTAAATACAAACTAAAATGAACAACCAGAGTAAAAACAAATAAATTAAATAAAATTATTTCACTAGCAGAAGAACAATAAGGTTTTAGGTCGGGAAGATCATGCACCGACGCTATATTTATAATGAGGCAAGTGCAAGAATAATCATTAGAATACAACAAATCGACTTATCTGTGTTTCTTAGACCTTAAGAATACTTTGGATATTTTTCGAAAAAAAAATATTAAGGCGAATCTATGTAGCAGTGAATGACAATGGATTGTGGAAAAGACGATACAACTTTGAACTTTATAGAATATACCAGGAACCAGATATCGTAAAATTCCACGAGGAAACTAAGTAAGATATCGTAAAGCATATTAAGATAGGACGTCTGGGATGGATAGGACATGTAATGCAGATGGAACAAAATGACCCAGCTAAAACAACTCTCCCTGATAGACCCATTGGTCAGAGAAGAAGAGGAAGACCCAATATAAGGTTCCTTGATAACATCGATAAAGACATGTCAAATATGGGAATACGTTCTTGGCGGAGAAAGGCGATGGATAGGGAAGACTGGAGAGAAATTCTTGAGGAGGCTAGGATCCACGCAGGGTTGTAAAGCCAGAATGATGACGATGGAAAAAATGCAAATTGAAGCTGAAACGTCAGTTAATAGAACATGAAATGGAGTTGAAATATCTAGGCATTACATTATCTAGCTACAGAAAGCTCAAAGAAAAGTAACAGAAGTTTAAGATCAAGTGAATAGAGCAAACAGAGCTGCAGGTTGTCAATAAAGACGTCAACAGACGGTTCCCAAATAGAAAGACGATCAATAGGAAGACCACGAAAATGATGGAATGACAACTTACTGAAGGCACATTGAAAAACATACAGAGTCATGTCTACATAAAAAGAATAACAATAAGAATAAGATTATACTAAAGAACAAGAACTGAAACTTTTAAAAATTACCGATTGAAAACATAAAGTAAAACAATTTTTTTTTATTTAGCTGTCTAACTTTTATTAACGTCTCTCGAGAGCATGGGTCACTGACACAGGTACAATTTTATTACATTATGTTACAAGAATACACAGTAACCTTGCAATCGATAAAGAAATACATTAAATACATCATAAATAAATTTTGGTAAAATTATTAATTATCAAATTCTACGTTTCTTCTTCTAAATTTCTTAATAAAGCCTGGTTTTATAAAGGAAATCAAAGAGGGTTTGGAATAAATTGATCTGGCGAGATGAGAATATTTCAACTCAAAAGATTATTTTTTATGTTGTTGTTGATATAGGTACAGTCTATGAGGGTATGTTTACCAGACATAATATTACCATAGTTTATACATGAAGGTGGATTAAGGAAGTCATTAAATGTTTATGAGTTAGTCTTGTATGGCCTATGTACTGCTTTCTTTCCTCTTTTTTCATAAACAAACCCCATCTTTCGCAATAGTCGATATAGAGTACTATTGGAAAATTTAGGAAAATGTTCGTGTGAACTAACGGCATCCAGGATAGCTTTGATTGAGGGAGGTATGTTCTTTAAGAAAAATTCCATGTGAAGAAGTCTTCTCAATTGGTTCCTGATATTCTCATCGTAGGTAAACTTCCGATTGGTTTCCTTCTTGGTCCGTTTACGTGGGTTTTTCAGAATTTTGGGAAGTCTCCATTTTGATTCAATCCTTCTTGACGAATTTTCCAGACTGTCCTATCGCTAACACCCAGCGCTGTACTTGTTGTAGAAACAATTTGTGTTGAAGTCAGATCGGAATTTGTTTTTGTTGTATATATCAATATATTCAAAATAATTTGTCGCGCATATAAATCTAAGATTTGTCCTTGTTTAAAACTTTTTACCTCTAAATGCTCCATCTTTTTAACATAGTACACAAAAAAAATTTAAAAATAAATTGCACTTATTTTTTGACAAGTTAATGTACCTTCTCGAATGCACACACAAAACAGTTACACCGTTTCTACAAACTTCAAAACTGCTATAGATATACGCACTCGTATAACAATTAGTAGATACTATTATCAGGAAAATTTCAACAATACCAAAATTTCTACACGGTTAAACCATTTCTACAATCGCCCATTAGTCAGTAAGCTGTTCTACGAACTCTACGACTTTCACTTCGGCGGTCATTATCGAAATCCAAAATATTAATCAATTACAAAAACTTTGTTGTTAGTAAAAAAATTCTTCTAATAATTAAATTTAATCTGACTCATTTATATCGGCAAATCAGACATATTAAACATTTTAAAGTAGAAGACATCAAAATGATACTGCCAATATTTATGAGTTGTAAGAATTTTATTAAAAGATAGTTCATTCAATTATATGAAATCAACTTTAACTTAACAATATCAGTCACAAAAATCATAGTATGTGATTAGTGTTTTAGATTAAATCTTCGTGTGCTATATGGATAACTGTTAATGAAACACCCTGTATTCTTCTTCTTCTTAAAGTGCCCTCTTCTCAATGGAGGTTGGCTACTACAATTTTAAACTCTTCTCTATCTTCAGCTGTTCTTATTCTCTCTCTTGTCGTTTCCTCATTGCTGAGGATCGTGATTCCCTACAATGCGGGCTGTCAATTCTCTCCATCTCTTGCGATTTTGGGCTGCTCTCATGGACTCGGAAAACGTCTCTCCAGTGGCTTTCTGTACTTGATCTGACCATCAGATAGGTCAGCGTCCTCGGTCTCTACGTCCTTCTGTTCTTATTAGCTGTTCAAAATTTAGCCCTGTCCATTGTCGGATGTTTCTGAGCCACGATAGTCTTTTCCTTCCTAGGCCTCTCTTTCCCTCGATTTTTCCTTTCACTATAAGTTGGGCATATTGGTACTTATTATTTCTCAGTATGTGGCCTAGGTATGATGTTTTTCTAACTTTTACTGTGTTAAAAAGTTTTCTTTCCTTGCCTATTCCTTGCAGCACTTCTTCGTTTGAGGTATGCGATGTCCATGAAATTTTGAGTATTCTTCGGTAGATCCACATTTCAAAGGCCTTCAATTTATTTACGGTTGATGTTTTAAGGGTCCACGTTTCAACTGCATATAGAAGAGTCGACCAGACGTAGCATTTTGATAAACGTAGTCGAATTTCGATTTTATTCGAGAATCACAAAGCAGTTTTTTTTATTTTTTCGAAAGATCTTCTGGCCTGTTCTATTCTCGATCTTATTTCTTGATCAGGATTTAGGCTGCTATCGATCCAACATCCCAGGTACTTAAATCTATTGACCTGTTCTAAGATGTGCCCATTTATTGTGCAAGGTTGAGGTACGTTTTGGTTTTTTCGGATTGACATCACTTTGGTTTTTATAATGTTTATTTTCATACCAAATTGTTCACAGGTCGAGTTGGTCTTGTCAATGAGTCGTTGTAGACCTGAGTCGGAATCCGGAATTAACACTGTATCATCGGCGTATCTGATACTGTTGATATTTACGCCATTCACCTTGACTCCATCCTTGGAATCCTCCAATGCTTCTTTAAATAGAATCTCGGAGTAAAGATTAAACAGCAGAGGCGACAGAACACATCCTTGTCTAACTCCCCTCCTAATTTCTACTTCTGCGGATGTGGAACCTTCGATCCTAACTCTGGCGTTTTGGTTCTAGTACAAGTTTTTTAAGAATTTGATGTCTTTTCCATCTAAACCGACTTCTTACAAACGTTCTAATAGTACACCCTGTATAAATAATACTAAAATATAAATGATGTATCCTCGATATATTTTTAACTGATCTACTAATCATGGCATTTTCTTTCTATTCAAAAGGTCTCCAAACATCCATTTCCGTAAATATGACAACAAGAGATACAAGACATTTTCTATTCGTCAAATACAACAGTGCTCAACAATTGATAAGAATCGAAGTAATATTTTACTCCAGAAATAACCGAAGTTTGTAAAAATTTAATATAATTAAAGTAATATTATTACCAAGACTTTATTATCAATTTTAAACGAAATAAAATAAATTTTGCCATTATGGCCATTTTTTACTAGGGTGAGCAAAAAGTTGAATATGTCTATTTTCATTTACTATATTCAAGTCATCATACTAGGATCTCAACAAACTTATAAAACATTTGAAATCATAATTATGATTCTTATCAATTGTTGAGCACTATATTACGACCACGTCCGAATATTTTCTGGAACAGTCATTAGGGCAAATCAGTAAATGTTAGTGCAACATTGCAAGTGCTCCGTGTGTAAGGGAGTGTTAAGTTCGAAACCGGCTCTGATATGCTGAGGCCGACGATGAACTAGCAACGCTGCAGCGTTTTCTTCCATTTGAGTAACATTGTCCGTAAGAGCCAACGCTGAAATCTACTGGTGAATCCGAGTAGAGTTATTGGTGTTAGTAATGATGCAAGGTATAGAAAGAAAAACACTCAGTTAAAATATTTTTAGTATTAATACTGCATAATGCAAAAATTAAATGTTTCCATCGAAATTTAAAATGTCTATTTTTACGAAATCCGTCTGCTAAATTTTCTTTTATTGCAATTGTGACTGTGCTTTTCTCCGGAGGCCACAAACGCTTTACAACCACCTTTTTGTGAAATAATTTCATCTGGCAACTACATTAGTTCCTTATGTTCATTTTTAATCAAGTAAAAATACTATATATGTTTGCAGCATGTTGATGCTATACCGTAGAAAAATCCGTATTAGATTTTTACCACAAAGCCCGTGGGAAATTCGTTTGAAAATTGCCTTTGTTTTAAAGAATACTGCAGATAATAATTTTATCTATTACACGATTCGCATTAAGTCTGAGCTTCATTCTACAAACAAGGTTACATTGTAAGCTTTATTATATAACAAAATGGATATGTGTAAAATAGTATTAGATATACTGCCGGGAGTATGTTATCTTTTACTTCCTATAACAAGATTTATGTAAATTAATCCGTAAGTGGTATTGCAAGTTCCCAGTGGACCTCAGGGCAAACAATATGCGTTGTAGTTTTGCTACTAATTAATAGATGGCAGTGTGACTTTATGTAATTTTCCGTTACTAGTATTGCTATGGTTTGATATGCAACACGTGTTAAAATAAACTCTAATTTAGAGAAACAGCAAAGAAAAATATCAAAAAACCCCACTGTACCGTTAATGTAAATATTTTTATCGACTTAAATTTGTTTTTTTGATGGTTAAATTTTTGAATAAATGAACTTTGATCGAGCATAGTTTTATTGATTTAATCTTGCCCAAGTACTTTCGCTACCTATAACATCGTCAGGGGCATCTGAAATAAGTCAAAAACATTTTTTTAAGTGAAGAAATTAATTAACTTCGATAAAAATTTGAAGTTGATGGTTGATAGAAGTTTTTATGTGATTAACGTTTTAGACTTACTTCGTCAATTGTGGCCTATCCAACAAGAATAAAATGTTATAAACACAAAATTAAACATCACACTACACTACACACGGACAAACTTAAAAATTTTTAAAATAGGCGAATCTACATTATCTATGGAAACCGTAGACAGAATGGCTCCCGGTCAACGGAAATGTTGAGGTGACATGTAACATATGACAGCTCGGATGGGCAGTCACAATCATGGATATGTGATCTGCACATTTTAAAATTGTAAGAAACTAAGCATTGACCAAAGGTCCAACTGACACTACTATAGGAAGTCAACTGATGTAATGTAAACATAGCAAGTGAGTGAAGAATAGAAAAAATAAGGGCTAAGTAGCATAGAAAAGATAATAATTATTCGAGATAATTATTATATATTCCAAATTTAATAAGAGAGAATTAATACAGAAAGTATACATTTAGGTTACACAAAGAAATTGACCTAGTTAGTGCATTGTTTGTTAATTGTTTAAACGTAGAAAAGCACGTCAAACAGAAACTATTGTTGTAAAAAATAACAATACTCGTGACCCAAATAACGCCTAAGACTACAACTCAGCGAAAACACGACCTTGGTACTAGAACCGGCGTTGAAAGTACGAGCACAATAAAACAAGAAAAAACGACGGTAGCCAGGCAGTCGGTATTTCTCCGGGGAGTGCTTAACACCCGGCATAGTATCTCGTGTAGTCAGGTTATTGGTGGTAACTCGTAAGTTCGTAACACCAGAGGAGTCCCCTCAACTGACCGAGCTCCAGAGGACCGAAGACGTGTCGTTGTTGAAAGTCTAAAATACACATAAGGTAAAAGATTTCTATATACTAACCTGAGTAATTATAATAGTACAACTGTCAACTCTTCATTCTCTTGTTTCTCGTCTCCCGACGCGCCGAATGACTTATTAACGATTGTATTTGTAACTTCAGGGTAAATTCAATATATTGTAGACTCTAAATTGGTTTTTTAATGTTCCTTTCGTCCGACTCAGATAGAGACTAGGAGAATACAAGATTCTGCTTATGCATATCTCCGGCTTCAAAGGTAAGCCCATAACCTCTGCTCTTTACAGGACCTGAGACCTAGGAGTCCTTACCCCTATCCCGAAAATCCCTTATCTTCTCGTAAATCCACGAAGACGAACCAGTCAGTCGGACCAGTGGGGCCAGTAAGCCTATCAGCCGCTCGTAGGGTTAGCATCCTTTAAGGATCCATAAAGTATTTCAGTGGTGACAGCGTCGCCGCCTCTGTGTATTACACTGATGAAAATTAAAAATCAAAATTGAAAGCAAAGTATATAAATGGGGTATAATCCAAGTAATTCAGTTCAACTCACAGTTAATGGGATAACTATAAAATTAATATATCCAAGCGTTACTCAAGACCAACTGACCAACAGTAGGAGATGTTGAAATATTCAACTGTGGAGATGGTATATCTAAATTATAAATAGGTGTACAGAGTGTAAATAACTATAGATCAATTGAACCTGACCAAGCTAGTTTTGTAAATTATTGAAGAATAAAATAGTAATATTGATCAAAGTATGAAATTAATAAATTCTTAATGGATATACTCTGCTGTGCAGGAAGTCTAAACAGCTGAGCTGGGTCCTCTACCAGGTGAAGCTGTAATACAGTTTTAAAAATAAGTTTAAATTTAGTACAATTTAAATTAATTTGAGTATTAAGACAGTGAGAGTTTCCATTTGTTTCCTTTGTAATCTCCAAATCTTCCAATAAATCCAACTCCAGATAGTTTTTCTTTCTACTAATGTCATGTAAAATAGATAAACCAGTATTGATATTAAAATTGAGTTTACTGGATAATGACCAAGTGTTGACCAAAACTTGAAGAGTTTGGTCTTTTCAAATGTTAAAACTCTAGTGGATAACTTTCTAATGGTTCTACCTACATAAGAGGCATCACAATCATCACATTTTAATTTGTAAATACCACTTTTGTCAACTGTGTTCATTCTATCTTTCACGTTGGATTAAAAAGGAACCTTTAATGTTGCGTGACTTGAAGAAAATTTTGATGCTTTCAGTTGTAGAAGTTAAAAGTTTAGATATTTTATTGAAAATGTTGCTAATATAAGTTAAGGAGTAATATCTAATGTTATTTGAAGCATTGAACTCTGACTAAGTTCCAGTAGGATTCATTTATGATTTTGTGTTAACGATATTTTATAAGAGGAGGTTAAAAGTAACTGTTAAAAGTAACTTGTTGCTGTCTACTGTGACGCTTTGTGATTTGTTGCTGTCTATTGTGAATTAATGTTTTGTATGTCGACTTTAAGATCTTCGCAAGGATTATCTGTTAACTCCACAACAAATTTTCTTTTGATGAGAAACAAAAACAAAAAACAATAAAGTCAACTTCACAAGCAGCTAGAAATTCTTCTTTGTCCTCCCGTTCTCCGTCTTTCAATCCTCTTCTTTCCATGACTTCATCTACCTCATCTCTGAAAGATCTTCTTGATCTGCCTCTTTTGCGTTTTCCTATGGGGCTCCACTCTGTTATTTTTGCTATCCATCGGTTTGGGTATGTTCGTCTGACATGTCCGTACCACGTTAATCTTTTTTATTCAATGTAATTGAATGTGTCTTTCTTTATCTCCATTTATCTTTTGATTTCGTCGTGAGTTATTTTGTCCATTCTCGAAACTCTGCAGCTTCTTCTCCAGTAGTCCATTTCTGTGACGTTTATTTTGTTTCTGCTGCTTTTGTTTAAGGCCCAATTTTCTGCTACATATGTTAGAATGCTGCCAATGCAATATTCGTGTTATAAATTATTTTTTTGTTATTTTTTGTTATGTGTATATCCCATAGGATTGGATTCAGTTGTCTTATAAAGTTTCTGATTTGACCCACTCGATTTTTAATTTCTTCTTTTGTAGTACCTTTATTTGATATAATGAACCCCATTCTTCTTCTTCTTTTGGCATCGTAACCCTGGATGGGTCTTTGCCTGTCGGGCTATGTCCTTCCATTCAGATCTCTCTTGTGCCATTCTTCTCCATTGTCTTATGTTCATTATAATGAACCCCAGGTATTTAAATTTATCGGTCCCCTTTATTTTACGCCCGTCATCCACTTCCAGGTTTCTTGTTGGTTCTTGTGTTGTGTTCAGATATTCTGTTTTGTTAATGTTTATTTCCAGGCCATTTATATAATATTCTTTTTCTAGTTTTCTGAGGGTATACAGATGGTCGTTCCTTATGGGTACTCCCATTCCCTCACATTTCCTTTTCCATGGCTTTATGGCGTATTAAAGAAATATTTTAAAGAGTGTAGGTGAAGTCGAGCAGTCCTGTAGGAGACCTTTCGTAGTTTAAATGGTTTTACAAACTTGTTACCTATCTCGACTGTAACATTAGGTGTGTACATGGACTTCACTACATGGATCAGCTTATCTTCCACTCCTATTTGTTGCATGGCTTCCCACTAGACAAAAGATAATACTGCCTCTATATTTTTCTCAGAATTATTCAGTAAATCGTAGGCGAGGGAGGTTTCGATTAAGTGCAATTTGTGCAATAAATGGTGTCATTTATTATGTGCGGTTATTACTAGAGAACAAAAATCTTTTGTTATAATTTTTTTTGTATAAATAAACTTTTGGGTTTATTTTCCTCGTGAAATTTAGGGGTCCTTTTTCCCAAATATAGTGTAAAATGGTCCCTTTAGAGTTTGTCAAATATAATGCTATTTTTCTTTTTACTGCACAAAGAAATTGTTTCAAATAAATATGTTCTGCTTTACCCCTCCTATTGTTTCATTAAACTGTACTTTAGCCTAAACAAATGTTACAGGGACTATTTTGTTACACTCTCAAATATGTTTTTTTGTATTTTTTCGATATAATGACATCTTTACCTCAAGAAATTCAACAAAAAGTTTATCATGTAGTGTACATGAAAGAATATACAAAGTTTATTTACATAACATAACATTTATATGGTAATTTAAAAACGTTTTAATGATTTTACGAGCTTATTTTTTTAGTAATTATTCATTTCCAACAAAATAAACACTGTGTAAATATCATTTTCGTTTTTCAATTTAATTTTAAATATTTTTCCCTTTGGTTATTATTATTTCGAATATGTTTTGCATACTAATCAAACCTATTTATTATTCTATCTCGTATTCAATATTTGGAACAATTTTTCTACTTGTAATAAAAAAATTACGTTTTATAATTATTTTGAATATATTTTGCATTCTAATCAAAATATTTATTATTCTATCATGAATTTATATATATTTGGAAGTTTTCTAGTTGTAGTGAAACGTTAAGGACAATCATCGGTAAGGGTTTTTCATGAGAAATTTTGTGATCGCCTTTATTAGGGAGGTGGTCTCTAATAAACGCCTCATACAGCGTTACGTCATACGTCAGCATTGCAATTACTTATTAAGGTCGATTCAGACACATCAGTCACGTCAAAGTCACGGTACCGAACCGGTCCTGTTTGGTCACAGAACTATCAACTATCTGACAGCTGGCAAACTGTTCGTCAACTGATGAGTGTGAATGCCGGCGCCATATTTGTATTAAAGAATATTTTGTATGACGGATTGTTCGATTCGGCGCAATCACTGTGACGAGATGGTGACGCGACGTGACTGATGTGTCTGAATCGACCTTTATACGCTGAACACAGCGTACAACTACTGTGAAGCGGTGTTTTTAGTAAGGTCGCGTCTGTATGCTTATACAGTAGTTGCACGCTGCGTTTAGCGTACAATAAGAGAAAGCATACAGACCCGACGTAATTGCGTACGGGGTTTATTGGAGATCACCGCCCAAGTTTGCTATGACGCCGTTTCGTGATGGAACCTGTACAGTCGCGACAAGTTTTTGATACATAAGTTTTGTAACTACATAATTTGGCACAAAACCAACATTTTTTTATTTTTACATGCTTAGCATATCCCTTTATGTGTTCTACATAAAACTATCAAGAATAATGTCTTATAAACTAGCTGAGCAATGATTTAAACTCCTTGGAGCAGCCTTTGAAAACATAATTTGCAATATTTACGGCTATTTAATAAGTTCGTAAAAATAAATATGTTTCAAAATTATACACATACCTAAAGGTTTTCCAAAAATAAAATTGTTTCATCAAAAGGGGTGTTCTGCTTGGGCAAATATTGCTGTCTTAACCTGATACATTGGACAGTCTATAATAATATGTTGGTCAGTTGTAATGGTGTCGCAAACACAACAATATTCTTAAGGTTCATTTTTCAGTAGATATTCGTATGATATTCTAGTGTGTCGTATCCTTAGACGATGTATTATTACCTGGTTCCTTCGTCTTAGATAATTCATTGAATTTATATGTAATTTTTGACTAATTTGTTGTACTTCATTGTTTCTTTGTTTATGCCATGCTTTTTGTAAGAATTTCTTTGTCAAGTTTATGGTATCAGATTTGAAAATTGATAACCCTTTAATATTTTTAGTATGCAAACTTCTTTAACCATAATTAGATTTCTCGTTACCAAATATGCCAGTATTAAATGGTACCCAGATAATTTCCACTTATTTGTTTATGTTTTTTTTATCACCATATCTTAAGATCTTTTAAAATCTTTGAATATTCGATAATGTGGATAGATTCTCTGTAGCCTGGTAACTGAAATTAAAGAGTCAGTGACGATTACTGATGTTATCATAAACTTGAATAACGATTTGTTGTTTTGGAAATTGCACAAAGTTCTCCAGGCTATATTAATTATTCATTATGTAAAGGAAATTTCTGTGTACTCATCACTATAATAACCGCGTTTATAGGTAGTTGGAAGTAGCTAAGTTGGAAATCGCTAAAAAATTATCTGCATACTATAAACTTAAATGTAAATATATAATCAAGAGTGGAAAATATTAGCTTTGGCATAAAACCTTTCAATACGGTTAATTATATAGACTCCTAGAGCCAATCTTAATGTAGGATTTTGTACCATATCCAATTTTTGTCAGTCGTTGGCTAAATTATAAACAATTAAGCCATATTCTAGTTTATCTTCAATTAAGGAGTTGTAAATATTTATAGATGTGTCGTGTGTACGTCCTATTTAGGCTTGGATAATACTTCGTTTCTTATTTTCTGGTAACTATCGCACGAGTAGTATTGCTTGACAAATTCTATTTAAAGCGTTGAATGCATATTGAGCTCTTCTATATATCCTTTTCACACCGCCCCCCGTTTCTTATCATAATTGATCCCAAATAAGTGAACTTGACTACCTATCTTACATCCTTATCGTTTATCAATATTTTATTATTTGGGTGGTTATTTTTTTCAGACTTTGGTTTTTTCTGTATTTTTTTCCGAGTCCGATCGTGTGCCAGCTTGTCAATTCGGTGTTCAGTTAGCAGGTATATGCCATCCGCAAATTTAAGATCTACCTGTTTGAATAGGTTCCATTTGATACTTGCTCGATCGTTAGTTACTTTTCTCATTACCCAATCTATAAAAATAAGGGATAGGGTAGGAGATAGTACACAACCTTATTGACTCCACTTTTCACGGCTATTTCTTTTATTAATTCACCTGAGTGTCCCAGTTTGGTTTTATATCATTCATAGAAGAGTTTAATAAAGTTTATGATATTTAGTGCTATCCCATATAATTTTAATATTTTCCATTTTGACCTATTCCACTGCGATCTTTTCAGATCTATTGTGGTCCTCTAGTCCTAGATAACATTCTCTAACCTGACCTTTTTTAAAAAGTTTAATAGCTTCGAGACTGTATCTTCCATGTGGCTATTTGGATTTTCTTCTCCCAATACAAAGAACTGCACATTTGCCAGACTGTCACACTGATATAGAGTGTGCTCTGCTATTTATTTTTCGAGGTGACAGAATTTGCACAGGTCATCATCTTATAATCCCATCAGCTTCAAGTATCTATTCAGCTAATAGTGTCCTGTTAGAAAACCTACTATGGCTTTCACTGTTTTCCTTTCTTTGCCTATTAGGTCTGCCGTAAATTTTGGCAAATGTTCTATAATGAACTGTTTCGCCTGTCTTTGACCTGATAAATTTCTTCACCATTCCAGAGATTTAGTTACCCAGTTCTTTCTAGCCGTTCTTGTTATTGTCTTTGCAATGCCGGAGAAGGGTTTCGGTTCCATAAATGGCATTGATCAGCCTTGCTTGGTCATATCATCTACTTTTTCATTGGTTACCCAGGCTAACGTAACCTTGCTACGGTTTTCTAGTTTATATAGAGCACACACATAATCCCATACTAGCTTAGAATTGACCTCTAAACAATTGAGTGCCTTAAGCGCTTGCTGACTAACTATGAAGATGGCAACTGAATGAAACGTTCTTTCCTACCTCTCTATTTCTTCCACGTAGTAATGGATTGCCATTATTACCACCAGGAAAACTGTCTCATCTTTAGGCAAACTTACCGGGAAATGTATTCCTTGATTCGTCCTTACTATGCTGGCTCTAACAGCCTCCGATGTTTTTGAGCGATCCATGTACCAGGTAGCAGCAGCTTGTATAAGTACACCTTTGTTCCAGTCTTCCTTGCCTAGTATTTTAATTGTGAACTTATTGTTGAAGCTATATCTCGTAGCTGTTGCATCGATAGGTTGCTCCATCACAATATCGGCTTTTAACTCCTTGATTAACTTATTGTTGTTAGCAGAATGCATCTTACTCTATATGTCGCTGACTATGGATTAATCTCTGCATGATTGATCTGGCTTCGCCCTTTATACAAATATGAAGTGGTGGTAGATTCGGCAGGACATCCAACGCTGCAGTAGGAGTCGTTTTTAATGGTTGAGGTCTGATACTTTACCTACCTTAGGCAAGTATATGACTTTTACCTTTTGCCATATTTACGGTACGACCCCCCATGCTAAACTGGCTTTGAGGAGCTTGCATAGGTGTGGTATCAATACCACGAATTTCTTATACATCAGAATTGGATATATGTCATCTGTCCCTGGAGACTTATATGGCCAAAACTTATTAATAGCTCATCTAATTATGTTTGGTCTTGTGATTACTGTGGCTATTTCCCAATCTGTAGACCTTGGCCTAGTCATCCTTTGGTTTATGTAGGTTTGCCTATCTGCACCACCCAAAATTGTTGAGTTTGGAAAATGTGTATTTATCAATTAAGACTTTCCTCTTTGGTGTCCATAAATTTGCCATTAGATTTCTTTAGTAAATCTACTTCTTTAGTTGAAGCACCATCCTTTGTCAGGACTTTATGGATTCGAGAACATGCCGGGAAATGTGTAATCTCCTCGCAAAACTCTCTCCATGAATTTCTTTATTATATAGCGTAAGCTTATACCTGTAAGTATCCCAGTCTTGATCACTCTTGGCTTTGTTAAATCACATCTATATATTTACTCCACTTATTGGTTTGTTCCAAGATAATTCTTAGGGTGCAAACATGGTCAATTATAAAGCGTTTGGTACGGAAGCTTCTTTGGTCACTTCTGAGTTTTTTATCTAGTTCTGGCTTTAATTTTTTCAATTAGATTTTGGTCAACACTTTGAATAGGGCGCTTAGTATGATTATTGCACGCCAATTATTGCATCTACTCAGATCTCTTTTTGGGTATTTTTATTAATAATTACTTCTTTCACTCTTTTGGCAATTCTTCGTTAGAATATCTTCTACAAAAGTTTATTTAACACTTCTGTTTATTGTTCGGTATCTTCTTTTATTAGGTTATCGAATACATCGTAGATTCCTGCGGCTTTGCCATTTTTTAGAAGTTTTTGTTCCCTTGAAATTTCTTTAATACTCACTTCTAGCTCTGGTGATTCTTCTGGAAAAAGAAATCTAAATTGGAAGGACCATATAGATAGAAGGACTAAGGAGAGAGTAATAAAAGTAGTGAAAAGTTCTTCTTTATTGGAAAGACGATCTATCGTCCCTACCACGAAAACTATATTATACTGGAGACATTAAAAAACAGGCAGAATATCTGAATAGGTATGTGAAACAATAAAAAGAAATATTTAAATATATATCCGAAGTAAAATATATTTACTTTAGTGACCAACATAAAATCATCTTAATTGGTAATGAAGACTCTTCAGGGATTTTAAACATGCGAAGATGTATTCACATAACATCGTTACAAAATAAACGATACCCTCTTGGACTCCGTCATTGGAAATTTAGCTGTAAAAATCGATAGCACTTCCCTAGGCCGGAAGATATTTCCCATGTATGACGAAAATTATAAATTAAATGCGGCAATAATTTTGTAGTTTTGGAAGCTTTGCCAACATCCAATCACGAAAGCATCCGATTTAGCGGCCTTCACCTCACTCCATACATTTTTGCATTTAAAATTAACAAACCGTCAAACTGCTGCGTTTTTATAAATGGTAGCATTTAATTAAATTTAAGCCGGAAAGCACTTAATAATTCCATATTAAATTTATGCCCCGGTATTGGTTTTTATGAATAAGTACAGCTTTTTGACATTTAAACACGAAATATACAACTAAAAACCGGATTAGAAATGTGACGTAAAGGTCAGACTCTAAGCACATAATTTTGCAAAAAGAGCAAACTATTTCTGAAATAAGAAAGATCTGGGAAAAAATTGCTACAGCCTATATCTTTTTCACTTAATTCATTCTTTATTACTTTGTAACACCGATCCTAGGTACTTAAAACTGTAACTTTTTACAATAATTTTATCATTTAATGTTATAATTTTATTTGTGATGCTCCATCTTTAAATGAATCTTCCAAATACTCTTTATCGTACTAATTTGTAAACTTTTTTCCTGAAAAGCTTGGCTACTCTGTTCCAGTTTTTATTCCAAATTCCTTTCAGTATTTCCTAATAACACTACATTGTAAGCATACACTAAGCACCAGGGAATGCTAATCCCTAGTTTCGCTGTTATCTAATCCGACACTAATGCCAATAAATGAAGTCCTACGTATACAGACTTGGTGCAATTTTACTAGTTCATGTAATTAATTGATCCCTCCCACACCTCTCTTAAAATTAGTTGTTACTCTTTCATACATGTCTCCCATAGTCTTCACTGACTTATAACGAAAATTTTCTCTTTTGTTGATCTGCCTTGCAGAGAACCAATCTGATTATAGGATATTTCGGTTTTTTCGCTATCTACCTAACAGTTGGTCTCTCTCTCTCGCTGTCTCGCTTTTGTATTTTCATGGTTTGACAAAGTACATTTATGTCCCACTAGTTTATATATTGTTGTATATCTACATTGTTTTTGTAAACAATTACTAATATACTGCTTTGATACGAACATTACTAGAATAACATACGAACATCTACTGATAAAAGGACCTTCAAGAATATGTTTTGTTTGCGACACCACCGCAACTATCCAATATCTGTAGAGTAGGTAGTTTTAAAACAACTATGCCACAATTGACCCATTGTGCATCCTCTCAGGGAGCTGTCGCCCTTAACTCATTGCCCATCCTGCCATTTCTAGGAAGGTGGACAAGTCACCAGGAGAAACATCTCTCTTATGTGGGCAGGTGTGGGCCAGAACTCGTCGAACGCGTACTCTTGTATTAACGATAACTCCAGGCATTCACATAGGACGTGCTCTATAGTTTCGTCTTCCCTTTCACACTTTCTACATAGAGGTGTGTCTGCTAGCCCCAGTGTGTGGAGGTGTTAGCTTAGTTGACAGTCACCAGTTAAAAAACCAACTGTCAAGCGTAGGTTTTTCCTGGTCATTCCCAAGTACTTCTTTAATGCTGACTCTTCAAGGTTACTTAGTGTTATTCTGGCAAGTTTATATCCTTGCCCTTCTTTCCATCCTTTTACGATTTGTGTATAAGAGTAACATTTGAAAATTTCCGCGATTGTTGTAGTTAATCAACCAAAAAGATCTCCAGGTCCTAAGAGGCTTAGGGCTGTCGCCTTCCTAGCCAATTGGTCAGCAATGCGGTTGCCCTTCTTCTTATTGTGTCCTTTAACCCACCTCAGGATGATGGTATTACCATCCGAAGCCTGAGTTAGTGACATGTGACACTTCATTACTAACCCTGATGTGATAGGTGGTCTATTCACGGTTAGTAGCGCTTGTCTGCTATGTATGCCGATCATTATAGTTTTCCCTGCTATACCTTTTTGGGTTATCTCTTTTGCAGCGATAGAGATACCAGCTAGTTCTGTCTGAACTACGCTGGCATTTTTGCCCATACCTCACTTTATTCTTAGGTTCAGTGATCTGGAGTATATCCCGCATCCTTAGCCTTCTTTGTTTTGGAACCATCGGTGTATATGCAATAGGCATTTGCCACGTTTGTCTCCCTATACTCCCTGTTCGATTTTGTAGGGTTTGTTAAAGACAAACTTTGGTTCAATTGAATCGCAGCCTGTCTACAGCAGTGGCAGCGCATCTAGCTCTCCCCGCCAGACACGAGTTCCCAATTGTCCCATTCCTACATCAAGGTTTGCACCAGCTAAATGCAGTCGCATCATTGTCACTAGCGCCATCTCTTTGACATAATATATATCTAGAGGTGTGATGCCAATGATCAACTTTATTGCATCACTTGGTGTTGTTTTCATGGCACCTGTTATATTTATGCAAGCCATCCGCCGAATAGGGTTTAGTTTGTTTATCGCTGTTGCTTGTAGTACTTTTGGTATCCAAGCAATAGCTCCGTAAGTTGGCATTGGCCTAATGACAGCAGTGTAGACCCAGATGATCAACCCAGGTGCGTCCAACTGTTCGTCGACACTGCTCGTAGACAATATATGCTCTTTTAGCCTAAGTGTGAGTTCCATGTTAACTTCCTGTCAAGGGAAATACCAAGGTACCTCACCGCGTCAGAAAAACTTAGACTGTAGTTTAGAATCCTTGATGTAGACTATTTAATGTTTTAAGTTGAGAAATAAGACAGCAATATTTGTCTTATCAGAAAATCCCTTTTGATAAAGCACTTTCTCTTTGATAAAGGTAAGGAAATTAAATTTTTTGAAAGAGTTAAGTTGGCAACTCATAAACCTTTAAATTTTAAACCATTCTACAATTCAGGCTCTTATGTAGACATATTATAGAATATGTTATAAATGTAGACAGGGCGTAACTAAACAACCCGAAAATTTCTCATTTCCATGAAAGCATTTGCCAAAAACGCTTTCATTGATCAAGAACGAAAGTTAGAGGTTCGAAGGCGATCAAATACCGCCCTACTTCTAACCATAAACGATGCCAGCTAGTGATTCGCTTCTAGCTAGCTTTCGGAAAACCAAAGATTTTGGGTTCCAAGGGAAGTATGATTGCAAAGCTGAAACTTAAAGGAATTGACGACCAGAAGTAGAGCCTGCAGCTTAATTTGACTAAACACGGGAAACCTCACTAGGCCGGACACCGGAAGGATTGACAGATTGAGAGCTCTTTCCTGATTTAATGGGTGGTGTTGCATGGCCGTTCTTAGTTGGTGGAGTGATTTGTCTGGTTACTTCCAATAAGAACGAGACTTTAGCCTATAAGATTCTAGCCTGCTAACTAGGTGTATTTTGAGATTCCAAAGGCCCGTCGGTGGAGTTTCCTGCTCTTGCTACATGCGGTTTTTACTGTTGGCGTACACAAAATTCTTCTTAGAGGAACAGGAGGGCTTCTAGATGCACTAGACATTAAGCAATAACAAGTCTATGATACACTTAGATGTTCTGGAATCAGCGTGTCCTTCTTGGTCGAGCGAACCGGGTATACCGCTGAATCTCCTTCGTGCTAGGAATTAGGGCTTGTAATTTTTTCCCATAAATGAGAAATTTCCAGTAAGCGTGAGTAATAAGCTTGCGTTGATAACGTACCTGTCCTTTGTACACACCGCTCGTCGCTACTACCGATTTAATGATTTAGTGAGGTCTTCAGATTGAGCGTGGTAGCGTTTCGGTGTCGTCGATGTTTCGGAAAGATGACCAAACTCGATCATTTAGAGGAAGTAAAAGTCATTGCAAGGTTTCCGTAGGTGAACCTGCGAAAGAATTATTACCGTGTTGTCAATAAACGACAAGACAAGAAATTTCTTATTTCCATTTTTCGCAGATTTTTAATAGAAATAGCATATTGTTTTTAACTATATAAATATAAATTAGTTTAAAATTATTTTTCATTCCATTTTATTTAAAAACAACTTTATTGCAAAAGTACGACAGTTTAAAAATGTGTGATACCCCACGCTCTGTCATACTTAAACACGCGCCTGACCCAGGGATAAATCCTTTTTGCTCAAACTCTTTCAATTTTTAACGTTTTCTGCATAACCGCATTTGTTTGTATACCTACACTGTGTAACCTATATTATTAAATAAAAATAAAAAATAAAGCGGAGGTCAAGAAATAAGCCATTTAATATTCATGAAGCCTTCCATTGAAATTATGTACCTATATAAACAAAAATAGTCCACTGTCAGAATCGTTTCATTCTTGCATCAACTATACTGCTAATACGACGTCAACTACCAAAGCTTTGGCTATTTATAAAGGTGAATTAGGAGTTAAAGTTAGGCAAGAACTTTAAATAATAGATGGTATTAAAACTTTTGACAGGAAAAGATGCATGAAACGCCAAGTTAATTTAAATATCAAGTAGTTTTCAAATTATGCACACGAAGAGAATCATTCTGTTTTCTTTCTCGGAAAACAAATCAAAAGTACGTGGAGTTTGGCACTGAAATTTGTAAAGCTATCGACCAACTATGACCAGAAAAATAAATATGTATAAAAAATAAAGAAATTATTATTAATGCCAATATTTTCTGCAATAATCCATAACCTAGGAATTGTTATGAGTTACAAAGGACTTACAAGTGAAAACATGAAAGACTTAGATTTGTTACTACCAGATACATTAGTGAAAATGGTATGTAAAAACTAAATAGGCAATATAAAGCCACAATAAGTGACTCCTAGTGACGTCCAGGCGCACCAATCACGCGCCTTGACTTTGCCTAGTCCTCCCTTTTTTAACTTTTAAAACTTTTAATTATTTTAATTGGTCGAGAAATGAAAAGGTTTCATATAAAAGTTAAAATACTGTAAATATGGGACATTTTTGGATCTCGCTCTCAGTCGTGGTTTTATTCTCAGAGAGTAGCCGTCGAGCTCCTCACTGGAGGACTCAGCAATTTTCACACCAAACCAAAAGAGTCTGACGCTGAGTTTTTTTTCTACTTAGAAATACTGTGTTTCATTTCTAAAGTACCTACACCACCTGCAGCATTGTCTTTTACAAGATAATGACCAAAACAGAGCGTACCGGCTAACTACGCAATATTGCACAATATTGCGCAATAGTTAGATGATATTAGTAAACATGGTTATGGCACCAAGATGCATTTCAATTTCCGACGTTTACTAATAATCGCCCGGAGACGACATGGCGCCCCACGTTGGGCGCCATGTCGTCTCTGGAATTAATAAGCCATGGAAAAACGTAAAAGCAACTATGTGCATTCCCTATGGTTATTAATATCGCCTTGATACAACATTGCGCAATATTGCACAATATTGCGATGTTAGTCCAGGACGTTCTTTTGGGCATTGTCTTGAAAAAGACAATGCCTGTATGTTTTATTAAGGTTGTAGAAATAAAACAAACATCTCTGAAGGAAAAAAAGTCAACATCAGAGTCTTATTGGTGGTGTTGAAAAATTGCCGAGTCCTTCAAGTGAGGAGCTCGACGGCTACTCTCTGAGAGTAAAAACGGTACTGACTAGAGATCCGAAAATGTCCCGTATTTAAAGTTATTTTAACTTTTATACGAAACTTTTTCATTTCTCAACCAATTGAAATTATTAAAAGTTAAAAAAAGGAAGGACTAGGCAAAGTCGAGACGCTTGATTGGTGCGTCTGGACGTCACTAGGTATTTCGCTTCTCTTTTCCATTCGATGAGATTATCTTGCACTAATAGTTGTTGCTCTGGGGTTTCTCTTTTTTTTAAATATGATTGCTTGTGTCTTCTCTGAATTGATTGCTATTTTTTATTGGATACACCATCTTCAGTGTTACCCAATGCTATATGTAGATTGTTGACCGCTACTTCTAAGTTTCTGTGTTTGACCTCAATCGTTGTGTCATCTGCATATAGGCTGAATAGTGTTCCTGGTGTTCGTGGAATATCTGCGGTATATATTGTGTACAGGTTACTGCTTCCTGTCACACTTCAACCTACAGAGCTTCATGTTCGGATAGTACTTGTCCTATTCGTACCCTGAAGCTTCGGTTGCTCAAGTACTAAGAGATCAGTCTCGTCATGGCCTTACTGTACCCATAGTCTCCAATTTTGTATATTAGGCCTTTGTGCCAGACTCTGTCGAAAGCTTTGCTTACATCCAGGAACGCTACTCCTGTGTACTGTTTGTCGTTAAATCCAGCTGTTATGTATTCTGTCAGTCTAAGTACTTGTAATTCGTTAGAGTGCTCTAAATCCGAACTAATCTTATGGAATTAGTCCTATTTCGTATGTTTCAGCTTGTAGTCTGCTTAGAATTACTCTTTCTACGATCTTGCTGACTACCGGAAGTAAGCTAATCGGCTTGTAGTTTTGCGGAAATATGGTATTCTTTCCTGGCTTTGGAATCATGATAACATGTGCTTTCTTTCATCGAGTTTGAAGGAACCTGTATCTAAGCATTACGTTCATTATGTTGGTAAAAAATACTATTGCGTTTGCTGGTAGATACTTTAGAGCTCTATTTGAAATTTTATCTAGACCAGGTGCTTCTCTCGGTGAGCTATTCTTTATTAGTTCATTTATTTCTTGAGGAGATGTACGTGTCATTATCTCCTCCGGTTCTTCGGGCATTTCTTGTTGTTCTTCGACTTTTTCGATGAAGTCTGCATCTTCGTCTAAGTGATAATTTAATATACACTCTCTCTCTCGAGACTCCTTTCCATTACTTAAGCTTTTCCATCTAGGTGTAGACAATTCCATTTTCACTGTATAGTATAGTATTTTTTGTAGTTTTCATATGTTTTGTATGTTTGGACCTTGTTCCTTCATTTCTTGAACGTGGTTATCTCACTGTCGACTTCTGTGTTCTGCTAGTGCTGTTTTCACTACTCTGGTTTCTTGTCCTTTTACTTCTTTTTTGTCTCTGTTCTTTTTCCTTATCATATCCTTGATTTCATGGTTTATGCATATAAACCTTTTCATGTGGATGTTTATTTTTTTTTTCAGTAGTGCTATTTCGGAGAGCTTTTTGTACGATGTTTTCGAAATCTAGGACTCCTTTTATTTCTTGTGGATTGTTTATCACTGAGGCAACCAAGTAAAAGATACTCGAGCGCAGTGGTGACTCGTCGCATGCCTTAAATTTTACAGAATGCAATTTTTTCTTTAAAGTTTTATTTTTAGTGGAGCCTTTTTAGGGTCTTATTCTAATTTATAGAAGAACAAAACGTAAAGGTAATTGTCCGGGGCGTTTCAGTGCGTCAAAATACATCACATCTCTTAGCTTGGTTGCAATACAACGGCACGGCTCTGGACTTCTGGGAAGCGTTATGTGAAGCAAAATGTCAGATCGCAACCAATTTTATTTTTTGCCGACTTTTTATAGTTTTATCTGAGATACTTAGTTACTTAGTTACGCAGATATTTAGTAACATTACAAAAAGTAGCACCAGCGTTTGCAGATAATTAAGACACCATACAAAATGAGAAAATCGTTTTGCATTTCCCAATACATAGACGAATACTTGGAAAATGTCTGTCTTATGGTATGTCCAGCGAACTTCCACTTAAGTTTTACTATCTGCGTTGATACATTGGTCACTTTTGTTTTGTTGCGAATCCAAGTATTTCTTTTCTTGTCTGATAACCTGATGTTCACCATTTGCTTTTACAGGCTCTTTGGGTCTTTGCTATTTTTTTTCATATTTTCCTTTTTAAACGTCAAATATTTGGGGTATTTTCTATTTTTTAGTGTATAGAAAAGTTTTCCGAAGAATACCCAACCCAACCGTAACCTTCTCTTTATTTCTCCGGTCTGATGTTCTTTATTTAATTTAACTATAATCTATTTATCTTATTAGCCTTCTTTGGTCCATCTTTGGACATAGGCCTACCCAATTCTTTTCCATTCTTCTCTGTCTGTCGCTACAGTGATCCACCTAGAGCCCACGTGCTTCTTGATATCATATGCCCATCTCATTTGGGGCCTTCCTCTGCTTCGTTTATATTCCCACGGTCTCCAACTTATAAGAATTTTGTTCCATCGGTCTTCTTTTTGTCTTATATTGTGTCCGGCAAATCTCCATTTCAATTTTGCAACTTCTTGTCTAACATCCCTCACTTTTGTTTTCTCTTTTATCCACTGGTTTTTTTATCCATTAGTCTTATGTGTAACATTTTTCTTTTCATTGCTCTTTGATTTTTATGATTTTGTCCATGTTTGCTTTTGTAAATGTCCACGTTTGGGAACCATAAGTAAGAACAGGGAGTACGCATTGATTGTATACTTTGGTCTTAAGATGCTGTGGATATCTTTTGTTTTAGGAATGTAGCTTAGTTTGCCAAATACCGCCCATGTCAGTCTAACTCGTCTCTGTATCTTTGCGAATTGGTTCTCTTTGTTAAGTTGCTGTAATTCATATTAAGGCCTATCTTTCCAGCTTCTACGTCCAGTTCTTTCAACTAGTTATCCCAAATATACATATTCTTTTACTTGTTCTATAGTTGTTTGTGCAATTTTCGTTTAATTATAATTCATTTGTAGACCTATTTTTGTTGCTGCGCTATTTAATTCATCCATCATATTTTGTAATTCTTCCCTTTTATTTGTTATTAATACAATGTCGTCTGCATATCTCAAGTGATTCAAGTATTGGCTATTTATGTTAATACCCCGTTTTCCCATTGTAATTTCCTCATATCTTCCAAAACTTAATTGAATAGTTTGGGCGATATAATGCCATCCTGTCTGACTTAGTTGTTAATCTGTTTGTTAGTAGTTTAGTTGACAGTTTGTACATTACATTAAGTTTTACCTGGTCTACATGATTAAGGCCTGATCTACAAGCGAATGAAGGTCATACCATGCCTGAAAACCTGCCAACTAATCAATAACCTCCTAACCAACAGATTGTTTCAAGTATATATAAACGATACAAAGAGCAATGTCAAAAAGCTAAATAATAATAATAATAATAATAATAATAATAATAAAGGCCTTTATTCATCACATAATATTATTTACATAAATTAATATTCAAAAAGCTCCAGGCGAGTTTCAGTTCAGGAAATGTACAGTGCGAAGCACTGACACATCCTGTCTGTTCAGCTAACCTGGGCCTCTCACAGGGCCTCCCACAGGGTTCAGTGCTTGCTCCACTATTATTTAACATTTACACAGCCGATCTTCCAGAGACAAAATCAAAAAAATTTGCTTACGCAGATGACCTGGCTATCGCATTTCAAAACCAAGCCAAAGATGTTGGAGAAAGGGCGCTTACCGAAGACTTAAGGGTTCTCTGCGACTACTTTAAACAATGGCGACTTCGCCCTAATACAAACAAAACTGAGACAAGCCTCTTCCATCTCACAAATCAGCTTTCGGATGACACCCTTAGCATCACCTTCAATGGCGAGACTTTGAAACATAATAACAACCCTAAATACCCGGGTGTAACGCTCGACACATCACTGACGTTCAAAACGCATCTTACGAATGTAGCTGCCAAAGTGAGAACCCCTAACAACATAATAACAAAGCTTGCTGGAACGACATGGGGTGCCACTGCGGATACACTTCGAACCTCCTCACTGGCCCTGGTGTATTCTGTCGCTGAATACAGCGCACCGGTATGGCTAAATAGCGCTCATGTCAACAAGATTGATGTTCAACTAAATTACACTATGAGAGTGATATCTGGTACTATTAAATCAACTCCACTAAGATGGCTTCCAATTCTGAGCAATATAGCACCTCCAGATATTCGACGAACGGCAGCACTTGTCAGAGAATATCAGAAGATCATGGCAAATAATCGTCTGCCAATTCACCAGTATATTCCGCACGCCGCACGAGACCAACAAAGACTGAAGTCCAGACGACCCCCTGTCCAATCCGTTCAGGGAATGGGTGATAGCTACAATAAGCAAGAGCAGTGGACGAAAAGATGGATGCCAACAATAGAGCCAGACGTCATCAAAATAACAAGTACGTCGATCGGCTTCACTAAATCAAACCAGCAACGCCCTATATGGACAAAATTAAATCGCATACGCACGGGTCATGGCAAATGTGCCGATTCTCTATACCGATGGGGTCATGCAGAAAGCCCACAATGTGATTGTGGATCCCCGAGACAGACCATCCAACACATCATGGCGGATTGCCTAATCCGCAGATACAGCGGAGACCTTCAAGATTTTGCAGAGTGTTCTCCTGGTGCAATTGAATGCCTGTGCAATTTGGACATTAATATTTAATATTTAACTTGGTTACAATTCCAATTTGAACATAATTATTATCTAAATACTACTTTTATCGTATTGTAATTATCCATACGCTAAATAAATAAAACATTACATTAAGTAGCGTTATGGGCCTATAGTTTTTCAGAGTTTTTCTATCGCTTTTCTTAAATAGTAATAGTGTTATTGCCTCGTTCCATGTGGTGGGTATTTGTTTTGTGTTCAATATTTTATTCATTAGTACATAAAGGACTTCCACTGTAATTTTCTCCGCCTTTTTTAGCATTTCCACAGTTATTCAATCTTCCTCTTCTCCATCTTCCTCTCCATATTTATTAGCACTTGGAAAATTATAGTTATAAGTTTTAACGTAGTATTTTACAAGTTTATACCTCTGTAGGTTTCTGGATGTTTTTATTTCCTTTTTTGAATAGGAGATTAGTTCGCCCGTTCTCCATTATTCATTTACAAAACCATAAAATTCGTGAATACCAAAACAACTAAAAAAATAAACGAACAGGAATTACAATACACAGTATAGCATGGTTCCCATGTAGTTCATGAAGTTAAAAATATTGCTAATGGGAACAACATACATGGCCGTGATGTTCGGTCTGATTTATGAGTTATTTCATTTGTAAAACATTTGTCATAACTTCGTAGTTTTTATCTGTTTATTTTTAAAATTCTTTGTTTTTGAGTAAATTATATATACAATACATTTTTCATTTTTTATTTAATTTTTAATTTTTTTTATTAAATGTTAAATCACAGATGCTTAATAAAACTGTGGTTTTTATAAACAATAAATATTTGCAAGTACTTGGCAGAATTATTCATAAGTGGGTATTAAATTGTTTGTTGTTTCCTTTTTTAGTGAACTGGTCCTTGCTTTTTCTTTCCAAATGCTTTGAGTTAGCCTATAGATAAGCCTATATAGTGCTTCTCCTCCATGTTCTAGATACTCTACGGATATGCCATCGTTGCCTGGCATCTTATTATTTAATTAAGTATTTAAATAAGTTTTTTAATTATCTGGGTTACTCTTTATACGTCGGATATTGGTTTCCTTAGGTTGTCTGTGATTAATACAATGTTATCCACAAACCTCATATGATTTACTTTTTTTCCATCTATATTGATGTTTATATGATAATAACAAAACGGCTTGTGAACTAACTGGATTGTTACCAACCTTGTGAACAGGCTGGGTTCTGCTCCAGATACGGAACAAATGATATCTGAAAGTTGTAAAAACGCGAATAGAAAAGTGTACAGAGTATAGCAAGCCTATCTTTCTTATATTCGTAGATTATGAAAAGGCGATTATGAAAATTCGTAGATTATGAAAAGGTCGATCGGATAGCCAAGCGGGCTGAGCGGCTGGCTTCTCATTCGCTTTAATGCGTGATATGTCAACGGTGTACAGAAAACAAAAGGCTAACGCAGCAGTTTAAAATTCTAAATGAATCTGCAGCTTAGTCTAGAATATGCTGGTATCTAATCGGCCCATGGTGGAGCAGTACTTCTCCATAGATCCCTACCGGAAGGACGTGTGCCGAATAAATACCGTATATATGTATATATATATATATATATATATATATATATATTATATATATATATATGAAAAGACGTTCGATACTATAGATTATATTATCATAAAATGCTTCGAGCATTGACTGACTGCCGCATTGACTACCTATATATTGCGTTGATTAAAAGTATTTACTAAAACTGCTACAGCTTGTGTCCGCCTTTATGAAGATACCAAGAAGTTTCGAATAGAATGTAAAATTAGACAGGGTGATCTCCCCTAAATTGTTTACAGCTGTTCTTGAATATATGTTCAAGCAAATGGAACGAGATAATAATATGGGAATTAATATAAATGGTTAAGATCTGAACCACCTAAGATTTGTCGATGACATCGTTTTAATATCTAATAGAGTTAATAAAGCTACAAAAATGCTGCATACGCTCTATAAAGTGTCAAAAACAATTGGTCTTAAAATTAACACCACAAAAACAAAATTTATAACCAACCTTGTAGTCAGCGGTAAAATTTTGATTGAGAGCCATAGCATCGATCAAGTAATAGCTTACAAATATCTAGGCCATGAGATTCGCCTAGGCCGAGATAATCAGACAACTGAAATACAAAAAAGGATAGGTCTCACATGGGCTGCCTTTGGTAGATTGAATAACATTTTTAAGTCTAGTATCCCAGTTTGTTTAAAAAGAAAGGATTTTAACCAATGCGTTTTACCGGTTCTTAGATATGGTGCAGAAACACTGACTCTGGCAAAAAGAACAACAGATAAAATAAGATTTACACAACGCGCTATTTAAAGATCAATATTAGGTATTACCATCAGAGATAAAGTACCAAACCTAGAAATAAGAAGAAGAACAGGAGTCACAGATGCAGTTGAAAAAATAGCCAGGGCTAAATGGGCTTGGGCCGAACATGTTGCCAGATTAACGGATGAATGATGGACAAAAAAGATTCTGGAATGGCGACCAAGGCAAGATGCATATCGAAGCAGAAGACGACCACCGACTAGATGGACGGATGATATCAAGCGCATCACCACAAACTGGATGCAAGAAGAAGCTCAAGACAGAAATAGGTGGAAAATTTTACGGGAGGCCTACTTTCAGCAGTGGACAAACATAGGCTAATTGATGATGATGATGATATTGATGCCCATATCTTGCCATTGGCTGTTCTTGAATGTTAACTCTAGACTTACTCCTCGACATAAACTTAATTTTTTGTATTTTTATGTAGTTGTATATTTAATGGAGCATTCTTATAACCGTTTTTTATTAGTACATGTATCTAATCTATTCAGCTTTGTTTTAGTGCTTCCATTACTGTTTCAAGCCCTATAGAATCAAAAAATTTTTTGTAATCCTAATAATTAAATAAAAGTTGATTTCATGTAATCAAATAAACTATCTTCCAATAAAGTCTTCGATGGAACTCTTCACTAAAATATATTGACAATATTATTTTATTGTGATCTACTTTAAAATACATAAGATATTCCAAACAAAAAATTTTTATATTACCAAATCACAAATAAAATGGTAAGTAACTCAAATAATCTATGGAAAACAACGAGTGAATTTCTGAGAGACAAAAAAGAGTTTTATTTACATTAACATAAGCGCTAGTTGACATATAGCACTTATTTACGTACTTATCGGCTATATGCAATAGTGGCCTAATTCAAAAATTGTGTTAATCACCAGACAACTTGAAAAGACATTTCTGATCTGCAACACTGTCACAATAATAGTAGCACAAATGTCCGCTACACGTCACTGGTGTTGATAGGACATGTCGCTTGAGATAAATTGTTTCTTGCAGTACTGTTTCCATGCAATACCGACACTTTTGAGTTCATCCACTATCTTAGAAATTACCTTTTCAAACTGTTTAATGAGAATTTTGGAGTTATGTCACATTAAATAAAAGAAATAATTATATTATTTTAAAAACGTTAGATTGTAAGTAATAATAACAATATTATTTTAATGTAACAAGCACAATTACTTCGTTGTTTTAAGTTGAAAAAGACCCTACATGTAAGTAGCTCACAGAAAGTAGAGCTCTTTTTCCATAATGAGAATGTCCCTAACAATGAAAAAGGTGATGATCAGTCCAATATGAAAAATGTTACCACACAGTGCATCGATACAGCGAAGCAAATAAATCCGAAATTGCTCTTTTTATAACCATCGATGCAGCGGAGCAAATAGACACGAAATGGCTCTTTTTATGATAAAAAAGATTTATTTGTTTTATTCTAAGCTATTGGCCAATTTACTAAGTAGGTACCTGATAAGCTGGTTGTGTCTTTATTTGTCTTTTTTCATTGTTTTTGTAGCAGTTCTAAATTAGTACGCACTTCTTCTGGAAGTTCGTTTAGCTCCCAATCTTCAAATGTTGATGATTCTGTATCTCATGATGATGTATCGTCTATATTTGCAGAGGTCTCTGATAAAAATGTGGAGACTTAGTACCAGAAGACGTGACGATTAATAAACCTAAAAGTAGAAAAAGGAAGCTTTGTCCTGTAGCGTTTACGCTACTGATTAACCCCTTAAGAAATTTTTATTACCCGCCTACGATCGATTTTAAATCGACTATTTTCCCCACACGCGCTGTTATCACTTTGAAAGGAAGATCGATTTTATGCGGAAGCGGAACGATTAGTTTTTGGTCAGAACTCTACGCAGCCACGTCAACCGGTGAAATTGTTCACCTTCAAAGTGACGGAATTGGAGCAAGGAAGATAATTTGGGGAAGAATAAAATAGAAATATTAATATCTAATTCAAAGAATCATATCTCAGTAATAAAAATAATAATAAGTAAATTTTTTAAAATCAATATTTATAAGAGTTCCACATAAAAGGAAGATTTTTTTGGCGTGCTGCAGCTCCATGTAAGTAAATCATTTCATACGTATTATCTCCTTATCATATAATCAAATTTATCATTGTATTTAGTATTTCTTTAGAGATTTATTTTTGAGTTCCGAAATAATTTAAATATAAAATTTCCTTGATTTACTTGCAAAGAACAGAAGTTCATTTTTTTTATATAGTTAAACTTAAATTCTGTTTTATTCCACGTCGTTATCATTAAGTTTTTTTTGGTTCCCATTTTGTATCTAACTTTTTTGGTGGAATATAAAAAGGTTCGACAAAGATTGGACAGCCTTCTATATTCTGCGCATGTTCTTTTCATGGCGCAAGCCTGTCATGTCTACGAAGTAAATTCGGAAGTTCTGACATGTTGACATAACCTAATGTTTTGATGTTTTGTTTTGGTGCAGTCAATCCATGCTGCTACACCTATTGAATTGTATTTATTAAATTAAATAATAATTTTAGATTCCGTCACTTCACTTGAGGATATTCTCTTCAGAATATTCCCTCAAGGACTCAGTAACTAAATCCTTAAATAGTTTAGTAATCCGTGGATTTTGCTGTCACCCAGAGACCAGTGACTGGTTGTGGTTTTGTGCCCAGGATTCGTCTTTACAGCCATAAACTGATGTAACCGTGCCAAGAGGAATTTTCCTATGGACTTATGGGGCTGTAAAGATAAGTTGTTTGACTGTTTAATTGTTTAACTTTTGTTACTTCCTATTTAGTAGTATACCCTCTTCATATGCATATGACAAGGTGAACATTTTTTTTTGATAATTTAATTATAAAATATTTGGGGAGGGAAAAAGGACACTTCATGTGTTATTAGTTTTTAATTAGGATTTCAAGAGTACTGACCAAACTCACTTTTGCTATAATATTTTTTTTTAATACATTTGATATACTTAATACAATTTGATATTGGGAGAGGGAAATAAATTTAATGTGGTTTTTTTTTAAATATGATGTAATGAGCATGAAGACTCACTTTTGAATGTAATATATTTAATAGAATTGTAACAGATTTGTCACTTTTGATATCTTTACAATATTGTCATTAGTATCTCATATTAGTAGAACTAATTTAAATTTAAATGACTACCTTTTTGTGTTAAGACTTTGGCTACAATACGGACTATTCTTGTTGTTTACTGACATTTTATACTTTATTTGGCCAGTGGTAGTGATTATTCGTTTGTTGAGGGGCTATTAGGTCCCACTGTATGTGTACACCATCCACTACCACTGTTATTTGGCTTTGCATTATATGTAAATTGTTTATACACATATACCTATATACATTTTTTATAAATATATTTATTGTTACTATTTTGAGTTTTATTTCAGTTCTACTAACCAGTATATAACATAGCAAAACAAGATTATTATTTAGTATTTTTGTATTTCAGAGTATTATCTCCAGATTCATTTGTTACTTCAAAATCTCAACTATCGTTGAGTTGGCGCCCTTCTTTTCTCTTCTTATTGTTCTCTTTCTATAAATTTATCCCCAGTGACCTTCTTCAGTTGTATTACGTTTGATATTACCAGGTCTCATTTCTTTCTTGTCTCATTAGCTCATTATCTCTTGTTATTGTTGTTTATATCTTTAAAGCCACAATCCAGTGCATTGAAGCTAGCCCGAACACTCACTTGAGATTTAGTGTCTCTTTGGCCATTTAAATTTGTTCCTCTGAGCTTAGCCCTATTTTTAGTATTTTTTTCATCACTTCTCTTTCAGTTCTTCTGAAATTTGGAAGTTTTACACTTCCTAAAATCCAATACTCCCGGAGTATTGAGTGTTTCAGTCCGCCTTTCTTCTTCTTTAAGTGTCATCTACGTGACAAAGGTTGGCAATCATCATAACTATTCTGACCTTCGAGGCAGCTGCTCGGAACAATTGCCTTAAGCTGCAACCAAACCATTCTCTAAGGTTCTTTAACCAGGAAAAGCGTCTTCTTCCTACGTTTCTCCTACCCTATATTTTTCCTTGAATTATGAGTCTCAAGATGTTGAATCCTGCGCCTCTCATTAGATGTCCGAGATATTGCAATTTCCTTTCTTTTATTGTATTTTCTATTTCCCTCTTGTCCACCCCGACAGAATGTAACTCATTTAAATTTTTTTTTAAATTCATTGCTATTTAGTTGTCGGTCATACTCAAAAAGAGGGTGACAGCTGCCACTCTATATTAGAAAGAAAAATCACTAAAGACTTAAAAGGAGGGTCAGTTTATTTACCAACTCATCACGCTATGCTAATCCGAACTGCTCGTTGCAAACAATGATTCGATATACACGAATTACGTCATAATGATTTTTTTGACCTGAAAAAGTTAAATACTAAAACAGCAACAATTTCCAATGAAGATGTTCAAGGAAATACTTTTAATTTCAATGATATTTGTGAAATTAAAACACCGAGAAAAAAACAAGAAAATGTTTAGAAAGCATGGGTTTTATAGAACTAGAAAGGGTTATACAGGTAGTCTATCAATAACTGAAAAAAAAAACCTTATTAGCCTTATTGAAGACAAGAGTGTCCCAATAATTCACGTTGATTTCTACAGACATATAAATCATTGTTAGTCATGTTAAACTTTTCCTATTATTATCAATATAAAGTTTTTATTATGTTCTGTTTATTGAGCCTTTATTTCAATTGATAGGAATAACAAAAAAATGCCAAAAAATGTCTTTGCCTTAATTACTCTTGAACGACAAGATGTTAATGTGCAATAGTGGCATAACTCAAAATATGGGTTGAATTTATAAAGTCTCGATTACAAATTCATTCATTCAAGGCTACCTAATGCTTTCCCAAATATATCAATATTTATTTTTTTTTTTAAATCCCAATCCATGGAGTAAAACAAATAAAACAAAATAACTGGCACTCATACTTTACACTCCTGTTTTGAAAAATTACCAGATTTTGTATTGTGTCACTATTGCATACAACTGACGGTATAATACTTTTATTTCTATTTTAGTGATAGAACAATTATTATCTATTCAAAATATTGTAATATTAAATTATTTATTAAGATTGTAAAATATATTCAACAAAAACTTTAAATGAATCTATTTTTACGATTGAAATGTATGCCTTTTAGGCCATATTCTTCTACTCTCGTTGTGGTCTTCTGTTTGGAACATGAAGAAGGAATCTATGAGGACCGACTGGTTTAATCAATATTACAAGATCTTTGTGTGCAAGACTGTAAAATGCAGAATCGGATTCCTTTTTTCTACAAGGAATTTGTGTACTTTCTTCAGTAGCAGTAGTCCATGAAAGTTCTCGTGGTTTAACACAATTGAGGGTACTTATATCTAAACAAATAACATTTTCATCCTGGCCGTTTCTTAATAAGTTGAAACAATTGTCTATTTCGTCCGATTCTTTTAGCTGTATTGTATCATTCTGGTCGGTTCTTATCGTCAAAAAGTCATTTTCTAGTTTGAAACATTTTATGTTGTAGTAATTGTTTTGGTTATAAAAAACTTTTACACAGTGGCCTTCAAGTTTTATTCCTGAAAAAGTAAAAATGTTTAATACATAATTCAAAAGATATCGAAATGTATAAATATTAAGTATTAAACTGTATTTGCTTTACACAAAAAGATATATATGAAAGAAAATAAATGAGTCTCTAAGAAGCACAGTGACCTATGTGAAAACGATGTGGGTTATTCACAAAAAAAAAGAATTAACTAAGCTAAAAATCAAATCAATTTTTGTAGTAACCAATATTCACTTAAAAAAATATTTTTAGAAACTTATACATTATGCGAATCTATACAGCAAAAAATTTACAAAAAATTATCTTCTTATATAAAAGTTGGGCTACTCTGGCGAATACTAAACGTTTACAAAAAACTTTCACTTGGGTCACTTATTTGTCTGTTTCTGAGTCAGTATCATCATCAGACTGGGGGAATGTCTGGAAGAAGACTTTGACGAACTTTATATTTTAGGCCACAAGAAAATTGAGTTCCTCTAGTTAGCTGTATACCATGAATCACAAAAAATTTTAATTATATAGAACATTTTCGGAATATCTATTCCATCATCAGTGCTATCCTAAAATAAGTATTACCACTTTAATTAGGGCAAATGTGAAACTTAATTTTGGCCAAGGTTATAGCAAAAATATTGTTTAATACATATGGGAAAAACCCTTTTAATTTTAATAAAAAAAAATTTTAGATCACATCTTTGATGTTGATGTTTAAGTTTTGTTTATGCTTAAGTAAGAAATGTAGAATCGGTAATATTGTAGTGCATTGAAGTTAGATAGAAGTTATGATTGTAGGTAAGCAAATATCTTTACACATATCTGATTTAAGGGTAAAGAGCTTAAAACATTTTTAATAATAAGGCCCTCTATGTTTTATCAACATTTGGTACTTAGTAAGAGAAAATCAGATATGTGCAAGCTGCTGGATTCTTTATTATTATAGATTGAGATATTAACTGATGTATATAAGGATTTATTAGATATTAGAAGGCGAACATACTAAAAGGTGTGATATATTGATGGTGGGGTTGTGAAACAATATCTGAATTAAGACAATTGTTGTTGAACAGTTGAATTATTTGGCTATGAATATGAATTATGATTTTGTTGTAGATGAATTTTAGAAAAATTATTATTAATTAAAGGTCAAGGTATCATTAAATTTGCGTACTCTAATGTTTGGGGTCGTAGCTATGAGAATATGCTATTATGTGACCTATGGTGAGACTATAAAATATAATCATATTCATTTCGTCTCAGCTTTATGCTCAGAACACTAGAAGATGAATATAAAAACAACGGAATGGAAATAAACTTAGAGAAAACCGGATACCTAACAACAGAAAACAAGGATATGAGAAATTTAGAGATAGACGAGGGAAGACAAGTAAATGGAACAGATAAATTTAAGTATTTAGGAATCATAATATCGAACCAGGGAACAACAGAAAAAGATATAAACAACAGACTAAGATAAACAAGAAACTGTATAAGACAACTAAATTCAGTGCTGTGGGATAAGAACATTACGATAAAGACAAAAAGAGAATATATAATACCCTGACAAGAAGTATCCTGACATATGGGTCCGAAAACTGGACAATAAACAAGATAAATAGAGGTAGAATAAGAGCAGTAGAAATGGAGTTCCTGAGGAGAAGCTGTAGACTTACAAAAAGAGACAGAATTGAAAACGCAGAGATTAAGCGGAGAATGGGAGTACAATCATACAGACATAATTGACTATATAGAGGAGAAGAGACTATCCTGGTACAGCCACGTCAGAAGAGCGGACAGAGGACGCTGGATAAACAAAATCACAGAATGGAGCCCGATCGGAAGAAGAAAGAGAGGAAGACCCCGAAGGTCATTCAGAGACGAAATCGACGAGGCTATGGAGAAAAGAACCCTGCGAGATGGAGACTGGAATGACAGGAAAAATTGGAGAAAACGGTTAAGTGAAGGAAGACAGTGAAAACAGTGGAAATCCTTAGTAGTAGTAGTATTCATTTTATGATATGAAAATAGAATTATCATAATTAAGAATGTGACATGGTATTATTTAACTAAAATAATTAGTCAGGGTTTTATAGTTATAGGATAAGAAGTTTTAAGTGAACTTAAATAATAATAAGGCATTACCTGTTAAAAACAACATTTGGTGGCAACATAATATAAAGTGTTTAAGTTCTAAGTTTATGAGAGTTGTGCGGATGGGGGGGGGTTGATTAATTTATGGTATCAAAAATATGAAAAACCAACAAAATTGACGGGTGGAAGGTAATTTATTTGGCTAAAATGACAATTTGTTATAACTTATTGTGAAATAAAGAATAACTGAAAAGGAGACTGAGATCTCCAGAGGTCTAAAACCGTACCCGAAGATGAACATGAGAAGATAAGGAATAAGGAAGTATATTATACAAGGAAATGATGTTAGTTAGAGCAGTTATGTTGAAAGTGGTGTTGATGTAACTGTAGTATTGCATGTAATAAATATAATTTCTATTTTAATGGAAATAAGCCACAATTAAAGTTTAAATAAGTCTATTTTTCCATTTCGGAAATCGTTTTTTCTTGTTGTATTTTGAGAAAGATTTTCGAAGTGGAAATTGAAACGTCAATTTTATTTTAAACTTTAATTGTGACTTATTCTCAGTACTCATTCTCATTACAATACTCTCATTACAAAATAGTAATTACTTTAAGATGCCACAAGAAAATAGCTTTAGAACAATATAAATTCTGTCTTGTGATTTGACTTTAAATGAATCCTGGATTTATATTGGTGTGTCAATGAAGAGGATATATATGAATTAATTTGATTGTGTGGATAAGAAAAGTTTGCATAGGGGAATTGAATTATGTAATCTAAATATGCTTATGGAGGATTGATAACTGAAGAATATTGGATATTCAAAAAGGGGAGTAGGGGTAATGGATACGAATATACCATGTGTACAGTTAAATATTAGAAAATATTTGGAAAAATTGGTTTGATGAGGATTAAGAAAGTTAAAAGATGTGCAAATAAAAAAAAAATGATTAGTGGGAGATTGTTATAAAAAAAGGAGATAAAATAGATCATGAGAATAGTTGACGATAGAAAGGGCAAAAATCACGATGGAACGAGACATGCCGATTAACACAGTTTGGACTTCTCTGTTTTTCTTTGATCATTTTTAGGTCTTCATATAAGTACAGTCTTTAAAAGTTTTTTTGGTGGATATTGTGAATCAGAGATACGTTGTTTGTAAATCGTCATTTACTTTAATTTAATATGCCTCACTATCTTAGTCAATGTGTAATTAGCTTAATTGTATATTTCTGATCGCTGATAACTTTCAGCATTTGATGCAGTAAAAAAATAATACACATATATAGAACAATGTATAAAGTTTTAACAATTTCACTTACCTGATTCTACATTTTTAACAAACACTAAAATAATACCCACAAGGAAAATTATATACACATTTTCCATTTTTAATCTTGAATATATTTTTTAAGAAAAATATGTTGAACGTATTTTATCATTTGTTTAATTATTTCTAAAGTGTAAAATGTCAAAGGTCAATAAAACGATGATAATAAGACGTTAGAACTCATATCTACATATTTCCGTTTATTATTTTGGTGTGTTTGGCATCTCAGGAAAAAAAAGAAGAAATATTCTGTTTAAAATCATTTATGTTTTTGCACCATCCAATAGATTTTTCATTTACATTTTCATATCAGCTGGAATAGAGCAATTCCTTTTATGTTTTGGCAATACTTATTTTAGAAGAATAAAAAAATGATTAAAAACACATAATTTTGGTATTGCCAGCAAAACTAGGCAGCTAAACATTTGTAACATGTAAAAGGACCATAGATTGTATCTAAATTATATACTCCTCTTATTCGTATAATCCTTATTCAAAGTCCTTTCTATAGGACGGATGATAATGCTACCTTAGTACTGCAACACTTGCTGGTTTATTTTTATAAATAATATTTTTCCGCAATAAATTATCCCCAATTAAAATAATCTTTACGATTAAAATTGGGTAAAAAAGGAGGCTATTCAAAACTATTTAATATACCAATCTATAGTCCGGAAATGTCTGATCTAAATAGTCAGGAATGGCACAATTTCATTTCTAAGTAGCAATTTATAATTATTGCTTGTTAAAGTTCCTTCTATAAAAAATAACACAAATAACTGAATACTTATTATATCTTGTGGTCGTTGACTATATATTTAGATTTTGTGGTCATTGAGTATGTCTTTCACGTATAAAGTGTGGATCTCTCACTGCAATATCCTTCATTTTAAGGTATTGGAGTGAGGAAGGAAAAATTAAATTGCAGGATGAATTGATAGCTTCTTCAAAGGAACTCAATGGAAAAATTGGAATATTGCTTTGTTGAAGGTATTTGGAAGGCCAATTGGATTATAGACAAGCCCTGGATGTTTTTAAGGATCATAATTATGGCAACTATGACAGAAAGAACTATTATTCCTAGGACACAAAATTTCGAGTAAGGGTATAATACTAGATACTGATCATCGCAATCCTATAGCGCAGAACTTAATGGAAGCCAGAAGATTCGTAGCATTTGCAAATTATTACACACAATATATAAACGATTTTGCAGAAATAGCCGCTCCAAAAAATATACTGCTGAGGAAAAATGTTAAATCCGTATGAAAATCAGAACGGCATAGATGTGGTTCAATAAGCTGATTGATCTATTTCTTGTGGAGTAAAATTCTTACTGCATTGTTCCATGTTTCCGGTATGAAACAGTCTGTTAGACAAAGCTAAAACAAAATTTTTATTTGGTTGAGAAGGGCAAGTTCACCCATTTTTATATATTTTCTATTACGACTTCATCTTCTCCTGGTGCTTTGTTGTTTTTAATCTTTGTCATTGCGCCTTGGATTTCGCTTAGTGTGATCTTTGGCATGAGCTCTAAACCCTGGTTGATGATTTTGCGTGAAGTGGCGTCTTCCAATTTCGTTTGGTCTTCTCTTTGACTTGTGTATAGGTCTTGATAAAAGTCTTTAGCTATATGTAGTAGTTCTTCTCTATTTAATATGGGGACTACTTTGTTCTTTAATTATGTGTATTTCACATTTTCCATTGTTTAGCCGTTTTCTTAGGACTTTTAGACTTTTATTTTCTTCTCTTATAGCTTTTAATACTTCTTTATTTATTTTTCGTAGTTTTTCTTCATCAATGCTTTTATTTCCTTTGATTTAGCGTCTTTTAGGGCAGCATTTTACTTAAGCCTCTCGAATAGCTTCTACGATATTTTCGTTTGGGGTATTTACATTATTTATGCATTCAGTTTTTACTAGGATTTTATTGATATTGTCTTGGTGTTCATTTAAATTCGTTGGGTCGTTCCATATCGGGTTGGATTTCTTCCTAATCATTTTAGATCTTTCTTAGATCTTGTTGTAATAAAAATTATAGTAGTGTTTGTCCACTCTCGTTTCTGCCTTTGGATCCAAATTGACCTAAAGCTGTTTCCTCTGCTTTAGACCGATCTTTGCGTTAAAGTCGCAGCATATAATCATGTAGTGTGTTGGTGATTCTTTCAGTACCGTTGATATATTATCGTAGAATTCTTCAATCTTCTCATCCGGAGGATTCGTTGTTGGAGCATACATTTGAATAATCTTTATTTTATACCTTTGGGTTAGCTTTACGATTAAATAGGCTACTCTTGTGGATATTCTTCTTGTAATCGCTATGTTATCGGCAAGTCTTTTATGTATAAAGAAATCGACTACACCGATTGAATTGGTTTCACTACCTATACTGTAAAATGTATGCCCTGATTTTGTGCCATGTCGCCTTACTTTACTAACTCCAATGATATTCCATTTTACTTTTGACATCTCGATTTCAATTTCAGTGACTTTTTCTTCAGATAGTAATGTTTTAATTTAGAATACACATTTTCCCCGAGATATTACCCAATAAAGGAAGAAGAAGAAGAAGAAGAATACACATAACCTATAAAACGATCTATTTTGAGGTCTATAAAATGGAGAAAACTGGATCTATAGCTACCACCAAAACAATTTGTTCAAAAAAAAAAATATATACTTATACAGCATTTTTCATATAAAAAAGCTTGCATTTCATTCAAGATTTACGTCGTCGGAACCCCACAGCGTTGCCAAAATATCAGAATAGTTAGTAAGTGAGGAATTTTTAAAATGTCAAATATTTGTCAAACTATTAACTGTAAATACAATTAGTTTTAAGACTACTGCAACACATTAATATACATAAGAAAACATTTTAATGCAAAATTATATATTCTAAATTTTAAACTTACCTCCTTTAGGGTTTTAATAGTAAAAATCCCCCGCCAATATTTCTTGTTCAAAATAATCTATCTTATATGAAAGCTTACCAGCTTTCTACAGACTATTTATTTGTTTTGGCATATCACAATCACAATACACAACAATAATTAGTTTTTAAAGCTATTAATCTAAATTTAGTATATACTTATAAATACAATTCATTAATATATATTATATTATGATCAAATTGTGTAAGAAATTAAAAGATAAATAAAATTCCTACTCTAAAAAAGCGGCAACACTTTGTACACTTTTGCCACACGCTTAACTGTCAATAAAATTTGAAGTATTTGCGTATCAGTTGCGTAAAAGTGTCTAATATATTTAAATTAAAATTATTATTTTGTGGAATATTAGACTTAGCGTTATTTCATAAAATTTATATTATTAATAATAACAAATGTTTTTGGTTATTTAATCAATATAATTCTAAAATTTCCAATATAATGATATTTACATTTTTCTGATTATTACATCATGTTGACGCCTATGAAAGATCGCTCAGTTCCGTATGTGTTTCGTATTATTAGCTGTGTTAGGAAAATTTAAACTCTAAGGTTGATGTACTGGAAATTGTAAATACAAGTGATGTCACTTTGCATAAATCGTGACGTGCAAGTGTTTTACTTTGAAAAAAAGTATATATACTTAACCTACGGTTACCTAAGTTTTGTAAAAGCCTCAACTGTGCGTGTCAATTTATTGAAATTTTGACTGCGTGAGCCTTATTTTTTATTCACATAGAATGTAAAAAACAAATTTAAAAATACATTTTGCTAAAGACGGCATTTTGCCCATCTTAACGGGAGTTACCCTTTAATAACCGTTTTATGGAACTAAAATACAAATTAGAAGTAGCAACAAAAGAGGCCACAGAAATAATAATAGTCGAAATATAGCAGGAAAGCAAGTGTATGATACCAAAACTCGTAAAATCACTTATCAACCAGAAGACAAATTATTAGTAATTCGAACTTTTATTTGAGAGTCTATATATATCGTTATTTAAAGTAGAATACCTTATATTATTATAGATAAAATTAGTAAAAAGTAGTCACTTATAAGTTTAATGTTAAACTGTATAGTGTTTTAAGGGAAAAACAGTCGTCGACAGACTGACTTATAAGCTATATCAGTTGTTACATAATGCACAAGATCGCGAAAAAGATTGGCCTAGAAGAATCTTCAATAAAAACGCAAAATATACAAAATAATTGTATTACTTTACACATTGATTGACGCTTTACAGTCATTAAATTCATTCTCTATTTGGTTTTTTATTTGGCACATAAATAACCATATTTAGAATAATGTCAACTCTAAATATAACTGTTAGTTTCCCATTTTTTATTCCTTTGTACAGCTCGTTCTCATCAGCGTTAATCTTTTTACACTTAGTTATATCACTCTCCATCGTCCATTCTGCTTGATGATCTTCATTGTCAGCTACGCAATTTTCTTTAAGCCTTTGCATGCAAGTTATGTCGTGAATAGTCTGTTGAGGTTTTATTATTTTAAAGCACTCTTCGTGATTGGTAGATTTTACTCTTTCGATTGTTATATTATTTGCTAATTTTATTGATGAAATTCCTCCATTTTGTTTAAAACAGTAAATCTTATAATAATTGTCTTGATCGTAGAATGCCTTTACACATTGCAATGATACAACTGAAACAAAGATAAAATTACAAAAAATAGGAATAGTCGGATAACCGAACAATCTAGTCGATGAGTCCATTTTCAATATGGACCAATGAGTTAAAACTGTTTTCATAAAAAAATGGTTTTTTAAAATTTACATGCTTATTATCATGTTTTTTGTATAATAAAATAATTCGTTTCATAAAATTGTTATTGTTTTTAAGCATTTATTTGCGTGTTTATGCTTTTAAATCAGAACTTAAAACTAAATTCAAAACTACAAAACATTCAATGCCCATCTAAAACTTCACATATAAAAATTAAAATTATTTCTCATTTTGATATATTTCATTTTGAAACAATAAAGAAACTGATTACTTCTCTTTGGACTAGGGATTTATTTAAACAAACTACGCTAGATATTTATTTACCTGATGTAACTGTAAATGCCAAAATTAGAACAACACACTGGTACACCTGTATAGGCCGCATCACTGTTATCTTTACTTTTGTAAATGTTTCTTTTAAAAATATATTTAACCTTAATAAATAGATAATTTAACTCTAGGTCAAAGTGTATCAATAATGTCAAAAATCAGCATTGTATATAAGTTTTAATATTTCTATTGTGTAATATAAAGTGTCAATAAAAATCGATAAACAACAACGTTTATTGATTTTCAGAAAAAGTTTGATCAAGTTAAAAAGTAAGATTTTTTTTAAATGTGCGTTCAATTGATCTAGACAAATAGTTATGTCAGTTCATAGTGTTAAAAAATATAGTTATATAAGAATAAGACTCTTCAATCTTCGATTAATTCAGGTTCTTTAATTTGACTACAGACTTAAAGAGACTAAAACGTTATATGATCTTTAAAAGCTTCTTTAAAAACACTCTATAAGCACTAAATAGTAACACTATATTTTGCTCCTTAGTTTTCCAACAACAAATGACATTATTGTTAAGCATACTCACTAATGTTTTTTCTGTAGATTTGATGACTTTTAAAAATCTGCATCAACATAGGATGATACTATCTCTATTTATTTGTTTCTACCTTTAACAAAACTCAAGACATGATTTTCTGTATATTTCAAGTATCTCAAAACATTTTTCAAATTTTGTCAATTTTCTTCAGTATAATTATTTTAAAATTGATTAAAACATGACCTAAAAACTTAAATCTGGCCAATTCTCTATAAGGTAACTTAAGATTTCCTACAAAATGTTGATCTTTACCAATTGACATTTTAAATTTAGGTTGCATTCGAGTACCTATCTAACATTTTACAATCGCTCGTACTAAATCTGTGCAAAATGTTCTTATCTATTTCCTTTTCTGAAATATAAACTTCATTTTAAATTTTACTTATGTGTAAACTTAAACATACTAATTTTTCATTATTAAACTCTTTTAATGTAATTTTTTTTTATCTCAGCTTTTATAAAAATAATATTGTCTTTATATTTTGACAATATTATCAAATCATCAATATACACAAGTAAAAATGTAAAATCCTTAAAATACAAACAAGGATTCTTCCTGGATTGTTGAAAACCAAGATCAGTTAGACTGTCATGAATAGGTATGTGTTCCAACATTTAAGAGTTTCTTTTAAACCATACAATGATTTGCTTAACTTACAAATTAAATCTTTTTTATATCTTTTAAGTCAAATGAAATCGTAGGCTTTCACGGCCAGAGTCAGAATTATAGTTTATTCGTCTTCCGGGTTTGGACCCTGTCATTTGTGAGTGACCCAAAAGTGGGTTCATCTCGACGTTTCGCTACAATTGTATGTAGCTTCTTCAGGAGAACAAAGAAAAAGAAATCAAGAGACAGGAAGATGGGTAGTTAGCAACGGTAACTCAGTTACTCAACGCAACCAGAGGCATTTGGTCACAGTAACTCAACTACTTAACGCAGCCAGAGGTGAAAACCAAATGCCAGGACAGGGATTCACGTCCAACAGCTCAGAACACTAACGCGTCGAGAGGCGGGGAGTGAATCTAAGGCATGAAGAGGCGCTACCGCTCTATTTATAGTCGCGGTGACCTGTCGTGTCGGGACGTATTGGCACACTCCGTGGCGCGAACGTCAAGAAGCGCGCGCTGGCCAATCATGTGGCTGCATCGTGGTAGCGGGACCGGACGGCGGCTCTAGACTGAGATTCCAGATGGGAGACAAGTAGTATCCTTCCTCTCGATTGATATTATGTGGATTTTTTCGGATCTCTAGAGATTCGCGGATTTTCCTGGAATAAAAGAAGGGGCTCTTAGAAATAATATGGGTTTTTTCGAACAATATAGAATGACCGGTTTCTTGGCAGTGTTCTGCAACTGCAGAATGGGAAAAAAGACCTGATCGAATGCATCTTTGATGCTCTTGAATCCGAGTTTTGACGGAACGACCAGTTTCGCCAATATACACATGTCCACATGAACAAGGAATAGAATAGACACCACAGGAAGATAGGGGCGGTAATGGGTCCTTAGGAGAGGGTAGATATTGTGAGATTTTCTTGGATGGTCGAAAAGTAGTCCTGATACCTTCTTTGCGAAGAATTTTGCCAATCCTATCAGTGACACTTCGAATATACGGAAGAAAAGCCACAGGAGTATTACCCGAAGATTCTGAATTTGTCGTCTTAGGGTGAAAAGGGGGATGTAGATGTCGGTGTGTAATATTTTGAATTGTGGACTTGGAGTCCACAATTCAAAATATTCACTCTCTAGAGAAGAACTTGGCCATCTGCAAAAAACCCTTGTCGCCAACGGTTACTCCATAATGGAAATTATGCGTATCTTGAAAACCAGAAAGATGACATACTCAGGGCATCTGATGCGCAATGATAAATAGCAAATAGTTCTACTAATTTTACATGGCAAGAGAAAAGACAAAGATCTCAAGGGAGGAGAAGGACATCGTGGTTGAAGAACATCAGTCAGTGGACAGGAATGACTACACCATACCATATCTATTTAGAGCAGCTGTTAACAAAGTTGTATTAACCACCGTGATTGCCAACATCCACAGAGGGGAGGCACCAAAAGAAGAAAAAGAAGACTACTTATGTCATAATTGGTTAATGTATAAGCCTAAAAAGATAGCTAATAAAAAGCAAAATATAAAAAACAATTTTATTATTTTGAAATTATTCAATTTATTCTCTATTCGGAGCTAATCTTGGCACATAAATAACACTGTTCCATGAATAAGGGTCTATTTTATTAATCTTAAATAGAACTGTTAGGTTGCCGTTTTTAATTCCATTGTATTCCTCGGTATTATTACTAACCTTCTTACACTTAATTATATCACTCTCCTCAGTCCATTCTGTTTTTTTAACTTCATTGTCACTTACGCAATTTTCTTCAAGTAGCTGCATGCAACTTCTCCCATAATTAGTTTGTTGAGGTTTTATTACTTTGAAGCATTCTCTGTTATCGGTAGATTGTACTTCTTCAATTATTGTTACATTGTTTGTTAATTTTATTGATGAAATCCCCCCAATTTCTTTAAAACAGTAAATCTTGTAATCGTTGTCTTGATCGTAAAATACTTTTCCACATCTCGACACAACTAAAACAAATATAAAATTACTACAAAAATACTAAAACTCTGTAATATGTAAAACTCTGAAAATATGTTATAAGTCAGCATGAAGAAAACAGGATATTTAGTTACCAATTCAGATGCAAGGTTTGAAGTGTTGGTTGATAGACGAGGACGTGGAAATCAAACAAGTGGAAAAATTTTATTGATAAGAAGGGCTTGGGAGAGACCGAAATTAAACACCGAATTAATCAGGGACGTAAAATTGTAGGATGTCTGAACTCATTGTGTTGGGATCGCAATATTTCCAAAAGAAACATAAAAAGAATAGGGCAAACCATGGTTGAATCAGTTCTTTGTTATGGTTTTGAAGTATGGACAATTAATGCAGACCTAAAGAGAAGATTGTTGGCAGTTGAAATGGTTTATTTGAGAAGAAGTGCTAGAACATCTAGGCTGGAAAGAAAGAGCAACGAATCTATAAGAAACAACATGATTGCTGCAGAATGGTCATTGGCAGAATGGAAAGAAGAGGTTTAAAATGGTTTGGACACCTATTGAGAATGTCTGACCAACGTTAGCCTCAAAAACTTCACAGATGGAAGCTCCCTGGGAGAAGAAAATAAGGTAGGACAAGATCACCTACACGTTGGGCTGACAACATCAGGTGTATCACCAAAAATGGGCAACAAAGAACACAAAATCGTGTAGAATAGAGGAGTTTAAGAAATGGCATATGTCCAGAAGTAGACGTCATAAATAAAGGCTGGATAATAAATACACATAATTAACATCCTTTAGCTGATGCGCTAAAATAACTAGCAAATGTTTGTGGGGTCGCCAACCTTGTCACTCAACCGCCATATTACAAAAAGAGGGGTGGAAAAGAGGAGTTTTTTTGGCCTTATAACTTCTTTTTTGGTCATTTGTAATAAAATGACATCAGAGCAATACTATACAAGTTCTTTAACGAATAATTTTCACTACGAATTTGTTTAATTTCAATAATTTATCCTGGTTTTATAAGTATCCGAAGTTGACCGGTTCTTAACCCTCTTTCTCACGGGTGGAGTCTATAGTACACCTATAAATAGAATTGCTTAATTTTTTTAATGTTTTTTTTTTGTATTTTTTCCTAGACTCGGTGTACCTTTTAATGGCACTGAGTAGTACACTTTCATATAATTTGGTGAAACTGTATGAATCCCTCCAATTGCTACCTGTAAAAGTATCCTGACAGACCCCACCCGAGGGTGGGCGTTTCTTGTTCTGTGCTATAGTTTGGCTAATAGTGCAGCTATAAATGCATTTATTATATACAAATATTCAATAATTCGAATGCAGAATTTTGGTTAATCCAGAAAAATATGAAAATACGAGCGCTAAATATGCGTATACTGACAACATTACGGTTACTTGCTGCAAACTTTTGTGGAATTGAGCAAAAAACGGGGGATGACCCAGTTTTAGAAAACGGGGATGGTGTAAGTATTGTAAAAAACGAAAAAGTAGGTATTTTTGCCAATTGTACAAAAACTGGTTATATATGGAACATATAAGATCATATTGTGCCGATTGTGTAAGAACCAAATTAACAATATTTAACAATAGAAAGTCGGGCTTAGCATACCTACCTAGAAAGCGAAGGGATCATTTTGGCCTTAAGTTCCTAAATCAATAAAAACCAAGTTTACAATTAACTATTTATTTGGGAATAAACAAAAAATAAAAATAAACAGTTTTAAGAAATTATATAAACTCTTAACGATAGAATTTGATTTAATTTTTTAGTTTCATTTTAAACATTTGGAACACCATACAGTTTGCAGTTTTTGGCATTTACCACACATTGCCTTGTTACAGCCGTGGCACTCATTGGAAGTATGATTTCCTTTACAAAACATTTTTAACTGACATTTTTTTCTTTTTTGGCTAGTAACAGTGCTGGTGGTTGGCAAATCCGGTGGTGCTGGGTATAGTACCAGATTTCGGGAGGCAAGGTATGGAGCCCGTAATTCTTCACACAGCTAAAGAATAAACTTATGACGACTGATTTTACTTCCAGTAACTTCTTTATAAATAATCCATGCATTTATTGCTCCTTAGTCAAGAATGTTATAAAACACGTGCATTGACCATCGTCTTGAAGCAACTTTTGTAGTATAAAGACGCGCCATTTGGTCCACTACATCAACCCCGTATTTTGTTTTATTATAAAAACTTACTGTTTAAGGAAGTTTTTTTCCATCCACAGCAACATCCACTGATTGATGTAATGAGCTCAACAAAAGCACATTTTTGTGACTCTTTCCTTGGTATGCAGTAAGTGTTATCTTTTCGTCGCTCTGGAATATATGGGTAATATATAATTCTCCATTTTTACTCTTTACGCATAGAGGAACTTCCTTTCTGTTGCTATTCAAAGTACCCACAAGACTTGTTGATTTTTTTTGCAATGCCTTGGCCAATTTTGCCCTTTCCCAGTTGATTTTCCATTAACCGCAAAATATGTTCACAAATACTTGTATCTTTCTTGCATAGATGATCAGTGCCAGTATAAGGGTAACCATTTACAATATATTTTGATTCCACGCATGTCAAAAGCCAAAATTTTATGTAAAACTTATCCGTCTTATCTGATATGTACTGTGTGAATAGGCACCTGGCTTTAGAAGGCAGTAGTTGTTCGTCCACAGTAAGGTTTATTCCCGGTTTGTAACATGCACCACTATTTTCTATAAATCCATTCCAAACCGCAGAGGCTAGAGCAAATTTGTCGGTTTTCAATCGTTCAGATCTCGTTTGCTTTATGTCAAATCTAAGATATTTTATAATATCCTTGAATCTGTCTCGTGCCATAGTTTGCCTAAAAAACTGAGGATCCCATACTGTTGACCACAAGCTGTTGGTTGGGAAATTTTTGGCGCCGTAGACTCGTCTTGCGGACATAATAGCAAGGGCAGCCTCCAGTTCTTCCAAAGTTATAGTCCATGTGTCATTTTTCAAACATCGATGTGTTTCTGCAATAGTGCATTCTTTTATATGAAGTAACATGCTGTCGTTGATTATTAGATGCCAAGCACTGACCACACAATTGTTCCTCACGTTTCTTTTTGCATACGACGTAGGACCTGATTCCTCTCGATAAATGTTGTGCTGAGCGCGGCGTCCTGTAATGAGCAAACATTCAATGAATATGAATATACTAAAAATCATAATCTTACCAGGTACTGATCCAGAGTCAATAAATTTCCACGTTGTTCCGTCTTTCGATTGTTCGGTGTCTCCGATTGAAATAGTTTTTCCTTATTGACCTCTTTTTCTCTTGTGACTTGGCTTAGATGCACTTGGATTCACGATAAAATTAGCTGACTCGTGCTGTTGAGTTATAGAAGCAGTGTTTACATAAATTGGTAAGTCTTGTTCAATAAAACTTTCTAACTGCTCTGAAGTATCAGAGTCACTTGAATCATTATTTTGTGGTGGTACGTATTGTTCATCGTCTAACTCATTATTTTCTGTTCAGATTCACCTATCGAAACATCTTCTTGTATTTTTCGTATTTCTTCAAGAAGTTCAAGCTCTGATAGTCCACGACGAGACATCTTAACAGTCGTCTTGAATTTTCACAATTGAACGAATGTTTCAATATTCTTGAAACGAGAGTCAGCAGAACCTAATAAACCGCTCAATAAACAAAATACTCTCAAGGAACAAACAGTATGTAACAAAATACCTTCTAGGAATAAACGTACATAAACATAATTTTATCTATCTGACAGAAAGTTAAAAGAAATCGTCAAATTTCCGAGAAAACGATAATAATTAATACAGGGTCAGTTTGGCCCCTTCAGACTTCTGTGGTAGGTTTGTTAGAAAATCCATTTAATAAATTTAGTAAACAATATTTTTTTTCGTTAAATAAGACTTAACTTTAACTTCGTTAAAAATATTAAAAAAAAAACAATTTCCAATACAGACGCAAAAACGTTCGACAATGGCAGTAAGCAAAGATGGCTCGATTTTCTCACTGATCTTCTTCTTCAGTGCCTTATCCGGTCCGGGTGTTGGCGATCATCAAGGCTATCATGGTTTTGTTGACTGCTCTGCGAAACAGCTCCGCTGAGGTCATCCCCAACCATTGTCGGAGATTTTTCAACCACGAGATACGACGGCGTCCCGGTCCTCTTCTGCCAAATACTTTACCCTGCATAACGAGTTGAAGAATTCGATATTTTTCTTCGTTCCGCATCACGTGGCCGAGGTACTCAAGCTTACGTTGTTTAAATAAATTAAAAACTTATTTTTCTTTTGTCATGCGCTGCAGGACCTCAACGTTGGTGACATGGTCCACATAAGATATTTTTAGTATCCTTCTGTATATCCACATCTCGAAGGCTTCGATTCGTTTTTTTGTGGCTTGCGTCAGTGTCCAGGCTTCAACTCCATATAGTAACACTGGAAGAACGTAGCACCTCACTATCCGCATCTTGGTTCCCAAACTGAGATCACTGCAGTACAGCAATGATCTCAACTTAATAAATGTTCTCACTGATAAATAATGATATTCCGTTAGCTTACTTAAAATGTCGCTGTAAAAGTTTTGATAAATTTAAATTTGTCAATCTTGTAAGCTGCTGATGTTGTCTCATCCTAAAAAAGCCTAGAGAAACAGCAAATTTTCTACAATGACGTCGCCATCTTTCAAATTTAAAAGACAGTATCATTGATCCTATCTACACCATTTTGGAGGTTTTAAAATAAATATATTGGATTGCTTTCTTCGTAACGAAATAAGCAACACAAGAATATCAATGTCCTATACTACGATAGTCTCAGAATCATACGATTCGGATGCAGCAATCGCAGGACAAATGTTGACTGTATCTGCATCTGATTTAGCGGGGTCTACAATAACACCCACCTTTGATAAAGCAGTTTTGAGAAGGTCCATTAAGATTATTTTGTTCTTATCATTAACAAACAATTTATATTGGGATAATGTTGATAGTGTGCTCTGATTAAACTTTATCTCTGTCGATTGGTACTTTTTCGTGCAAAACAAGCGCTACCATAACTTTGTTCCTGTGATATCAAAGTTTTCAGGGGAGCTATCAAATATTATACTTACAGATAGTCTATAATGTTCTTATACATAGCCATTATACTTTTGAAGAATATTGTTCAAAGACGAATTCCGATCCCAAACCACTTTATGTAACAAAAAACCACCATTGACAACAAAATATATTCTGTGACTATTATTAGAACATTGTTCTATTCGTGTAAAGGCATTAAGCAAAGTTGACTTGGTATTTTTTCTCATGCCATTCTCAGCTTTTAATAGCAATGAAACAAATTAAACAAATTTGTAGTGAATATTATTTGCTAAAAAAAACCTATCAAATTCGATAATTGACAACCTTCGGATGTCGTGTTGTTGTAAAATGACCAGAAAAAGTTATAATGTTTATAATTTTTTTATTTTCCTATTTAAGATGGCAGCCGTAAGACAAGGATGGTGACCATACAAACTTGAAGTTAAGCTATACTTATCCCCTAACACAAAAAAAAATAAAATTCAGTCCTGAACATTTGTTTTGGAACTGTGGAATTACTTAACGAAAAGTACTTATTCTATTTACTTACCTGATGTGACTGTTAACGTCAAAAATAAAACTAAAAACTGTATAGACTGCATCACTGTTTTCTCTACGTTTGTAAATGTTTCTGTATGTAGGTAATACTACTATATAATAATCAGTCTAGGTCATAGTGCATCAATGAACTCACTTATCATCAGTCAATGCAATTTTTGCTATTTGTGTTATGTAGTATAAAGTGATTATGAGAAAAACCAAAATATTAATGATAAATGCAATAAAAACTGATTTTATAAAACATAAGTTGAATTGAACTTGTCAAATAATAATATTTGAAGTCCAAAGTATTAAAAACTAAAGTTTTCTAACAATAAGAAGATTCTGTGGTATCTTAAAGCCATCTAGAAAACATCCCTAATGGGACGTCCCTCGGACGACCTTATGGGACGTCCCTGGTATGCCCGACTAGAAATATCCCTTGGACGTCCCTCGGACGTTCAAAAGAAGTCCTGATCCCATCAGAAGACATTGTTTGTCTGTTTGGATCAGCTTTGTTCCAATTATATTTTTGAAGTTATAAAAAATCTGGTATCGAATACCCGGTCACAGTAATATGCCAGTCGATCGAGACTTGGCTGTTATTGAAAAACAAAGATTAAAGTAGAGCCCTAAATTGACAAACATGAAATTTATGTTTAATCTGATAAAAGGCTGCAGTAAGAAAAACCCGTTTGATCTCATATTTTTACAACATTCGCTGAGGTTAAATGGATGTCTACCACCTGATAAAACTACCACCGAGGAGATTGTATACATGGAAGGCACCAGCAGATAAACCCCATAACGTAATTAGAAACCAGATAGATTATATATTGGTAAATAGAAGATTCAGAAACAGTTTTAAATCTGTCAAAACATATCCAGGAGCGGACATTGAATCTGACCACATACCTTTAGTGGGAGTCATGGATGTGAGACTGAAGACAATAAAGAAAAAGTCTAGACCTAACTACGACCTGACAGCCCTGCAACATCCGGAAGTTAAAAAGCAAGTGGGGGAATATATTAACAACCAAGTTAAACAACTAAAAGAAGAAAATAACATCCAACGAGAAATCAATCAATTCGAAGAAATAATTAAGAAAACTAAACAAGATCTGCTAAAACCAAACAAAGAAACAAAGAAGAAATCTTGGATGACTCCAGAAATCCTTCATTTAATGGAACGCAGAAGGCTAATTAAAGGAAATAAAGATGAGTATAAAAAAATGCAGGCTCACATCAGAAGAAAAATAAGAGAAGCTAAAGAAAATGAAGCTGTAGAGAAATGTAAAGAAATAGAAAGACTACAAGCCAAGCATGACAATTTTAATGTACACAAAAAGGTAAAAGAAATAACGGGTACTTTTAAAAAGCGAACACAAATGAAACTCACAGACACCAATGGAAAATTAATCATTGACACCCAAGAGATGAAAGACAGATGGAGAATATATTTGGAGACACTTTTTCAAGACCAACGAACGGATTATAGGCATCCATTTTCAGAGAGGATGACGGGCCCGGACATACTTAAATCCGAGGTAGAAGAAGCAATAAAACGGATGAAAAGCAGGAAAGCTGTAGGGCCTGATAATATCGAAGCTGAATTTTTAAAACTCTTGGAGAAAGAAGGAATAATTTGGATCACGGCTGTCTTATTAATTTACAATACAGGAATCATCCCTGATAAATGGCTAGAATCAGAATTCATAGCGATACCTAAAAAACAGGGGGCTAAAAAGTGCGAAGAATATCGAACAATCAGCCTAATGAGCCACATGTTGAAACTGTTTCTTAGAGTCATCCATGGAAGAATTTATAAGAAGTGCGAGGAACAAATATCGGACAGACAGTTCGGCTTCATTAACGCAGTGGGTACCCGAGAGGCACTTTTTGGAGTACAGGTACTGATTCAAAGATGCAGGGACGTTAACTGCGACGTATACGCGTGCTTGATCGACTACGAAAAGGCATTTGACAGAGTTCAACATCAAAAGATGATAAACATTCTAAAAGAAGCAGACCTGGATGACAAAGACCTCAGAATAATTTCAGAACTCTACTGGAATCAGACCGCATACATGAAAATTAACGGAGAAGAAACGATCACATAAAAATACTACGTGGAGTTAGACAGGGATGTATCCTATCGCCGTTGATATTTAATATGTACTCAGAGAAAATTTTTAACGAGGCTCTTTACGGAATAGACGAAGGCATCCTTCTAAATGGTGAAAGAGTAAACAATGTTAGATATGCCGACGACACCATGGTGATAGCAGATAGTTTAGAAGGACTTCAGAGGCTAATGGACAGAATAAACGAGTACAGTCAACAGTACGGACTAAACATTAATACCCACAAAACGAAACAAATGATTATCAGCAAGGAGAATATAAACGGGGCTCATCTATATATTAATGGGACGCAGATAGAGCGAGTAAAACAGTATTGTTACCTGGGAACTATTATTAACGAACAGTGGAGCAATTTACAGGAAATAAAGTGCCGCATAGGAAAGGCAAGAACGGTCTTTAACAAAATGAGCGCCATCTTCAAAAGTCACAACATATCCCTTGATACAAAAATGAGACATTTGAGATGCTATGTTTTCTCTGTGTTGTTGTACGGGGCGGAGGCATGGACGCTTACAGACGCCACTATTAAAAAACTTGAAGCATTTGAGATGTGGCTTTATAGAAGAATGCTGAGAATATCATGGACAGCAAGGATCACGAACAAGGAAGTTCTAGGAAAAATGAAAAAGGAACCAGAGATTGTGTTTACGATCAAACGCATAAAATTGCAATATCTGGGACACGTTATGAGAAATCAGCACCGTTACTCCCTGCTACAGTCTATATTGCAAGGTAAAGTCAAAGGTAAGCGAGGACCCGGTAGAAGGAGAATATCATGGCTGCGGAATTTAAGAACATGGTTTAAGAAAACCTCAACGGAGCTGTTTCGAGCCGCAGCGAGCAAGGTTATGATTGCCAATATGATTTCCAACATCCGAAACGGATAGGAACCAGAAGAAGAAGAAGAAATGGATGTCTGGAAGAAGGCGTTCGTAAAATAAAAATTAAACACTATAAATTATGATTAGACTCCCATAAAAAAAAATTTACCAGGAATTTCAAAAAGCATTAAATATTCACGTAATGAGCAATCACAGGTCAGAGGAACCTATTCTGACCCAATGGAACCAATCAAACTTTACAATGTGGGTCAAAACCGTAAACTTTGCGGCCAACCCACGCTGGCCTATGCGAATCTCTCTCTCCTCTTCAATCCTGACCCCCCCCCAGCGGGAGTGTAGTGGTCGACGTGATGTCGTGTATTGTCCGTCTCCAGAGATCTCTGTCTCTGGTCATTTCTTTTAATTCATGCATAGGTCTTTCGCATATTCCTGTAATTTGATCTATCCATCTTGTTGGGGATCTTCCTCGTGATCTTCGGCCTTCTACCTTTCCTTGTATTATAAGTCTTTCCATGTTTTCTGTGTTTGCTCTCATAACATGCCCAAAATATTTTAATTGTTGGAGATGGACTTTACTAGGGAGTCGTTGGCTAACCTTTAGCTCTCTTAAAATTGAATTATTTGTTCTACGGTCGGTCCAAGGAATTCGTAACATTCGTCTCCAACAGAACATTTCAGGGGCGTCTATCTTTCTTCTCTTCGATTGTCTCAAAGTCCAAGATTCACATCCGTAGGTCAGTATTGGGAATATTAAGCAGTTGATCAACCTCATCTTTATCGCTCTTGAAATTTGACAGTCCTTCCATATTTTGGTCATTTTTGTTGTGGCAACTTTTGCTAGATCACATCTACGTTTAATCTCTTCTTGTAATGACCCTGTGTTTGTGATTAATGATCCCAGATATAAATATGAGCTCATAACCTCGAACCGGTCAATTGTGGTTATGTGTGGATGATTGTTGTGTAGTCTATCCACTATCATGATCTTTGTCTTTGATATGTTTAATTGGATACCAAATTTTTGACTTTCGTTTTCGATGCAATCAATACCTTCAAATTCAACAGTTGAAATTTGACAAAGTAATACATCTTGTCAAACACATTATATCACTGGACACTAAATCAGGCGCAAGAGGCTGACGCAGTTTATGACTTGCTTATCATGTTTTATTTTTTGCTGCAAGCATTCTTTGAAATTCATACAATGTTTATGTTCTTACATTACTTACATTTTGTATGTTGTTACGGCATTACATAATAAATATTATTTCAGTATAAACGCTAATTTTTTCTATGATATATCTTTAATTCTCAAAGAAATAACAAAGTAACAAAACATTTTTTTTTTTTTAGAAAAAAGTAAAGCTCTATATATTGTTTATTCATGAAAATCGAAGAACCTTTACAAAAATAATAAATCTCAATATACATTTTGATAATAACATTTTCAGTAATATTTTAAAATCAAAAATAAATTTTCAAACCTTAATAATTCACAATGACCTATTTGTAAATTAAGCACTTTTTATTCTCCTGAAGCTATTTTCTTCTGTAACTTTTTAAAGTAATTACTATTTAAATGGAAATAAGCCACAATTAAAGATTAAAATACGTTTATTGACGTTTTAATTTCCACTTCAAAAATCGTTCTCAAAATACAAACATTAGTTAATTAATTAATTAATTCAATTTATCTAATTTAAAATAAATAAAAAAGGTTAATGCCAGTGAATTATAAAAGTAAAATAGTTGTTGCACTGGAAACCATCAGGGTCCCTTAAATTCTAATGCCACAAATTGGTCGTATTGCTCCTGTAGTGATCCTTTTCCAAGTTAACATGCTCGTTCTCTAATTGGGCTACACTTTACTGATAACGACCAAAAAAAAAATTTGTACTTATAATGAAGTTTTTAGTAAAATTAGACAATAGAACAATGATATAAAACATTACAATTAATTTATTTTCATAAAATAAAACTAAGAGAAAAATATCCAGTGTTTTCCAATATTTTAGTTTTAATAAAATTTTAGGATTTTACCAAATAAAAATTGTAAAGGTGCTGCCTTTTTTTATTTTCTAAAGATATTCTATTCCTCATTCTTATGAAATATTTTCATTAGGTTTCCCAAAGAAAATCGCATCTTTATTTTGGGATCAGTAATAGCTCTGTTAAAACAATATCTTGCAACATCATTTTGATCTCCAGGCGGTATCCTAACCGAAAATATTACACACCTAAAAATCAAATTTAAATTATCGAAACGTAATCCCAAGTAATTATTCAAGCTAGTGTCTTTTTTGCAAGGAATTTTTGGTATATCTTCAGCTATTCTTCTCTTTTCGTCACCTTTCTCGTGATTGCAGTTTTCCGGAAATGAACTAAGACATATCGATGTTTTATTAGTCGAGTTTGAATGGGAAAACTCGAAACATTCAGAAATGTTTCCGTAGCCTTTATAGATGATGGTGTCGTTTTTGTCGGTTACTATACCAAGTTCGTTATTTTGATCAGCCAAATATTCGAAGCAGTATATTTTGTAGAAGTCCTCTTCGGTGTAGTATGCTTTTATGCAGGTGCCATTGCGGGTGTATGTATAGTGAAATGCTAAAAATTGAAAATAGATATTGTAACTTAATAATGAGTAGGTAAAGAACATATTGAAATGTGAACAACATAGCATTAGTATAGGTAATCCAGCAAAAAACGAGCCTGCTCGAAATTGTAATAAATCTAGGTGTCTAGGTGAGCATTTTTGTACTTATTATAAGCTTATATAAATAAAACCTATAACTTTTATGCAGAGATTGCAGCAATCAATTTTTAAAATTAATTTGTTGCTTAGAAAACTGCCAAACTAAGGCAAAATCGTTAGTTGTTTATAACTATTTTAAACATCTCTATCTATTAATTACTATTTATAACTGGGAATAAGCCACAATTAAAGATAAAAATACGTTTATTGACGTTTCAATTTCCAATTCGGAAATCGTTCTCAAAATACAAACAGTAAATTAAACAAATTTTGTTTTTTTGTTACATAGTGAAAAAATTCTTCTAATAATTCAATTTTATCTGACTCATTTATATTGACAATTCAGACATACATTATGCATTTTAAAGTAGACGACTTTAAAATGATATTGCCAATATTGTTGAGTTGCGCTCCTGGGACGACTTTACTTATAAGATAGTTCATTCTATTACATGAAATCAACTTTAACTTGAGAATATCCGTCAGAAAAAATCATAGCATGTAATTCGTCTTTAAAAAGACAAACACATGACATGATGACAGTAAAATTCTCCTGTTAGTGATTCCATAGTAAATTATGAGGGAAAAACCAGGAAAAAAACCTCATAATACTATCCCGACATTGTAAGTATTTCTTCGTGAATTTTGTTTACCTTCAACAAACATCAAAATTCTGATTTTATATGTTACGTTATTTAAAAAACATAAATGCTGTATCCTCGATATGTTACTGACTTACTAATACTGGTATTTTCTTATTAATAACTTCCTCTTTCAATATTGGTAACCAGATCCTACTACATTCTGCCGAGGAATTTGCGACACAATTGGCCTCATTTAGCATAATTAGAGCCGCTTCTTTGATTTTTCTTTTTTTACCATCCGTTTCTTTTCGGACTATATTTGAATTATTCCATTGAACCCTATGTTCATTATCTCATGCGTGTTTACATATTTGAGATCTATCAAATTCTCTATTTTTAATATAAGATTGATGTTCACTTATTCTAACATTTAATGGCCTTGATGATTCACCTAAATAAAACTGATCGCATTCACAAGGTATTTTATAAATGCAATTCTTTGTCCTTTCTTGTTCATTATTAGGTTTGGTTTTGGACAAAATAGATCTCAACGTGTTTGTTGTTTTGAATGTTGTTGAAATGTTGAATTTATTTCCTATCCTTTAAGTTTTTCTGATAATCCTTTTATGTACGGTATTGTTATTTTTCTCATATTATTCCTTGTGTATGCTGTAGGATCTCGTTCTAAGTTGTTCTGTTCTATGCGATCAATTGTTGAAAATTCCTTATTTATAAACGATAAAGGATAATCATTTTTTAATAAAACAAATGTTTCTCCTCCAAGAACGAATTTTCGTTAAAACAAGTAATTTTTTTTTAAGGTTTTTTTCCTGGTTTTTCCCTCATAATTTACTATGGAATCACTAACAGGAGAATTTTACTGTCATCATGTCATGTGTTTGTCTTTTTAAAGACGAATTACATGCTATGATTTTTTCTGACGGATATTCTCTAGTTAAAGTTGATTTCATGTAATCGAATGAACTATCTTATAAGTAAAGTCGTCCCAGGAGCGCAACTCAACAATATTGGCAATATCATTTTAAAGTCGTCTACTTTAAAATGCATAATGTATGTCTGAATTGTCAATATAAATGAGTCAGATAAAATTGAATTATTAGAAGAATTTTTTCACTATGTAACAAAAAAACAAAATTTGTTTAATTTACTGTTTGTATTTTGAGAACGATTACCGAATTGGAAATTGAAACGTCAATAAACGTATTTTTATCTTTAATTGTGGCTTATTCCCAGTTATAAATAGTAATTAATTTACAATGCCACAAGAAAATAGCTTCAGAACAATATCTCTATCTATATGAAGATTTTTACACCTGTCGCCGCCTTCTGTTTTTCAGAGGGAAGGCGGAAGGAAGGAAGAATACTGAAATCTTTAAGGAAAAATAACAACGAAAAGGTCCAAATACAATACATATCAGAAAAAGAGTGGGAAGACTACTATAAAGAACTACTCACAGAAAATCGCCCAGATTTCATAGAGACAGACACAGAACATGAACAACAACAAAATCAGAATGGAGAACAGATTAAGATAACAATAATCGAAGTAAAGAATGCCTTAAAGACTTTAAAGAACAAAAAAATCAGGGGGACCACAAGGAATCGTTAATGAAATAATTAAGTACGAAACGGACAAACTACACAGAATTATACACGAAATGTTCAGTAACGCTATAAACCTGAACGAAATACCAGATGAATGGTCCAAAGCATTATATAACCTCGATACATAAAAAAAGAGATAAGAAGAAATGCGGGAACTACAGAGGTATCAGTGTGATAGCATGTATGGGCAGGTTATATGGAAAAATACTGAAAGAAAAACTGAAAAAATCTATCTTAAATAAAATCGGAGAAGATCAGGCGGGGTTCACGGCAGGAAGATCTTGCATAGACCACATATATACGCTCTAACAATTAATTGAAATAAAAATGGCAAAAAATAGACTAGTACACATGGCATTCGTAGATTTAAAAAAGGCATGACACATTTGCCAGAAAGCAACTATGAAACACGATGAAGGAAATCGGAATAACTCAGAGGTTAATAGAAGCCGTAAAAAACCTTTACAACAACAAGGTGAGGGTTAAAACCGGCCATAAATACTCCAACGAATTTAAGACCACAAAAGACTTATTGCAGGGATGCTCTACATCTCCGACACTGTTCAAGATATTCCTCGAACAAAATATTAAAACCATGGAAAAGGAAATGTGAAGGGATGAGAATACCAATCCGGGACAACTTCTTGTACACATTAAACTTTGCAGATGACCAAGTAGTAATGGCTTAAGATGAAGAAGATGTGTGCTGTATGCTCCGAAAATTAGAAAAGGAATACACAAAAAATGAGAAAAACAATAAACCTAGAAAAGACCGAATATTTAACAACAGAGCAAGAACCAGTGGGAAACTTTTAAATGGACGATGATAGAGAAATTAATGGCACTGAAAAATTCAAATATTCAGGATTCATACTCTCAAAAAATGGAACCACCGAGCAAGAGATAACCAGCAGATTAGCACAGAGAACAAAATGTATTAAAAAATGAAAGGGGTACTGTGGGATAGACAGACTACCAGAAATACAAAGAAGATAATTTATAACACCTTGGTACGAAGTATATTGACCTATGGAGCAGAGAATTAGGTAATAAATAAACGAAACCGGTCCAAAATCACAGCAAATGAAATGGAGTTAATGAGAAGAAGCTGCAGGGTGACAAAAATGGATCGCATCAGAAATGAGGAGATAAAACGAAGAATGGCAATAGAACAAGACATACTCAGCTACATCGAAGAAAAACGTTTAATTTGGTATGGACATGTGAGAAGAACAGATCATATAAGGTGGATAGCAAAGATTTTGGATTGGAGCCTAATAGGAAGGACGAACTCATGGTTAAAGAATCTACGTGCTTGGTACCAATGCAGATCGATTGATTTGTTTAGAGCAGCAAGTTCTAAAATAAAAATAGCCATTATGATTGCCAACCTCCGTAGGGAGACGGCACTCTAAGAAGAAGAAGGAAGGACGAAAAGAGATAGACTCCGAAGATCATGGAGGATGAAGTGGACGAGGCAATGGAAAGACGAGACCTTAGAGATGGAGAATGGCAGAACAGAAAGGACTGGAGACGTTGGCTGAAAGAAGGAAAGAAGGATTTTAAACATTAACCCAGATACTTGTTATTGCGACCAAAGTTGGGTATTGTGGTTCTTAAAAAACCCTCAAAATTTCAGATTGATCCATTAATTAGTTTAAAAGTTTTTTTGACCTTTTTTTGAAATAACATTGGTCAGAGAATAATAAAGATAGTCGTAAATATTCAAGTCAAAAAACCAAAGGTAATTATATTTTCCAGAAAAGGTAAATTCTAGATTAAAAGTTACTGTGAATGGAACATATAGAACAATTAGTAACAAAAGCAAAGAAAGACCATATTCGAGTACGGTCTATATTCTACTCACAAGCTGCAAAACAGTATATTTCCAAATTAGATTATATAGTGACTTAAAGTTAAAAAAAATGGATTGAAGCCATGATGAGTATAACCAGAATCTTTTCCAGATCTTCCGGTCTTAGTATTATACACATGACTTTTGAAAGATATACTTTAATACTGTAATGTATTACTGTTATACTCTACAATTTATTTAAATTAGCACTAATTTTCGAAAGATAATAATTTTCTTCACCTTCTTCCTTTTAGGTAGACATGACTCTGTTTTTTAATGTGCCTCCTGTAAGTTATCGTTCCATGATTTTCATCTGGTCTTATTACTGATCGTCTTTCTATTGGAAAACTGTCTTTCGCCGTCATTTCTTGATGTTCTTCACCTAGCATCTACGTTGTATATCTGTACTTGTAGCTCTGTTCCATAATGTTTTACCATCAATTTTTCAGGTGTTTTCATCCCTGCTGTTTTTATGAACCTTTTTGTCTTTATTGGTCTGGTAACTGTTTTGTAAATTCTGCCTTTCATTTCTTACCCTATATTTTTTTTTCCATATTGTTTTATTTAGGTAGCCTGTAAGTTTGATCTATTCACTAAGGTGACGATAATGAACCACCAATACTATAGGTAATAATAAACGAAGAAATACATATTGAGGAGGAAAAGGTAAAGGAATCATTAAGAAAATTAAAAAATAGAAAATTAGCAGGAGAGGACATAATACTGAACAAATTCCTAAAGTACGGAGGACAGATCTGAACAAACAACTACTAAAACTAATCAAAAAAAAATAAAAAAACAAAACAGAATTCCTCAAAAATGGAGATCAAGCATCCTAATAACTTTCTTTAAAAAGGAAAACAAATTGGACACGGAAAATTACAGAGGAATTACAGAAAACATTACATGATATTTTTCCAAAAAAGACAAAATGCATGGTTACAACAACAAATTTACTAAGATAAAAATTGGCTGAAAAATATTAATTGGTGTGTTAATATTTTCTAACAGTTTACATTATTTCAACTATTTCTGTTAATAGTTTTTGGGGCTTCATTTAAAATTTCAAAATTGTACAGATACAATTTTAAGGTTACAAAAAATTTTACTGTGAAATTAGATACTGCTTGCTATTATCAATAGTTAAGCACTAGTTAAATATTAATTTAGTTAAAGCTATTTATTAAGAAATATACTTACTTTTCGCATGTTCACACGATACTTTCAACACAATATTTAGGAACACAAAAAGGCAAAAATAATACCACTTCATCGTGATAAACATAGAATAATAAGTTGTAAAGTTGTGAATGTTTGGTGAACTTGGATAAATTTAGAATGTTTGGCCTAAGCGTTTTAAATTTGCGGTAGGCAAACTATTTTTGAATACAAACTGTTCGAGGTTTATTCTGACGTATAAAAAAACAGCACATTTATTTATCCAGTCGACGAATATGCCATTCAACCTCTAAAAATCATAAAACCAGCTGAATTTTTCTGAAAAGTTAATTTTGGGATCCCTAAATATATGCTAAAAGCGTTTACTATTCTTACCTCTGACTATTCTACTTTACTATTCTATAGTAAAAGAGTTTACTATTCTTACCTCTGACTTCCCCATAAAACCATTCACCCTCGTAAGGGAAAAAACCTAAAAAATCGGTTTAACCAAATATCTGTGCATCGTAAAAAAAATATATCGAATAAAGAATGTAGCTAAATTTGCTACATTTTTTATTAAAAATATATTTTTTTACGACGCAAAGATTCTTAGTTAATCGATTTTTTCCGTTTTACCCCTAAGAGGGCCAGTAGCTTTAGGAGGAACCAGGGGTAAAAATAGCAAAATTTTTTCCATATTTTCTGGGGTCCCGTCTTACTATCGTCAAAAACATCTGCTATCAATTTTGTAATAATATCTTCATTTCTACTACACCAATTTTCATAAAATCTCTTTACACTAACCTGTGGTAGTACCATGACGTGATGTTGCCTGAAAGCAACGTTCGTTTAAACCTTTAATGTATTATTCCAATTTTATTTTTATATTTACCCATTATAAATGAATTAATTATCACACAATACTACTAACAAAACTAAAATTTGCAAGAACTTGTACCGCATATGTGTAACAAATGACTGACGACAAAATATGTAAACTTTTGGCTTGAAAACTTGGTTTTTATGTACTGGCATGGGGAATTATAATAATATATAATATATATTAGACTACAAAATGTGCTCTTTAAAGGCAAAAAATTAGTTTTATTACAGAATTTAATTTCGATGTTGATTAAAAGCAACGCTATGCAATACAGGGTTTAAAATAAGTAAGCATTCTAAACTGGAGGTCCCTTTAAACTTTAAGAGGCCTGTGTAGTGGACAATATGTGATAGCAATTTTAAACTATTCAATAAATAGTTTTAAAATAATTAAATTTGTTTATCATAAATTTGCAAACTTTTGCATTGCAATAATACATAAAATGTCAAAATTAGAAGGATTTTATAACCCCCTCTGTGGCTCAGTAGTAAGAGCGCCTACCTTTGAACCTAAAGGTCGTGAGTTCGAATCTCACCTGGGTGGAGAAATTTTCGTTTATTAAAAATTAATAAACGAAAATAATTTCTATCCTTGTGCGATCGGTACTCACCGGAGGGACCGCAGACGTTCTGATACAATTAGCGTCTCTTAGCAAAGACAATGACGTCGACTTTGCTAAGTATCAAGACAATTATTCTACACACTCTACACTAGGTACTTGACTGTAAAAATTCATTGTACCATGCCAATGACCACTAGTTGTCGACGCATTAAACTCAATAAAAAAAAAGGATTTTTTTATGATAACAATATTTCTATCAAACAAAATTGTAAAAATAACATAAATTAAATTTTGAAAAATGTTTTTTTTGTGTTTTGGCTTGGACAATTGTCATTCAGCCAGTCTCAATCAAGATAAGTTTATTAATGAGTGTGTGTGTGTGTGTGTGTGTGTGTGTGTGTGTGTGTGTGTGTGTGTGTTTCTGTGTGTAGAGTAATTGTCTTGATACTTAGCAAAGTCGACGTCATTGTCTTTGCTAAGAGACGCTAATTGTATCCGAACGTCTGCGGTCCCTCCGGTGTGTACCGATCACACAAGGATAGAAATTATTTTCATTTATTAATTTTTTTTTTTTTAATAAACGAAAATTTCCACCCAGGTGGGATTCGAACTCACGACCTTTAGATTTAAAGGCAGGCGCTCTTACCACTGAGCCACAGAGGGGGTTATTGAAAAATGTTGTGTAATACCTTTTTTTATTTAAAAGTTTTGTATTTTGCCGAAATTTAAACTAAAAAAAGTTGTCCTACAATTCTTTGGAACGAAGTTAGCATTTTTTTCAATCATTTGACACAGCTTTATTTATAAACGTTAACGAATAAAAAATTTCATTTAATAACTTTAAACTTTAAGTTTTTACTAGCATAAATTGCAAAAGGATTACTTTTAAAATAAACCCTTTTTTAATTAAGGATTTAAACGTAAAGGGTTATTGAGAGAACAACCTGAAGAATAGTGTGGGAAGTGTGAATTTATTGCAATGAAAACTCAAATAACAACTTCAAATTAAAGTAAGTTTAATATCTTGAAGAACTATTTAACATAGATAAATATATTTTTTTTTTATTTTTATAAGCTATTTACCCTTTTCTTTACTAGCGACGTATATATACGGTTTGGGGAAAAGTGCCACTGTTCCCAGTGACGTATATATACGTTCTCAAGTAAAATCGTTTTTATTACCATGCCGTTTGTATACGGTATCAAATTTTTTTTGCACCTCCGCCAGCCCCTTTGCCGCATCTATCCGGCATTGTTACAGTGCCATGAGCCCCAATCCCGTATTGGTACGTTCGAACATACATTGTGATGAAACCACTGCCGTATTGATACGGCAGCTTCTGATACACGGCATTTATGGAAATGATGAAGCTATTCGAAAAAAATGAAGGTGATGATAAGGACGAAGCCGAAGTTGTGGTTACAAATACATCGAGAAATGAAAGCAAAAGAGCTTTAGCGGATGATTTTAGTATACAGTGGGATAAACAGCAATTTGTTCGTGTCATGTACGAGTTTGATGACACAATATTGAGAATCCTACCAGGGATATAGATTGTTTTATCTCCTTTCTAAATCCAGGTACCGGTAATTTAATTATGCATGATACAAATAATTTTGCTGCAGCGGAAGGTTGCAAAAATAAAAAGATTGCTTGGTCGTCACTTACAGAAAATGATTTTTTTACATTTATCGCTGTGCTATTGCTCGCAGAACGCTATAGAAAAAGCCAAACTTACAGAAAAATTTGTTATATACACCCATATTTTCTAGTGTAAACGTCCTGGAATCGCTTTCAATCTATACTGAGAATGTTACACTTCGCTGAAAATGATGATCAACCTCAAGCGAATTCTTATTACAAGGTGCGAGGCGTTTTTTTTGCAGGTAAAAAACTCGTTTGCTAATAATTTTACGTCATTCCAAAATCTGGTAATCGACGAAAGTTTGGTTCTATTCAAAGGACGGCTGCAGTTTAAACAGTTTATAGTAACCAAACGCCATCAATTTGGAATAAAATTGTTTCTTGTGTGTGACTGTGGAACGTGTTATGTGTTAGAATTTATCGTTTATGTAGGTAAAAATACCGAAATAAATCATTATGAGGATATCGGCCTCTCAGGATCTGTGGTTGCCACTCTTATGAAACCCTGCTTGGACAAAGCTCACTCGCTCTTTACTGATAATTGGTACACGTCTCCTAGTTTATCAAGTTACCTATTTAATCATAAAACTAACTGTTGTGGAACAGTTAGGGTCAATAAAAAACAAATGCCTAATTTAGCAGAAAAACTACAAAGAGGTGCAACTTTCTCAATGTCGAGTTGCAATATGTTGGCACTAAAATGGAAGGATCGAAGAGAGGACACTATGCTTACTACCATGCATCAAGACAAAATGGTAGAATTGGCTAAAAAAGACAAAGATAATTGACTTTATTTAAAAGCCAGCTTGTGTAATAGATTACAATATGAATATGTGAGCAGTGAAAAGGACTGACATGTTACTAAGTTCCACAGAAAGCGTCAGGAAAACCGTCAAATGGTATAAAAAGCTCTTCTTTTAGATATTGGACCTTTCTATTCTAAATGCACATGCAATATACCTTACACAACCTCTTCTTCTTTATGTACCTTGTCCGTTCCAAACGTTGGCAATCAACATGGTTATTCTGACTTTTTTTACGGCAGATCTGAATAGTTCAGCAGATGACAATCCGAACCATTGCCGCAAGTTTTGGAGCCACGAGTATCTTTTCCTCCCTTCTGCTGTCTATTGTTCCTTGAACGGTCATCTGTAGTACTCTATATTTATTATGTCTCATAACGTGACCCAAGTATTCCAACTTTCTTTTCTTAATACTTATTCTTACCTCTCTCTCTCTTTACCTATCCGGCGTAGTAACTCTTTGTTGGTCACGTGCTCAGTCCAGGATATACGTAATATACATCGGTAAGTCCACATTTCGAAGGCCTCTACTTTTTTCATCAATGTTGCGGTCATTGTCCAAGCCTCCATTCCATAGAACAAAACCGGGAATACATAACATTTCAGAAGTCGAATTTTGAGAGGTAGGGTGAGGCTTTTAGGGGTGAAAATTTGCTATGATAGTGAACGATGCTCTCGCCTTTTCTATCTTATATGTATTTCCTTCGCTTAATCCCAATTTGAGTTGACTGTTGTTCCCAAGTAGATGTACGAATCCACGTGTTCAATTCTTTCATTGTCTAATATCAGTTGCTGTGGTCGTTGTTGGGTTTTGCTTACTAACATCCATTTGGTTTTTGTGATATTTACTGTAAGTCCGTATTGTGCATTTGTTTTTTGTATCTTACTCATTAGGCAACTCAGTTCCTCCATGCTACTTTCTAGAATCGCAGTGTCATCAGCATACCTTACACAACACTCAGAGAAAACACCATTGGCACAGATTCACTTGAATCTTATTTGCTTATAGATAGGTATATGGATCTAATCTTGAAATTATCTTGTTACAATGAGATGTTATTTTTAGGTATCATTTACCAAAAATTACAACTATAGTGCATGTGCGAAACGTTTTTCCTCTTGTAGGTAGACATTTTCATGATAATGTCCCCAACAACAAAGTTCGTAGATGTACTGTTTGCTCAACAGCAAAGGCTCAAGCAAATAAACGGCGCGAATCAAGGTAGGGGAAATGTGCCTATGATGGTCCCCTTAAGAAAATAGCTTCATAATAATTTTAATTATTTACTTAGCAGACTTTAAATATGACCACATAACGTCTCGTTATTTGTACAATATGGCAAATGTTTCAAATTTTGCAGAAAAAGTGATGTTAAAAGTTTATTCATAATTTACTACAATGCTGTTAAGGGTCTATCATGGGCATATATGCGCTCATGATGGACCCTTTGGTACGCCCATGATGGACTCGTTTCATTTTGTGTAAAATAATTAAATACCAAATTATTTAAATTATTTTATTAGATCAAAATTCAGTGTGACACCAAGTTTTACACACTTGACAACGAATCTATTTTTCATTGGATCGTGAATGCGAAAATAGTTCGTTACAGTAGATGCAAGCTGCATCGTCCGAGTCGCCTTCTACAAAAGAGCATTCACAATCGTCTTCAGAACCACTTGTAGTTGAAACACGAACTTGCCTTTTCACTTTTCTGGCGTCTTGTTTCCTTTTTTTTGCTTCTTTGTCTGCAATTTTTGTTTTGTTTTTGTTTTATACATTATACTTTTCTGCATTACTTGAGATACTCCAGCTAAAGGAGGAGGACAAATATCTTCTACCGACATGTTTAGAACTGACGATGATGTTGATTTCTGATCAGTGGGGCTTTTTGAGAAACTTTCAATCGAAGAAACATTTTGGCTCCAATGTTCCGGTGGTGACTTCCGGTCAAAACATTCTGGCAGTGGGTTTTGTTCAGAATTTTCTCTATCTGTTGTTATAGACGGCAAAAATTGCCAATCCTCGAAGACATCTGGATTGAATGGTTGTATTCCTGTCTTTTTAAATGCATTCATTGCATTTTATGGTAAAGCACTTTTTAAATACGCTCTATTAAAGAGACTGGCTACTTTAAATTGGGTCACCGTTTTACCTGGATTCTGTCGCAGCCATAATTGAATTTATTGGCCGTAGTAAATTTGAAGTGGTCTAAAAAATCTTACGTCCAAGAGTTGAACATGATGAGAACAGTGAGCAGGACAACAAAACATAATAATACCGTTTTCCTTTGCAAACTGGAGAGCTTCAAAACTTTTGTGACTACCATGGCCATCGAGTAACAACAAAACTTTGTGCCTTTGTATGCCTTAAAAAATGTTGCAGCCACAAATAGAAAATATCGGAAGTCATCCATCCTTTTTCTTGAGTGAAGGCTATACTTCCAGTAGGTGCATCGATCATAAGTTCATCTTTCTTTCTCTGTCACTACTACTAGCATAAATTTTCTGCGATTTATTTTGCACAGTTGTCAAACCGGACTCGTCCATTTTATAAATGTTTTCCAGTGGAAAGTGAAACTCGTCTAATATATTTGCGAATGCAGTAAAATAGGAACATATATTTGGTTTAGTAGAAGCTTGAGCCCTTGCCAACGAAGTATTTTCTGGAGTGCGTAATGATATTCGAGGATTTCGCTTTAAAAAGCCTCTGACCCATTTCCAGCCTGCCATCCTGGTTTCCTTATTAAAATTGTGGCTAATATTGTTTCTTTCAGCTACTTCGTATACAAGTTTTCGCAAATCTTTACTAGTCAGGCCAAAAAAAACGAGTTTCCATAGTAATAATATGGTCAGCAACTTCCTGTTCAATAGTAGTGGAGAATATTGGTCTTCGTCCTCCCAAATCACCTTTGATACTTCCTTGATGCTTAATAAAGCGCCTTTTCAAAGTCGTTTTTGGAACGTTAAATGTTTTTGCTGCCAGCTTAAACCCCATAGTTTTTTCTTGTATGCTTTTTAAAGCTTGTTGCATATTACTCTCGTTCCACTGTTGCCTTTTTTGTAGAGCCATCCCTGTAAAATATATTATGTTAATCATTAAGTAACAAAAACTGAAGGTGTGTCCAATTTTATTTTCTTTTTCCTATGATGGACCCCTAGTAACGACACAGGGGTCCATCATAGGCGAATAGACAAGGCAGCAAATTTTGTTACTTTTGTTTTGACCATTTTAACCTAAAACAAAGTATAGTATTTGACAAAGAAAGTGTAGTCATTTTATACAAAACAAAAGCAACACTTAGCTTAACGTATGTTATCATTAAAATGCTACTTACCAAAAAAATTTATTAGATCAGCAACGCCAAATTTTAATTTTATTTCACAAATTTACTGTTATAACAGCCACGTGTCTGAAACTTTGCAAATACTAAACTACAAACTTCGTGCGCAAGCGGCAACCGGCGATGTGTATGTAACCGCGCGCTATTTAAAATTACAGCCGGGGTCCGTCATAGGCAGGGGTCCAACATAGGCACACTTCCCCTACATATGTCGGGAATGTGAGGTGGGTCTCTGCGCACATCCTTGCTTTGGCATTTACCATACCCAGGAACAATTCTAATGACCATTTTCGTATTCATTTTATATTTAGTTTATAGTTAGTTATTAAAAATACTTTCTGAGTTTAAATAAAATTTTCTGAGTTTTTCTTTGCATTTAATGAGCAACCGTATATAGACGTCACTGGTACTGCTGGCACTTCAAAAACCCTGGAAACGGTTGCACTGCGTCGCTGATCAGGTCTGGTAAAGAAAGGGTTGATGTACTATACGAATATGCAAATAACTAATTCATTTTGTTTAATTATTTTATCCTGAATTTTGTTTGCAAAATAACAATTTTTTTCACATTTTTTATATTATAAACTAAGGTAAATATTATTTACATAATAAATAATATACAAATTATTTATAAATAATTAGTTTTTGTTTATTTTATTTATTAACCATTTATGAGATACTATTACAACTATATTTTTATCTACAGTGTTGAATTTTTTAAAATAAAAATAATTCAGATTTATTTTTTCCTTTACTGAAATATTTTTTACTTTTCTCGTTTGGGGTATCGGTCAGGAAAATCCGCAATAAAACTGTCGTTATCAATATCTGTTTCTTCCTCCATTCGCCCTTCCTCCAAGGGAGCACTCTTGCAATATTTAACAACAACCGTTTGATTAGTCCCAATTATTTCAGTTTTTTCAAAAGAAATATCGCACCTAAAACATAGAAATAGGTATATATGACAAAAAAAGTAAAAGCGGAGATAACGCAGGAGAACCTTCTTTATGTGCTATAAATTCTCAAATTATATTGGGAATAAGTTACTACTATATATCATCCATTATCACTATACTCATTAATGCGAAACCTAAACCAATTATTATTATATAAAGTACTCTAAAATATCCCATTATGATTTTATTTTTGATAAATTCTTTTAATACTAAAAGTTTTTTGTTATTTATAACCTAAATTTTTCCAAGATCTGTTTAAAATTTTTTTATTACGTCAGTTGCAATAGATTCTTCAATCAGACAAATACACAATCGTATCCCTAATCTAAAATTAACGAATAAATAATGGAAGAACATATCATCGGTATATCGAGACATTTTTATTAGGAAAACAGTACTGGATAACTTGTTATAAAATTTAGGATAGACGACGAATGAAAATCTGAACTTTTACACGATCATCAAAAATTCCATCTCTCTTCAATCCTGACCTCCCAGGGGGAGTGTAGTGGTCGACGTGATGTCGTGTATTGTCCGTCTCCAGAGATCTCTGTCTCTGGTCATTTCTTTTAATTCATGCATAAATCTTTGGCATATTCCTGTAATTTGATCTATCCATCTTGTTGGGGATCTTCCTCGTGATCTTCGGCCTTCTACCTTTCCTTGTATTATGAGTCTTTCCATGTTTTCTGTGTTTGCTCTCATAACATGCCCAAAATATTTTAATTGTTGGACATGGACTTTACTAGAGAGTCGTTGGCTAACTTTTAGCTCTCTTAAAATTGAATTATTTATTCTACGGTCGGTCCAAGGAATTCGTAACATTCGTCTCCAACAGAACATTTCAGTGGTGTCTATCTTTTTTCTCTCCGATTGTCTCAGAGTCCAAGATTCACATCCGTAGGTCAGTATTGGGAATATTAAGCAGTTGATCAACCTCATCTTTATCGCTCTTGAAATTTGACATTCCTTCCATATTTTGGTCATTTTTGCTGTAGCAACTTTTGCTAGATCACATCTGCGTTTAATCTCTTCTTGTAATGACCCTGTATTGTGATTAATGATCCCAGATATAAGTATGAGCTCACAATCTCGAACCGGTCAATTGTGGTTATGTGTGGATGATTGTTGTGTAGTGTATCCACTATCATGATCTTTGTCTTTGATATGTTTAATTGCAGACCAAATATTTGACTTTCGTTTTCGATCAGTCGTATAAGTTCCATCAGCTCTGCTTGACTATTTGCAAGAAGGGCTGTGTCATCTGCAAAACGTAGGTTGTTTAGTTTATGACCATTTATTGGGATGCCCTTTTCCCATCCTTCAAGTGCTCTTCGCATAATATACTCTCCATATATGTTGAATAATTGTGGAGATAGTATACATCCTTGTCTGACACCCCGTTCTGGATGAAACTCGTTCGAAAGTGTGTCAAGTACTTTAACTGATCCAGTAGTGTATTCATATAATTCAGTTATAAGCGTAATTAGATGTTGTGGTACGCCTACTTCTTTTAGTATTCGCCATAAGTGTCTCCACTTGACCCTGTCGAACGCTTTACGGTAATCTATAAAACAGATGTATAGTGGGATGTTGAATTCCCTAGATTTCTCGATTATCTGTCTTATATTCAGCAGGTGTTCTCGAGTGCCTACCTTTGGTAAATCCAGTTTGCTCTTGTGGAATTTCTCTTTGAAGGAAATGTTTTCAGTTTCTCATTGATTATATGTAGCATTATCTTGCTGGCATGGGATATAAGAGAAATAGTTCTATAATTGTCGCATTTATGGAAGCTGCCTTTTTTATGTATGGTCGTTATTGTAGATTTTGTCCAGTCTTCAGGCCATTATTTGGAATGCCATATTTGGTTACAGAGTAGATGAAGTAACTTTACGCCGGTTTCTTCTGTGGCTTTAAGCATTTCTGCTGTTATCATATCTGGACCTGGTGCTTTGTTATATTTGAGCTTGTTGATAGACTGTCTTACTTCATTTTCGAGTATATCAGGTTCTTCTTCCACCTCGTCAGAGATTTGGCTAACAAGCTCCTGGCGTTGATCATCTTTATATAGGTCCCTACAATACGATCTCCATGTCTCTGCTATATTGTCTTCTCTGTTTGTTCTCAGGGTTCCAGTGTTATCTTCAATGGTCTAAGTTCTGGCTCTGAAGTCTCTTGTCAGGTAGCGTATTTTTCTAAATAGATCTCTCGGCTGATTATTCTGAACATGTCTCTCAATTTCTTTGCATATAGGGGTTTCTTAAACTAGCTTTTTCCCTTTCACTATGTACACCACTTTTACAAAGATTTCTTCTATTCTCAATTATTTTAAGAGTTTCATCTGTTATCCAGTGTTTCCGTTTCACTGGATTATTTTCCTTTGAGCGATCCACTGGTGTTGTTACGCAAATGTTTAACAGTCTCGAGATGGCGGTTTTTGAGAAAACACCGGTTTTCGGTTATACCGTTTTTTTTTTGCTTATGGTTTAACCTGGCGGTTATAACCGCCAAAAAAACCGGTTTTTTCAAAAACGTTGTTTTTAATCCAATAGGTTACAAAGTTACATTTACAATGCACTTTAGTTTGCTTCTGTATTTATAAAATAAAATAAAATTTGAATTATGGTTTTGTTTGGAATAATTACTTCAGAATAATAATTATGATTGGGATCAAAAATAATACCTAACCTAATCCTAATAACCGTAAAAACCTAATAACCGGTTTTTACATTAAAAATAAAAAACCGGTTATAACCGGAACAAAAAAACAACCGATAAAACCGGATATTACAAAGTAAAAAACCGGTTTTCGGTTAAAGCCGGTAGGTTTTTCCCATTCCTAATAAAGATCGTTTATATTTGTTGTGAGCCTGTAGCCAGCAGCGATTGGATATTGAATGGTGCATACACATTAAAATTATTTTAAATGCTGTTGAAACGTAGAAGATTCAAAGCAGATATGATCAAGATCACTCAATTTTCCGCAATATTGAAAATATTAGTCTTTAATCACATAGATAAATAAACTCGGACAGCACGCATGTCCAAAGCTCAGTCGATTTAGGGTGGATATTATATTTATGTGGTGCATTAAAATACCAAGTAATTTGTGGATTGAGTGATAGTAAAGCGACGTATGGTTTATCAAGCAGTAAACATTTCATTGATCTTTCTAGGTTGATAGCTGTTTTTTCATTGTATGAGGCTAGGCTTCTATCGCCCAAAAAAATGGACGAAGGCAAAAAGGAAACGAGATTAAATTTAAAAAATAATATTATTCAAAATAACTGTAATAAAATAGCCAAACATCCATATTTTATGATAAATAATTTTACTATTTTTGTTGGGAATAAGCCACAATTTTATTTTAATGTTTTGTATATTGAAAACGATTTTCGAAGTTAAAATCATAATTTTTTTTCACTGATGTTTTGATATTTTCAATTTCCTGATTCATTTAAAATTTTTATATTTAGATACCTCTGTGGCTTATTTTTTTTTATCTTTTGGTGATACGTAAATAAAATACTCAGTTTGTGGTTTATTTTATTTATTTACCAATAATTATAAGCTAGTAGTATTTGAATCTGCAATGTCTTATTTTTTAAAATAAAAATAATTCCAAAGTTTTTTTTCCCTCACTGAAATATTTCTTCACTATTGTCGCTGAGGGAATCGGTCAGGAAAATACATAATAAAACCATGGGTATTAATATCATCTATCCCTTCCATTCGCTCTTCGTTTACGGGAGGACTCTTGCAATATTTAATAATAACAGTTTCGTTACTGTTAATTATTAGGGTTTTTTCATAAGAAATTTTGCACCTAAAAATATCGATACAGGTATACAAGATGAGAAATTATAAGCGCAGATGACGCAGATATCAAATTATTATATAATAAAGTCCAAAAGAGCCTTTTAATAGTGGCTCATGAATTTAAACAATACAGGTTTGAACGGTTTTTAATATAAACACAACTGTAAGCAGAACAATTTAATTTTTAAACAAGAAATACAATTTTGCATTTCAAAGTTCTACATTAACCAAAAAATTGAATATTGCCTTAGATAAAAAGGTAAGGTATCTATAATTTTATCGAAAGGGCTGTGCGATGATAATGGAAATCTACAACTAGACCCCGACAACATAGTTAGAATCTGGAAAACTTATGTAGAACAACTGTTTAATGATGACCGTCCTAGTGGGTATACACTGAGCAATGATGATACTGGCCTTTCTATATAACAAAAGACAAAATAACGAAAGACCAGGCAACAATAACGTATACGAGGAAGTATTGAAAATACTGTGCGAAACAAACATTCAATTTCTAGACTCAATTGTCAGACTCTTTAACAATATTTATAACAGCGGGGAGTTTCTTGAAGACTGGCTAGAGTCAACTTTTGTTGTCATACCGAAAAAACCAAAAGCAAAGTCTTGTGATCAACATTAGATGATAAGTCTAATTAACCACATTTCGAAGGCATACACCCAGGTTATTTACAACAGAATAAGCAAAAAATGCGAGGATAACATTGGAGATTCGCAGTTTGGGTTTTGGATAACTCTTGGGACAAGAGAAGCACTTTTTAGTCTACAGGTACTCATCCAGCGCTGCAGAGATATGAACAAAGACATGTACATATGCTTTATAGACTACGCAAAAGCATTCGATAACGTAAAGCACGAAAAGATAATTGAAGTTCTTCATAAGATCGGAGTCGATTACAGAGACATTCGAACAATAGCGAGTCTCTATTGGGGTCAAACAGCTGAAGTGAAAGTAGGATCTACATTGAGCAATAAAATTGAGATCAAAAAAGGGGTACGACAGAGCTGTATCTTGTCTCGTATTCTCTTTAATATATACTCAGAAAAAGTATTTATCCTCCAAGTAGCATGGAGGAACTGAGTTGCCTAATAAGTAAGATACAAAAAACAAGTGCACAATACGGACTAAATATCACAAAAACCAAATGGATGTTAGTAAGCAAAACCCAACAACCACCACAGCAACTGATATTAGACAATGAAAGAATTCAACACGTGGATTCGTACATCTACTTGGGAACAACATTTAACTCAAATTGGGATCAAGCGAAGGAAATATGTATAAGAGTAGAAAAGGCAAGAGCATCGTTCACTAGCATGAAGCAAATTTTCACCTCTAAAAGCCTCACCCTACCTCTCAAGTTCTCTCTCTCCCTCTACTTCGACTTCTGAAATGTTATGTATTCCCGGTTTTGTTATATGGAATGGACGCGTGGACAATAACCGCAACATTGATGAAAAAAGTAGAGGCCTTCGAAATGTGGGCTTACCGACGTATATTACGTATATCCTTGATTGAGCACGTGATCATCAAATTGGACTGTTCTGGATGCAAAATAACATGACACGGCGTTTGTACTCGTCTCTAACCTTTAAATTTTTTAACTCCGTTTATATGGAACTTGAAAATTGGACAACAGAAGTGCAAAACAGTGCACTTCAATGCAATTATAACTCAGTTTGCTAATTTGAGTAACGCTATCGCAACATATAATACTTAAATGTCTGAATTACATAATTTAATCAATTTTCAGTCTACAAAAATTGATAATTGATGGATTCGACCGTTACTTGATGGAAATTCATTTTATGTAACAATAAAACACTGAAAACTTTGTTTTCAAACTTCCAACTTTTCAAACCAGGACTACTTTGAATTTAATAATCAAATATATACAAATAACAGTACAGGACTTATAATGGGCAATCCTCTAAGCCCATTGATATCAGATATTTTTATGGATTATTTAGAGACAAAGATTTCAAAACATCCGGTATTTGAACAGTTTTTATATTGGTGGAAATACGTAGTCGACGTACTAGTATATTTCACAGGAACTAACAGGCAACTCGACCAATTTTTATCGTATATTAATTCACTTCATAGTCATATTGAATTTGCAAAAGAAACAGAACAAAATCAATCTATAAATTTTTTAGATTTACAAATTATCAGATTTAAAAACAAACATGACTTCTCCATATTTCACAAACCTACCCATACTGACACGACTATACACAACTCATCATTCCATCCAACACAACATAAACTTGCAGCATATCATAGTATGTTACATAGATTAACAGAAATTCCGATGTCAAAATACTACTTTGAGACATAATTAAATATAATTAAGCAAATAGCAGTAAACAACGGATACAATAAACAAACAATTAATAAAATGTTAAACCAAAAACTACACAAGAAAGCTCTGAAATTAGTATTTCCACCACCAGAGAAAAAAACCAGTACCTTCTGTTCGATTACATATACAGGCAAAATTACAACAAAAATAGCCAAATACATAAAAAAGAAAGGAATAACACCAGCTTTCCGAACAAATAACAACCTAGGCAAATATATCAAAAACAACAAAAGCCAAAATAAAAAACACTTACACAGTGGTGTGTACAAACTTACATGTGGCGACTGCCCAAAAACTTACATCGGTCAAACTGGTAGAAACTTTAACAAACGAATAGCAGAACATAAAAGGGCTTTCAATAATAAAAAAAACATATTCTACATATGCACTTCACCTTCTAGATCACAATCATTCTTTTAACGACGAATTTATAATTCTTCACATTCAAAATAAAGGCCTTAAGCTATCCTTGTTAGAATCTATGGAAATCAACAAATTAAAAAACACAGATATAATTCTGAATGACCAACTTGAGACAAACAGTTCTCCCCTCCTCAACCTATTTCATTAGAGACTTTAAAGTGTAAACGCATGCCAAAAATAGATCACTTGAGAAAGGCAATCAGCCGAAACAGCTGTAGTGATAAGAGTTAAAATAAATTTTTGTGTAAGTTTGAAAACAAAGTTTTCAGTGTTTTATTGTTACAAAAATTGATGCTTGCGCCTTAGAAGTAGAAGTTTTAAGAAGACAAAACGAACAGCTGAAAGTTAACATTCAGAAAATAGAATCAGCTCTTGCAGAAAATATCCTTATGAGCTGGCTGATTGGAAATAAAGGACAAAAGATGTTTTGGCTAATGGGTGTTCCAGAAAGTATTACAAAATCTAATTAAAGCAAAAGAAATTTTAAACCAGGTAGCTCCTAACTTAAAAATAGCTTCTTATCTCCGGCTTGGCTATCCTAATAATCCGGCATACATCCGGCCAATATGTGAAAACAAAGTCGCTGAAAATGACTATGCTGTCGAGTGAAGATGCTTTTTTCATCTTAAATGAAAATTTAAATTCAAAGATATACATAAATTAAGACTTGACACATTGTGAGTCAAAATATTTGGCTGAATTAGGAACAGAGCTTTAAAGTAGTGTAGATAATGGGGATAAAAATTTAACAAATAATACCTAGAATTACTACAATTGTAACGACTATATTTTGCTTACCTCGGGGTAAGAACATGGGGTAGAAGATTGGGCAAACAAAATAAATCGAAACAAGTGCGTACGGCACTCAGTTGGTTGTTGGAGAGCTGGGTCGTGGATAAGTTGAAGATATAGGGTTGGATTGGGGTATCTACAAAATGAAAACAAAAGGATACTTACATAAATCTCCTGGGTCAAAAAAAAACGAATAAGATATGGCAGATAAATTTACCTCTAGCTATTTTTCTTTTCTTGGACGCCGCTTCGAAGAAAACTTCCTGCTAGGAGAAAAAAAAAAATTCTTCTTCCTTACAATCTAAAATACACACAAGGATTAGGAGACTTTTCTAAATCAAAACACAAAATGGATCAGAGAAACAAATTGAACGTTTATTCTTGTCTCAAACAAACAGTTATCAAAATATAGATTACAAAAGAAACATACTATATATCATAATACAAAATAACAAAACTTACATGTCTTTGTTTACATCAAAGATTGCTACAAAAATTCAAATGATTTCTAGGTTATAATATGGCCAATTTAGATTATCAAAATTTTATGGATATCCTTTTTATGAAAAATATTATTGAATTTAACCTTATATATGGAATATCTTTTATATAAAATAATCAAATTAAAATTGCCTTATAACAACAATGGATTAAAGCAAAATGTCATCTGTCAACATAACAATTTAAGACAAATTAAATTATGACATTTTAATCTATGACAACATAATATAAATCTTTAATTATTACAAATTGTATTAATGAAAGCAATTATTATATAATGTCCATATAACTTGAAAAGAATAATATATTAAAAGTTACCTTAAAATTTTTTTTTACAATCACTTAACTTTGAAACTTGTTATATCTCTGGGAAAGCTTACTCGGACAAAACTCTCAAACTGGAAAAACAGCAACCATCAGGAATCATTTCCGCACTCCGTCGTCCAAGACGAACGATCAAACAGGCTGGTTGAGGAATCAAGCTAGCATTTGGAACACCTTACACCACACTTCGCAAAAGCTTCCGGCATTCATTCAAATCTTCCGGTGACTACCATACCATAGGTAAACGATATAAAATGAAGTACTCTGTTCAAAGACGGCAATTAAAAACCAAGAATATCTTCATTTTTTTTACTGGTATTAAAACATTACCAAAAAAATAAACGATTGAATCGAAAAAGTCGATTCAAATCGATATGACTCTCCACTTCGGTTGATTAAACTTGACTGCCGCACCCATCGCGTTCCTTCTCTCAATTCGAACGCCGAATCACCCCTTTTCCCCGCAGTTAGCCTGTCATCCACAAACTTAAACAAGACTTCCTTCACACAACCTTGAAATTCCTATAACCTTATTGCGTGGTAACAAAAATTACCTGACTTGCGATAATTTTTCTAAGAAACTATTTTTAAGCTGAATATTTGTTGGCTAGTGTAAATAAAAATCGTTCTCACGTCCAAATACGCATTTAAAAATTTCGACTTCCATAACAGACAACTCATTTCTTAGTATACCAGGGGCCTACTATGACAATTTAGAACCGAATTTATATTATTATATAGACATTAAATATAAAACGCTACACTATAGGAACAGTAATGACCCAGATGTGAAATGGGACTTAAGACTTCAAAGACTTCTTAAAATACAAAATGATTTCCGAAAGGGAAATTGAAACGTCAATAAACTTATTTTAAACTTTAATTGTGGCTTATTCCCATTAAAATAGTAATTGCTTTAAGATGTCACAAGAAAATAGATTCAGAACAATACTAAGAAGTCACTATAACGTATGTAAAAGCAATTTCAATATACAGTGTAGGTAAAATTTTAAGGTCGGTATGGTAAAATTTAACAGGATATCTAACGCAGATATAAAATCATATTTTCAACGAATTAGACAAAGATAACAATCATATTTCCCCTTCGTCTCCCCTCCTAAAATCCTTTTAACACTCATTGGCCATTGCCCATTGGTGAGACGATTAGTTCCGATCAGATATTCTCTGGTTCCGATCCTAATATACCTAAAAAACTAGAGGTGGGTCTTCTCGTTTTTTTTAATTTTTATCGGAACCGTTTTTCGTAAACTGTAACTAGTTGATTGTTTACCAGTATTCAAATTAGCGAGTACACAAACATATTAGCTATTATCGTTTATGTGTATAAGTATTGAAATAAAAGAACCTAACGAAGGATATATTTATTGTAACTTGAAAAATAAATTAAATAATACAAATGGTACTTAAATAGTTACATTTACATTACACATTATTAAATCGCGAATCGTCTAAATTGACATTTAAAAACATAAGTTTTTCCACTTTTCTTGTTAATCGCGTTCTTCTTTTATTTAAAATTATACCAGATGTTAAACATGTGTTCACAAGGAAAAGATTTTGTTACAATACTACAACATTTTATGAATATAGTGGTTAAGTTACGATATACATGGCGATGGTTTTTTCACCACGGTAATGGACAATCTCCGTTCGAAATTGTTTGTGGGTAATATATCATCAGACAATTACATGTCGACTTCTTTTATACCTCTCGATACAGGTGTATGTTTAGATGAGTCATGTCCAATTAATTCATCAAAAATACACCATGGACTTAAGTCATCTTTATCAGTTTCTTTTTCTTGGACTGATTGATTTTCAAGATTTACTAAACTTTTCGTTTCATCCGTTTTCCATAGTTAAAGAACCAGCTTTTAAAAAGTTTGCAGGGTGGATTCCTGGATATAAACCGCCAACAAGAAAAACTTTGTCAGGTTCATTACTTCAGGAATGTTATGTCAAAAGTGAGCAAATTATTAGATCGCAAGTTGTTAAAGAAGTAGAAAATATCTGTATTACTACTGACCTCTGGACATCTAGAGTAACTGAGAGTTACTTCGCATTAACAGACAATATTTAACCGAAAATTTAGTATTCAAAACTTTTTTATTAGGCTGCTGCCATTTTTCTGGAAACCATAATCCAGAAAACAGCGATTACTGAAATTATTAATCAGTCGGGTCTAAAACGAAAAGTAAATTTTGCAGTAACTGATAATTCCTAAAATATGGTCAAAGCTATTAAATATGTTTTGTTTTATGATGATTGTGATTTATGATGATGATTAAATTTATTGGTGGGGACGCACTTAAATGCTGTCGTGTACAAATAGATAAAATAAAAAGTCCTTTTTTCGACAATTCTGCAAAAAAACACATTTCAAAAAAGTACCTTATCTTCAGAAAGGCTTTTAAAGTATTAGTTACAACAGAACACAGTTCCCAAACGGCCAATCCAAGACGTGGAAACTAGGAAGAACTTCACCTATTACATGTTAAAAAGAATGACCGAGTTAGAAGAGGCAACCCGTTCCACATTGGTATTAAATAATACAGACTTAGACTTAAACCTAATCTAAGTAAAGAACACTGGATTATTTGTTCTCAACTTTCCCAAATTTTACGGCCGTTTAAAGAAATAACAAGTACAATGAGTGACCAAAAATACTTGAATGCTAGTTCAGTGATTGTTATGGTACGCTGCCTGCAAGAATCTTGCAATAAAATTTTAGCAAACGGCATACTTACATCCATAGTATATGACATAGTACAATTACTAATATCGGGTTTAGCAAAAAGATTTAGCAGAAGCATCATATCAGCAGATGGCAGAGTTAAGATAGATGTACAAAACCGAATAACCCAAGGGAAAAAATGCATCCGAATACTGAATTCATTACTGTGGTCTAATAAAATAAAGATGCATACCAAACTTCCGCGTATACAGAGCAATTGTAGAACCAATTACCACATATGGTGCCGAATGTTGGACGATGACAAAGAATGAACGAGATAAAGTAGACGTTGTGGAAATGGATTATCTTAGAAGGTCATGTCGAGTATCGAGAATGGAAAGAATCAGGAATGAGGAAATACGAAACCGTACAGGAATTAGAGATACTCTTTCAGATAGAATACAAGAAAGGCAATTACAATGGTATGGTCACGTGATGAGAATGGAGGAGGAGCGGTGGCCAAAGAAAGCCTTAATGTATGTTCCGCCAGAAAGAAGGAAAAGGGGAAGACCACCAAATTCCTGGAGAAGAGAAATTACAAAAACAATGCAATCTAGAGGCTTAGAAGAGGGAGATTGGGGAGATAGGAAAAGATGGAGGCTGAAATGCGGGAAGCGGCAATCGCCGTAGGACAGAGCTGGGTCGGATACAGAAAAAAAGTATCCCGATACCGGATACGGATACTCAAAATGTATCCGGATACTTTTTAAAAAAGTACGAATACTTTCACTTCAAAATGTATTCGGATACAAGTATCCGGATACTTTTTTCGGATACTTCTTAGGATACTTTTAAGGATACTTTTAAAAGTGACCTAAATTGCTAGTGATAGAATTATGTGATGAGCATGTATTTTTATTGTATATAATAATAAAAAGAACGTGCATAAAATACTGGAAACAGAAATCAAAAAACACTCAAGAAATTGTTTATTACTTATGAATAATAAAACAAGAACATGATTAATCAAACCAGAACATACTATAATATGTAAAGAAAAATTAAATAAAAATAAAAACGTATTAATAAAGAAATTGCTGAAGATTTTTTTGCATATATTTACAGAAGTGCCTTTGAATTTGCCTTTGTAAGTACCAATACCTCAAAGTGTTCATCGCTTAAAGCTTTTCTTTTAGGTGTATCAATCATAGTTGCAAAAGAGAAAAGTCTTTCAACTGGTGCTGACGAAGGTAAGCATGTGTTATATTTTGTTGACACCCTTTTTAAGGTTGGGTATTCATTTAGGATTTGTAAATTGGTTCTTTTGTCCTCCAAATATCGTAACAATTCTAACTGTATTTTTGAAGTTTTATTATTTACGCTGGAACCCTGTTCCTGTTCATTATATGTAATAGTACAGCTATTGTCCACTTGCTGGTCTCGGAAATCGCTAAAATCAAAAAAGTCATCTAAATTTTGATCTCCACTTTCGTCTGATTCATTGCAACTTTCCAACTCCATTTGTTTTTTTGCAACAGTTATAATGCATTTTTTGATATCTTCTAAAGTTTTTTTTGGGATTATGTACTACATTGTACCACTTTAGCTTAAATTTAGGAAGAAGAACTGCAGCTATAATTGGATCTTCCCATTCCAAATTTAAAATGTTAGCAAAACGAGTATTTAAGCTTTTAATGCACATTTTTGCTAGATGTTCTCCTCCATATTTCAATTTTGTTTGGGCAAGAAGTTTCTCATATTTATTAATTAATGAAATTAAGCTGGGTAACAAATATCCAAAAGATACATTCTCTTCACCTTGTAACAAATCTAACGTTAAAGCCAAAGGTTTCATAACTAAACAGTATTCCTCTAGGTATAATAGTTCAGTTTCCTTAAAAGGTTCTAATGTTAGATTTTGTAGCAAAATTGGAAGTTTTTCTTTTGCTTGAAGAATCTGTGAAACTGCATCAAAAGTGGAGTTCCATCTAGTGGCCCCTGGAGAACTTAGAGTATGTCCTAAAATTTTAATTATAACTTCATTGCTTTTTGGTTTATTCGATTTTTTCCATAACTGAGCACATTTACTAAATGCATTCTTTTCTCTTATGCGGATAGTTGGAATGTTTATAACAGTATTTTTATAATCTGTTGTGGCTATTAAATTTAAAGTATGTGTGGCACATCGCATATGCTTGGGTAGCTGTATATCCTGGTCTTCTAACTCTTTGCCTTCATCAACCTCTAAATGTAAAATTTGCAATTCATTTTCTTCTTCGTCAATTTCCTCATCGTCGTCCTCTTCATTTTTCTCGCCGAATACTTTAAAAGCTTTAACGAAATTGCTACCGTTGTCTGTTACTGTCCCCACAATTTTATTTTCTGTTAAACCAAATTTTAAATTTATATCTTCTAGCATCTCAGCTATGCTTCTGTAGGAGTGAACACCTTTAAACCTAAAATAAACAATGGTTCTTAAATTTTTGTTTGTACATCGTCCATGTAGAATGTACAAGACTATGAATTTGTATAGTGGGATGGCCGAAAAATAAAGGCTGTAAGATGTATTTTCGTTACAAAGAAAAATTTTAAAGAAAGAAAATAGGGTAGGACCCTTTAAAAATATTTAAAAATATAGAGTGTTGCACAGAAACGGTGGATAAGCAATATACATATTTTCAATTGAACCATCCTATATATTTTTACAATTTTGAATTCTCCTGCATTATCTGATTTCGGCATTTTGTTTAAATATTTGGGTTTAGGAGGTATAGATATTTGAAAATCACAATTTAGCTGTGTACCTGTTTTCACATGATAATTGTTGAAAACAGAAAATCGCTGTCTTGTAAATATCTTTTTAAGTAAGTACTAGTCAATGCGATAAATAAAAAAGGGTGATAAAAATCAATAATTTCGGACAATAAACTATTATTAGTGCATTGAATAGTACTTCAAAAGGTAAGATAGGAACTTAAGCAACGATTTTCTTTATTTTTAATTTATTGCTTCCATGCAAAAAGGTGCTAGGTCCTAAATCTAACAAATAAATATATTGCTGAAATCGGAAATCAGATCATTGACGAAACTTTACAAATGTATAAAGTTTTCCGATTGAAAAATGTATCTTCGCTTTGTTTTATTTCTATAATTCTTTACAACATGAACATACTGTATATTTAAAAATAGTTGTAAGTTTAATAATTGTATAAATTAAAGTGTTTCATCTTTTTTCATAAAATCATTCCTTTTTGGATTTTGGCTACCCCGTAGAATGATTAAATACTTAATAGGTATTTGAGATTAGGTAGATCGTAGCGTTTTAACCAAAGAAATATCGAAAAATATACAATTATAATTTATTCACCTTCTACAGGCAAGTGCAGCTGATTTGCGGATAAAGTCCTCATCTAACCAGTGAACTGTAACTCCTAAGAAGCTTCTTTTTTTATTTGACCATATGTCAGCTGTAGTGCATACGTAATTAACACCCCTAATTTTATCTTTAATAATTTGCATATTTTCATCGTGCGAATCTATAATTCGTTTCATTACTGTCTTTCTTGTTGGTATTTTCAAATTTAATCCTTGGAAGATATCCTTAAAACTTTGGTGTTCTATTATAGATATTGCACTCATTGTGCTCACAACAAAATTTATTATTCTTTTTTCAAACAGAGATTGGCTTAAAACTGATTTGCTTCCCTCTTTGGCCATTCCAAAAATGTTTGGTTGAATAAGCTTAGCTTGTTTGGGTTCTCGACTTTCGAAATCTTGAGTTGCATTAAGTATTTTTCTGGTCAAATCTTTCTTTGAAATTTTATACTTATTATACTCGTCAATTTTATTAGGATGAATCCTTTTTAAGTGTTTAAAAAAATTTGAAGAAGAACCTTTTATCCCTTTTATGGTTTTCTTCTGTGGAAGGCAGAGTTGACAATCAGCTGTAATGTTTTCGCCGTCGTTTTCTTTTATTTTAAAGTATTTTCCATCTAGTATGGAGGAACTACAAGCAAATTGCGAACTTTGTGGATCATCAGATTTTTCTCCCATGTTTTTAACAAGTCTTGTTAGAGGTTCGGATATCATACAAACTTGGTTTGGTTCATTTTTTCCTTTTAGTTTGAAGAAATTCATAAGAGAATTTGTCTGAGATTTTCGAGGTATACTTTGGGCAGAATCGGAATCTGATAATTCTTCTTCTAGGTCTAGGTGATAATCGGGATCATCTGAACTTGTAGCAAATGGATCTTCTGGAGTGTCATCACTTTGTTCTGGATTGGAACTGGTAGATGCAACTGCAGGATCAATTGAATTCATGTTGCTCTATCTGGAATTAAAAAAAGCTTGTCTAACTTACCCCCTCATACTATCATTTTTTAAACGAAATGAGCTCTCCTATCGAAATTCGACAAAGCTAGTTTGAAAATATTTTAAGAATATCACAATTTGTCATGGCACACGAATTAAAATGAATGGTCTGAAAGGACATGGTATACAAATTTTAAACGTAACTCCATCGAAATTTTGTTATTAAATGATAAAAAAACAAAATACGGCATAAACATTATTGTTGTAGTTATTTAGTTGTATGAAATAGACGTTAGACGGGACTAAAAAATTGTGAAATTCTGTGTGTTTTAATGTAATTTAGTTTTTTGTTTTCTTCAAATTCAAACACCACGCTGTCATTTAAAAACTTTACAAAACATCTTCATGTATATGTCTATGATGCCTATGCTAATAGAAAAAAATTAAATTTGCAAAAATTTGCAATTTTGACACCCTGTATCTCAATAAGTAATCATAATCATTTGCTCAATAATAATGATCGCGTAGTCTTTTTTAACAAATAATTATAACTTTTTTACTTACTATCCGATATATATTTAATAACTAATGCATTCTTCAAATTCAAACACCACGCTGTCATTTAAAAACTTAACAAAACATCGTCAAGTATGTCTATGCCTATGCTACTAGAAAAAATTTAAATTTGCAATTTTGACTCCCTGTATCTCAATAAGTAATCATAATCATTTGCTAAATAAGAATTATTTACTCCGGTTTCGTAGTAACGCTGCGTGATCACGTAGTCTTCTAACAAATAATTATAACTTTTTTTACTTACCATCAGATAGATATTAGATAGATACCTATTTATTTAATAACTAATGCATTTTTTCTTTTTTTATTTCTAGAAATCTACTAATATTAGACTACTATTAATAATAAAACGCCAGTAAACTTTAGATATCTACTAATTAAATCGAAAATTAAATGCAACTTACCTTTAGAAAATTCTGTTATTCCGAATAGAAAAAACTATACGCATATAAACGCACTACACCTTTTACACAAATGAGCAATGGACTACTGAAATAATGAAAAACTTTTTCTATCATATCACCGTGTCTGTACTCGGTAGACAAGAATTTGCAGGATTTTTCCTGTAAAAACGAAACGTGTCACTGTCTTGAGCTTTCGATATTGAATTTCGCCAGCGTCGAATCAGCTGAGTTTTTAACTTTTAAACTTTAGGGGAAATAGGGACACACTAAACCAAAATTATAAATATTAAGAATGACTTTATTCTAATCCGAAAAAATACTTTATTCTAATTATACAGGGTTCTTCAAATTCTTCTAATTATACAGGGCTCTTGAAGATTTTTAACTGATTAGGTAAAAACAAAGCTCTATTGGCTATAATAATATATTATAACGATCACGATCACGAGTATGGAAAATGGGATTTATCATACTTCTCACTCAACGATCATACTATGTACACCTGGATTGAAGATAGGGCAGTGTGGTGCGTAAAGTAGTTCCATTATCGTCGAACATTAAAAATTTAAAAGCATCCGGACATCAAAAAAGTATCCGGATACCGGATACTTTCAAATTTGGTCACGGATACGGATACCGGATACAAAATTTAAAAATTATCCGGATACAGCCTTCGGATACACAAAAAGTATCCGGATACTGTATCCGGATACAGAAGTATCCGGATACTACCCAGCTCTGCCGTAGGACCCCCGTTATATGATGATGATGATTGTTTAGTTTATTTTTCAAGTTATAATAAATATATCATTAGGTAGTTTCTTTCACTTCAAAAGATATACACATAAACGATAATAGCCGTTATGTTTGTTTATGTAGGTACTATCTTACTTGAAACTACTTTTAAACAATCATAGTTACTTGTTTATGAAAATTAAAATTTTTAAATGCTTTTTAGCATTCAAAAAAATTTAAATTTTTTTGGAATCCTGAGAAAACTAACAAATATTTTTGAAAAATTTAAATGCAGAATGAAAGATTACATTATTACCGAGGGCCGAAGGTCCCTTAGAATAAACAAAATGTTTTTTTAATGAGATATTTGAAATTAAAAATCACACTAAATTTTGTTTTTTTTTTTCATCCCTATAACTTATTAAAATAAACATTATAGAAGTTTTCAGGGACTTTCAGCTCTCGGTAATAATGTATTGTTTCATTCTGCGTTTAATTTTTTCAAAAATATTTATTAGTTTTCTCAGGATTCGAAAAAAATGAATGCATTTTAAAAAACTTTTTTCCGAAATTTTGCTCCTACGCTCTTAACGATAAACTAGCACGACCCACCTCTACTTTTCGTTACTCGATCTTTTCACCAGACGTGACCAGACGACTATCTAGACTAGACGTTGCCAAATAAATTAGTGTATGAATATTTTTTAATTTGGCGTTATTGTATGCATGTTTAATTGTTTATTATTTCATATTGGGAAATTATTTTGATGTTTAGATTTTTAGTTCGGAAATCGTACTTAAAATACGAAACATTAATAAATTTTATTTATATAAAACGATTTCCGAAATGGAAATCAAAATGTTATATTACAATTATTGTAAAGAAAACTTGTGGCATATTCCCAATAAAAAAAACAGTAACCTGCCATTTAAATCAATTTCGCCCAAATTTGATTATCTTGAGCATTTTATCTTCTTGATAGAACATTGTTCAAATGCAAAAAAAGACAACAGGTCAAATAAAACCAATAAGTTTGGCAACGTTGAATTTCCCCTTTTTTAATATTTCCATTCGGCGATATAAAGGGCGTACCTAATATACCTCTATCTTTTTAAACAGCTGTTTCTCACTCCATCTCACGTAAGGTCCATACCGACCATAAAATTTTTCCTACACTGTATATTTGAAATATTCTAACACTCAGATTATGTGATCACTTTTGTTTTGAATAATTAAGCTTTAAATAGGTAAAAAAATAATAAATAAGACTTACTCACAATCAATTGTGAGTAAGTCTCATGATAAAACCCATATTAGGGTGTTGTCTAATAAAGATAAACAAATTAGATGTTATAAATTATAATAATTATGCCAATATTACATGTCTGTGGTTTTTTTCAAAATGAATAAAAATGAATAAAAAGGTACAAAAAGTTTTAACAGACAAGGTAAGACCCAAAATTCTCTGAGACTGAGTCCTAAGACTCAAAAAATAGTCTATTACATTGTAATAAATTAATAAATGTGCAAATAAATAAACCATTACTTACATGCCGCTACTCTATTAATTGATAGATGGTAGAACATGGTTGAAACTATCATGTATTGTTGATATGAAGAACTTAAGTTCTCAAACAACTACAATAGCAGACAAAGTTTTCTAAGCAAAAAAACAATATTCATAAATTGTTGTTTTAATGCTTTAAACACGTTTTATTAAGTAATCATCTCCATCTGTTCAAAATGCTTTACTTCAGTAATATAAATTAACTTACCCGAAAATTACATGCAGCTTCTCAAATGATATTCCTGACACTATGCTAGAAGCTTGAAATCTACACGGTATCTCATTAAGCTTTGTAATGTCTTTTATCCTTGCTCCCGTTTCTTCACAACTTTTATAAAGATCTTGCATACATGCTACAGACGTTCTATTGTGTTGCCCACTAGTAATTTTAAAGCATGGTTGGCCCTTCTGTACATGAGTTACAACAATTGTGTCATTTTTGTTAGTTATTATACCCAAGTCATTATTTGAAAGATTTGCGAAGCAGTTTACATTATAGAAACCATCACCGACGTAAAAGACTTTAACGCATGGGGTATTTTCTTTATATACGTTCACTAAAAAGATACATATTGCAACAATTTTGTTTCTTTTTCATTACATTCTAATAGGTACATACTTTTAATCTAAAACATCTAAAACAAGCAGGAATATTATAGATGCCTAATATACGTGTGGCCTATACGGCATGGAAGCATGGACGTTAAAGGCCAGTTCCATTAACCAACTTGAAGTGTTTGAAATGTGGTGCCTGCGTCGAATGCTTAGAATATCATTGACGGACAGGGTCAGAAATGAGGAAGTACTCAGAAGAGCGGGCTTACAGGATAGGGAACTTTTTAGTTATGTAAAAAGTAAGAAAACTGCATACTTGGGGCATATATTACGAGGAGAAAGATACACTTTTCAGCAACTGCTACTCAAAGGGAAGATAGAGGGTAGGAGAGGTCTGGGACGTAAAAAATTGTCATGGCTGCGCAATATTCGACAATTGACAGGAATCCACAGCTATGAAATGCTTCGTAATGCTGCTAAAAACAGAATTATTTAATCCTCAATATTTAACATCTCACCTGACAAAACGATGTACGGTGGACGCCTACGCAGAAATGCACGGCACTTTAAGAAGAAGAATATTCCTGTCTTGGACACAGTTAGGCTTCCTATACAATATTAAACTCGCACCACTCACAACCTCAAAGAAGTGAAGATGATAAAATTAGTTTTGGAAATTTTAGGATAGAATACAAAAGAGAGTTAAGATTTAATTCCAATTCTTATATCAGTTCATTTATCGTCTGTTTTCTTAAAAAATTTTGGAAAACACCGATTAGGCAGTTTCCTGAATTGATTTCGTAAGAAGTTTTATTTGGTTTTAGGTTAGGTTAGGTTAAGTTAGGTTGGGTTATTTCGATTAATTCATAGACAAACAATACAAATAGACTGACTTGCTATAAAGGCCCGTTCACCCAGTGTGACAGTGAAAAGTGACGCAAAGCAGTCCCTACATCTTTTGTCAATGAACCAGATTTATTGACCACGTGACCTTTCCATTGGTCATTTAAGTAATATATGCCTAAATAGAAAAAATAACAAAGCCTCTGGATGTGATGGAATACAAACAGAATTGTTTAAACTGAGAGGAAGGAGAAAATCGAAAAGGATATTTGAGGTCATATACAGAATAAGGAGATAAGAGCAAATGTCAAAATAGTGAAATAAGTATATCATTTGCTTAATGTACAAAACGACGACAAACTCCTCTGTCAAAAAAATAGAGAAAATTCCCTGCTATGTTGTGGATATAAAATATTTACCAGTAATCTTAACCATCAACTACAACTTCTTGCAAATATCATCGGAGAATCTAGGGCAGGTTTTAAAAAAAGAAAAAAAATCCTAGTACAATTGCTAATTGGAGAGAGCAATACACCTGATAGTTGATAACTAAGAAAAAGTAAACGGATTTATTTATTTATGAGTCAACACCACAAAGGGCAACATTGACGATGCAGGTCACTTAACTGTCAATATAGTAACCGTTACGGATATGGTAGCCAACATGATATCTAACAATGGATAACAGTTATTGAACTAGAAGAAGATAAATAAAACAATTTATGGAAAAATATGAGCATATAACTTTAGAATTCACAATATAACTTACCATTATTTTCGGTAGCATTTATAAAGTTAACAGTATTAAATATTCCAATACAAATAAAAAAATAGAGTTGCTTCATATTTGCTTGGGGTTAATAGGTCAAGTTTGTATGTTTACAACAACTATACTAAATTAGTACAATATAATCAACGACTGTGAACATGAACATGAACATTTTATTTTTAATGTATTTCGAGAAAACTTTCTAGATAGTAAATTTACTTAATTAAGACGCTAAAAAATAAAAGTACATAGATATACAGGGGGATTATATATACTTTTCAGAAAAAGCAAAATTTATGAATAATTTTGCATGCACTAAAGTTTGTAAAGTGTTTGTAAACTCAACAAGGAAACTAAATTTGCCATCCTTTGCCATCAGATCCAAACAAAATCCCAGATCTACTTGACTTTTTTATCCTCCATAGCATGGCCTTAAATTATTTTGACATACAAGCATCCTGGGATCTGTCCACCGACCATACTCCCATAATTGTCACACTATATACGCAAATTATAAAAGCTGACAACATCAAAGACCAACTGGAATGTATTCGAGTCTTACATTAATAAAAATTTAAATTAAAATATAAGATTAAAGCAACCAGACGATATCGATAATGCTGTGCTTCTTCTCACCCAAACCATACATGCAGCCGCTAAAATAGCTACACCCCCTTAGAATGACAAAGAACCAAGTGACATCAACATACCCGTCTATATAAAACGTCTTGTTGCACAAAAAAGAAGAGCCACGCGCATATTGCAAAGAAGTCGCAATCCTATAGATAAAAATGAATACAATAGATTAACACGGCAACTTAAAATTGCTCTACAAGACGCGAGGAATGATACATTTGAACTATTCATCAACAGCCTGTCAAAAGAAGACCACAGCATCTGGAAATCAACGAAATCATTCAAGAGGCCTACACAGCACATACCACCTCTAAGGAAAGCAGATAAAAGCTGGGGAAAAACTAAACCATAAAAGGCATCAATCTTTGCTGCACATTTCTCACACGTTTTTGGTGCACCGGAACTTAACAATAATAACGACGAAAAAGTTAAAAACTTCTTAGACACTCCATGCACAATGATGCTACTAATCAAATGCTTTACTCCTAATAATGTGAAAGAACAAATTTCTAGATACAATAACTACAAAACACCAGGCTTCGACATGATCACCGGGCCAATATTAAAAAAAAAATACTGAGAAAAGCAATTGTCCTACTAACAATTATATATATATATATATATATATATATATATAATATATATATATATATATATATATTAGTATCATAAGATTAGCCTACTACCCGATTAATATTGGAAGTTCGCACAAATAATTATAATTACTAAACCAAATAAACCACCAAATATTACTACTTCATATAGACCAATCAGCTTACTTCCAATAATGTCAAAAATCTTAGAAAGACTTCTACTCCAAAGAATCTCAGAACACATAGAAATTAATTCAGTGATACCAAAAAAATTTACACTGCTGCCTTCCTGGATATAGAACAAGCCTTCGACCGTGTTTGGCATGACGGCCTCCTGTATAAACTAAAGTTATCCTTTCCTACTCCTCACTATCTAGTCTTAAAATCATTCCTCACAGAACGTCACTTTCAAGAGATTCCTTACAGAAACCTCTTATTACTATCCCATACAATCCGGTGTCCCTCAAGGAAGTGTCCCTCAAGGAAGTGTCCCTCAAGGAAGTGTCCTGGATCCCCTCCTGTACCTCATATGGACTGCTGATATCCCAACAACAAATACGACCAAAAATCATTCAGAGAATCCAATCCAAAATACTCAGAATGATTTTCAACGCGCCGTGGTATGTTAGTAATAAAACACGGCATGATGACTCTGGTATACCGTTCGTTGAAGACGAAATCAGCAGACTAGCAAGAAATTATTTAGAACATCTGCCAGCCCACCCCAACGAGGAAGCAAGACAACTTCACCTCCATCCAGAAATCAGACGAAGATTAAAGGGACAGTGGCCAACAGACTTTATTCACTAATTTCAATTTGGATTTTATTTCTCTCCGAATATCTTCGTTTCTCACCCTATCAAGTCTAGTGAGCTGGCAACATCGTCACTAGTAGTTCATTTCCATGGCCTTAATTTTTGATTTGTTTCTTTGGTGTATTTCCCAGAGTTCGGCGCCATACAGTCCAATACTTTCTATTATTGTTTTATAAATTCTTCTTTTATTTTCTTTTGTTATTTTTTTATTCCATAATAGTCCGTGTAGCTGTCTGGTGGCTGATCTTGCTTGGTCAATCCTGGAATGTATTTCTTCGCTACTTCCTGCTTTTGATGTTATTTGGACTCCCAAGTACTTAAAATTGTCTGTTGGTTTTATAGTTTCCATTTCGATTTGTAGGCTTTCTGGTTTTTCTCCTAGTTTTTTGTATATTAATTGTGAGGCCCCATTTGGTAAACTCATCTTCCAGTTTTCTAAGCATGTAGCTTATATCACTCTCGTCTTCAGCTAGAATGGCTTAGTCGTCAGCGAAATGTATCGTGTACAATCTATCATCTCCGATTGAGATGCCCATATTGCAGCACTTTCTTCTCCACAGTGAGAGTGCCTCATTTAGATATATTTTGAAGAGTGTAGGTGCTATACAGCAGCCTTGCTTTAGGCCCTTACTAATAGGAATTTATCTAGTTAATCTATTTCCAGTTTTAATGTTTGCCATCATATTATTGTAGAGCTGTTGTACTGCTTGTATATTTTTTTTGCTTATTCCTTGTTTTTCCATTGCTACCCAAAGCATTGAAAGTGGTTCACTATCATATGCCTTTGTCAGATTTATAAAGACTATATGAGTTGAAAGGTTGTGTGAAGTGGTTGTGGTTGTGGTTGTGGTTCTGGTTGTGGTTGTGGTTGAAATTTTATATACTAGGATGTTTAAGTAATACAGGAATAGATAACATGGCAACGTAAGGCTCCACTGGAAGTTGCTAGTCCTGAGATAAAGTGTCTACGAGTAATTGTGGATAATTACGAGTCGTTGATACGAGAGTTGCTAAAATATGAAATTCTATGGCTAATAGACTATGTTTAAGTCCATCCCTTTCCTCTACACTCACACATACATATTATAATATAACAAATATTACTAAGATCAGGATGGTTATCGCCCTTATTTTTCCTATTACTACATATACAGCTAAAACATGGACTCTAAAGAAATCCATAAAAGTAATATTAAAGCCTTCAACGTAAGGGTCTACAGAAGAAATCTACGCGTGTCCTGCATAAAACAAAGAACCAATTTGTTAATTCAAGAAGAGCTTTATACAAAAGACAGGCTATTAAAAAAGCAACCCAAGCATACCTAAATTACTTCGGTTACATAGCTAGTAGAACGAAGACTATAGAACTATCACAGAAGTAGAAAGAAGACTACTGAAGTAGGTAGAAGGCCGAAGACTAAGACTAGTTTAATACTTACACGACCGGACACTACTGGACAATGGACGACTATTTGCCGTGCACGGCACAATAGCCCGTCATTTTCACATATACACGACTCGGCTTAGGCTGATCAAAGCAGTCGTTCCTCAACCATGAAGCGTACCCAACTTATTGCGTTAATGATATTGTATCATCGACTAAAGAAATATAAAAGAAATAGGATGCAATGGGTTCATCCGCTTAACATCAGACGGCCTAAAATGAGTGCATTCTTTGTTCTTTTTGAAAATTTAAGAATGAACTAAGAAAAATTTTTAAATTACTTGAGAATGAGCATGAAGTCATTTGATAAGCTACATCTGTGATCGAGGGATTTCATTCAACTTCGCAACACTAGCTTCAGGGGTGTATTGAGCCTACTCAGATGTTGGCAGTCTTAATCAAGTCTTCTTCTTGATGTGCCTATCCGTTACGAATGTTGGCGATCATCATGGCAATCTTTATCTGCAGCAACGCGGAAAAGCTCCAATTAAATAAGAAGGAAACTGCAGGAAATATGAAAAATAATATCTATGACTGCATACAATATAATGGAAATAAACAAGTTGAACGCAGACAATGAATAATCCCATATATCCTAGAGCTGAAGCAGAAAAAAAGGAAATCAAAGAACATCATATAATAAACATTCGATAGGATATTTATTTTAAAATTAACAAAAATACTGCATTAACCTACACATTTCTCTAAAATCCATTGCAAACTCCACATACGCTTATTACCTAGAAGAACCTCATATTCTCATTCCACATGATACTTGTTTCCATTTTGTTTTCCATCAAGCCAACATTAGCATAAAGTTCTTTTGTCTGAACTGCGAAGCGTTAAAAGGATTTCATTTAGTACAGATTATTGTCTAGTTTTACGAGAGTCGAAACCGAAAACAACGTTCGAAATAAATAACGTGAAAAACCTGACAAACAAAACGGGAAATAATTAACAGCGGTGTTGCGAAAAAAATAAAAGCGGAGAAAATGCTGCGATTTGTTTTTATTGTCTGCTCTTAATTTCTTTTTCATGGTGGCAAGCTTTTAGGTCTAAAGTAATGTTTCTCAATTTTTATACATGAACGTTACGTTGAAAATATTACTATAGGAAGTCTAAGTGACAACAATAATAGGTTCCAAGATATACAGTGAGGTGCAACATTATGGAATAGATTCATTTTTTTGAGTATGGGCAAGTTTGGAGACACATTTCAAAACTAGTTGATTTTTGTTTTTAAATAAAGATTTTTGGTATTTCTATCATACTAGTAACTTTATCTATCTAACAGTAATAACGTAACCGAGGTTAAACAGAATAATAGAAGTCGTGCACTTGCTCATTTGAGAGGCAATTTAAACAGTACCCGATGAGCTAGAGTCACGCAGACTCCTAGTACTTTAGAAGTTGTAAATTTTTTCCCATCACCTTAAATCTTGCGCGCACTTAAGTTAAGTCACTATTGGTAGTTGTTGGTATTCAGTGGGTATCCACTCAGTCTCAGTGACTCTATCTCACCGTTAAGTTGAGTTTTGTAATTGTTATAAAATTAAAGAGTTTTGTGTAAAACCTGTTATTTTTAGATGCATTTGGTTCCTAATAAAAAAAAGTTAATCCATAAGGCAATAATTTTAAAAGTACTGTTTTAAGATATAATGAGGAAGAATCTGACTTGTCTGATACATAAGATGGATATGATATCAAAGAAGAACATGATTATCGAGCTTCATGTGAAAGTGATGAAAATAAACAATCTTTTAAATGAAGAAAATATAAGTGAAGAATTAGACCAAGAGAATGAGGATGAAATTGGAAACAGTACTATTATAGAAAAGATCGACAAAAGTGGACAGTAAATAAACCTGTAACGAATGTACGAACTTCACAACATAGTATAGTCATAACCCTACTTGGATTGAAAGGTCCTGCTCGTACTCTTGGAGATAAATCCACTTCAGGAAATGTATGGAACCTTCTCATCTCTGAAGCTATGATAAATAGTATAGTGCAGTATAAAAAGATATAAACCAGAATCTCTATGTCTGCTTTATAGATTATCAAAAGTCTTTTGATAGAGTACGACAGAATATGACATTTAACAAAACTGTTAAAAGAAAACAATGTGGATAGTCGATATATACGCGTTATTGGCAATCTGTACTGGAATCAAAAAACACAGGTTAGAATCGAAAATGTCGATACAGAAACAATAGAAATCAAAAGAGGTGTCAGACAGGGTTGCGTGCTCTCTCTATTGTTATTCAATCTGTACAGCAAAGGTATTGTTAAGGAAGCAATATCAGAGAAACAACAGGGTGTATCAATAAACGGAAAATTTCTTAAACAACATAAGATTCTCAGATGACACCGCTTTTTTTTGCAGACAGTCTAGAAGCATTTCCACGCTTTGTAAATGGATTACATCGAGTCAGTATCAAATATGGACTACAAATGAACGTTAAGAAAATCAAGTTCATGATTATTTCTAAGCAACATACAGTAGGAAAGCTAGATATCGAGGGAAAACAAGTAGAAAGAGTAAATAACTACAAATATCTGGGAACCTGGGTAAATGGAAACAATGACCAAGGTAAAGAAATAAGGACATGCATTGAAATTGCAAAACAAGCATTTATAAAAATGAAGGCCACATTACCAGAGGTGCGAAATATGAGACATTAAGGCTCATAATGCAAGGTAAGATCAAGGGTAAAAGATCCAGAGGAAGACGAAGAATTTCCTGGCTGAAGTAAATCTTTTTAGAGCAGCCGCCAATAAGGTACGGATAGCTGTGATGATAGCCAACCTCCGATAGAAGAAGGAACTATAAGAAGAAGAATTAATGAATAATTTTCTATTAATAAACGATTTCTCGGTGGAATAAAGCTGTTATAGTAGTCATGCACAAAAAGGGAGATATAACAGAGCTAAAGAACTATAGACCTATTAGCTTGTTATCTCACGTTTATAAGTTGTTTATGAAGATAATAACTAATAGGTTGACATCAAAACTAGACTTCTATCAACCTTGCGAGCAAGCAGGATTTAGAGCTGGATACGGAACAAATGATCATTTGCAAACCATTAAGTCGTTGATTGAAAAAACCATTGAATATAATAGACCCCTGATACTTGTCTTTGTCGACTTTGAAAAAGTATTTGATACGGTCAATCAAAGTGAAATGCTCCAAGCTCTAACACAATGTAGAATAGATCACCGATACATATCTCTCATCAGATACATCTATCAACAAGCTACAGCCTGTGTAAGACTTAATGAAGATACTGGGACTTTTCGTATTGAAAGAGGCGTTCGGCAAGGAGACAACATGTCTCCTAAATTATTTACAACTTTGCTAGAATACGCTTGTAAAACAATAGATTGGAACGAAAAGGGCATCAATGTAGATGGAAATTTTTAAATAACCTTAAATTTGCAGATGATATCGTTCTTATTGCAGACAGCTTTGATCAGGCACAGATAATGCTCCAAGAACTCCATACTGTCACAAAAAGAGTTAGTCTTAAAATAAATTTTTCAAAAACACAATTTATGACAAATTTAGTCCACAACAAAAACATCAAGTACAACAGTAGAAGACAAAGATATTGAGCCAGTTGACTCCTATAAATACTTAGGCCATGAGATCAGAATAAGTCGAGACAACCAAACAATCGAGCTGAAAAGAAGAATAAACCTCGCTTGGGCTGCATTTGGAAGGATGAAGGATATTTTTAGGTCTAAGATTCTAATGTGTCTGAAAAGAAAAGTATTTAATCAATGTATTTTGCCAGTGATGACCTACGGCGCAGAAACCCTAACGCTCACAAAAACAACAGTGAGTAAACTACAAGTTGCGGAAAGAACAATGGAGAGAATTATGTTAGGGATTTCTCTACGTGATAGAATACCCAATGCTACTATACGCAAAAGATCAGGAGTAGCAGACGTTATTGAAAGGATAACAACACTAAAGTGGAACTGGGCAGGTCATGTAGCAAGATCAGTTGATGACCGGTGGACAAAAAGAATTTTGGAATGGAGACCACGAATACAAGCTTACAGAAATAGAGGTCGACCCCCACCGAGATGGACAGATGACATAAAAAGAGTGACTACAAATTGGATTCAGATGGCGCAAAATCGGACTAAGTGGAAAAGCATGCGAGAGGCCTATGTTCAGCAGTGGACGTTAGAGGCTAGTTGATGATGAATAAACGATTTCATTATAGGCAACACAACATACATTGCTTGCTTGCATAAATTAATTAAACGCTCTGTGGTTGGCAGTGAACTGTGGTGTAGGCAACCAAACATATTACTTTTTTATATTCCTACTAAAAAGTTTAAAATGAAGTAGCCGCTGTTTGTACTATCTGTCATTGTATGTCATTATTTAATTCATTGTTTAAGATTCTGTGTATTTGAAAAATCAAAAGATGGATATTGACGAAGAGTTTAAAAAAATTATTTTTTCATAAACTTTTGAGCTTACAATAATATTTTCATTTTACATAAACAAATAGGCCATCTGGATTGCTTTTAAAGATTTTTTTGATGTTTTTGATTATGTCATTAATGATGGTTTTTCGGAATAGTAATTGTTAACTCTTACACGAAACGATGTATTTTCTAAAAAGTTCTTAATAAAATAGAGGCAACTTCCACGAATATTTCATCTTTGTATAGAACGATATATCAACTGCAGCTTGTATAATTGCCTTTAGTTTTTGTAGATTCTCTATATCATATTTGTTAGGCATTTTGGCTTATCTGATTTTATATTTTATAATGGCTAGAATAAAAAGATTTATACAAAAATTAAAAATCTATGTAATCGTGGTTTAAAAATTTTTCAATACACTCTTGAACCAACTCAATGCCAACGTTTCCAAATTAATTAAAACCGCCCAATGCCAAAAATAAAGATATACTGCATTTGTCCGATTATAAAACAATGACCTGTCGGACGTAATTTATATTAAAAGTTTGAGAGGATGCTTTTTCCCTTTTAGCATGATGCAAAGTGGAGTGCGCGAAGTATATTTTCATGTTGGGATTTCATTTAAAAATACCTTTATAAAGAAGCATTTACGAGACACTAAAGACGTCAAAATTCATAACAGAGTGGAGTAAGTTTGAAGTTTTGATTTATGTGAAAATCTCGACTAGAAAAGCTCTTAACGATATAACAAACTAAAAATAAATATAAAGACGAACTAAGTAGGTTATTAGATTATAGGTAAAGCATAAAAAATTGGTGATTAGATATTAAAAAAAAAATGAATAAGAGTATCAGAGACCGAGATAAGGAGACTCTCTTTTTGGATTTTTTAACTGACAGAAACTACAATATTTTACCTTTACCATTATACAAGAATTTATAATGATCAGTTTTGAGGTGGATTAGAGAGGTGGCATTCGGATTTTTACAGAAATAGGGGAAAACTTCAGTTAGAATAATTGACCTATCTTCCCTCTCAAATAAGTCGGCAAGAATAATAAAAAAATTAAAATGTTTAAAAATTACTAAAACATCGGTATTTTTCTACTTTTCTAGCTTATAACTTTAAAACAATTTATTTTGGAGCAAAGTCGTAACGAAATAAAATAGTGACAATTAAATTTTCTATAAGACACGACTTGTTAATAATAGGTTAATATATACCCTTGCTGCAAAAGAACAATAAATACTGGAAAATAAATAGCCTAGTCTATAGGGTGAACAGTGTGAATTTCATTGCAATAAAAAGAATCACACGTTTAAATAACAATACTCGTTTTTCGATTATAGTTCCTGAGCCATATCGTAGGGGTAAGTATACCCATACTTGCAAATAAATATGTTCTCCATTCAGCCTCATGGACCAGAAGCACTGAACACGGTTTTGATGGGCATCAACTGTAAAGAAGAATCAATCAAATTTCCAATTGAAAAGAAAAATAACAAGTCACTAAAATGCAATAGAAAGAGGCACCCATAGTTGTACAAGAAACAGACAGTAAAAACAGGAAAATCAAGAAAGAAGAATTCAGTATTAAGAATATACCAATACTAATGAGTTAGGTAGTGGTTGGATACACTTTAAAATCTTGGTAATTTTTGATCTACAGTGGTGTTAAAAAGTCCTGCATCACCTAAGCGCCTTATGGTTTTTGAGGTTTAACACAAGTTTTTTGTGTACTTTTCCCATAATCCCAGAATATTATGAGGTGAGTAATAAGTCTTTTAAGTACTATTAAATTGAATTTTAATGACAAATTTTCCACATATTTGGACTATATAAATACTGTAGTTACCCTAACAAATTAATTTGCTCTTTAATTTTTGATAAAATGGTCAAAATGTCATCCCACACCAAACAAACTAAATTATCGGACGATAATCGTTTTTAAATTATTTTTCACCATAAATAAACGACAAATATAGTCGCGAAATAGCATCCGCAGCCAACTGTAATCAATCTTCAGTAATTAAAGTCATTAAAAAGTGTGCTGAACAAGGAAAAATCGACGGTAGATCGCGTAGTGGCCGACCAAAAAAAATTCTGTTTGGGATCACGCTGCGGTAAGAAGAACAAGTTTGGCAGGCAGAAGCCTTCATTTCACGCACTTGACGAAGCTATGGTCTGAATTTACAGGTGTAAGCGTGTGCACTTTCACAGTGAGAAAAAGACTGCTTAGTTTTAGACTTAAAGGATGTAAGGCATGGAAGAAACCACTACATTCAGAAAAGCAAATAATGCACCGTTTGGAATGGGCCAAGGAATATCGAATCTGGAATCATGAATCATGCGGGAAATGCCTACGTTAGAAGATTTCCTGGTCAAGAATTTTCTCCAAAATGTGTTCTTCTCACAATTAAACATCCAACCAAAAGACCTGTTTGCAAAAAAAAATATTTTTCAGGATGATAATACTCCTTGCCATAGAGCAAAATTGGTTAAAGCTGGGATGGAGAGTAATGAAATTGATAGGATGGACTGGCCAGCGCAATCCCCGGACCTTAATCCCCTCGAGAATTTGTGGCAAAGGATATCAAACATCATTTCCAAAAGCAAACCCACAAATGAAACGAAATTAATCGAATCTCTAATCCACGTTTGGCATCACTGTATTTCCATGGAGTAACTAAAAAAATTCATGAAAAAATTCAAAAAGACGTGAACTAGTTTTTAAAAACAAGGGCTGGGCTGGCCAATTAAATATTAAAAGTCAGTTTAAATTACTTCAATGTGATGTACAATATTGTGTTGATGTAAATAGTCAAATTATTGTAATATTGAATGAAAAATTTTCCGAACTGCATTTTTTTTTATTAATCAAAATTTTTGCTCTATTTTCATTTTATAATATTGCGTTTAAGTACTTGTTTGATATAGATAGTAAATAGATAACAAATATTTAAGGTAAATGCCTTAAACTTCTATTTTCACTTATTTGGTAAGGTGATGCAGGACTTTTTAAAACCACTGTACTTCAGAATCTCAACCCTGTCTATGAGAGCCGTGGTTCACTCTCATTCCCTTTAATCGAGAGGGTACCATTTCCCAACCTATCATCCTTGTCAATGACGCCAAATTCCCTAACCCATCATAACCTTCTATCAACATGCAAATGCCAAGCGTGGTGGAGACACGGCGCGGAATTTCCGTACAATAAGCAACGAAAAAAATGGAAGGTCCTTTATCTTAAAACCAGGTTATGGTAGCAATGTTAGTGATAGAGGGACACAGGGTGCTACCTTCACTAACGATAATGGTAAAGAATGTGGATTATTGCATCATAAAACACCATAAGATTGATAAAGGACATAAAAGTTCTTCTTCTTCTTCTACTTTTTGTAGATCTTTCGATCTGTTTAATTCTGAAGCTGCCTCTGGTTACTTTCTTGGGAAGTAGATTGTCAACTATCCCTCCATCTTTTAGGTGGTCTTCCGGGGGGTCTTGAACCGGCGGATTGTTTTCTAGGGCAATTTTTGGGAGTCTATTCTCATCCATTCGTCTTACATGGTTGTACCACATCCTCTTGCGCTGCCTTCCCCATCTTACAATATCTTGAATTTTGCACTGCTCTCTAATGTTTGTATTTCTCGCTCTGTCTCTTCTTGTTTTCCCCATTATTGTTCTTAGGGTTTTCATTTCGGCAACCCTTAGCATCTGTTTCGTTTTGTTAGTATCTTCGCGCACTTCTATGCCATATGTCATGATCGGTCGTATGCAAGTCTTATAGATTCTAATTTTACTATCTGTGCGCGTATACGGATTTGACCAGACTATCTCCCGCAGACATCCTGACAGTGCAGATGCTTTGTTGATCTGACTCCTCAGGTCCTTTACTGGGTCGTGGGTGCTTGATATATCTATGCCCAGATATCTGAATTGCATCACCTGTTCTATGGGGTTGTCCTCAACCACTAACTTACATCTGAGCGGATCTTTTGCTATTGTCATACATTTAGTTTTGTTGGTAGAGATGTTCATATTTAGTAGTCGGCTTGTTTGAAAGAACTAAAAGAGCTGCCTTTGGAGATCATCTTCTGATTCGGCAATAATTGCTGCATCGTCTGCGTAACACACCATACCAATTCTTTTGTTGCCCATTCTATATCCGAGATTAAAGATGTTACTTTGTTGATAATTTTGCCCATGAGAAGATTAAACAAGAAGGGGCTTACACTGTCGCCTTGTCTTATTCCTATCGGTGTTGGAATATTTTCAGTGAATTCGTCTCCTGCTCTAACTTTGGTTACGTTGTTGTTATTTAGTTTATGGAGTATCTTTGTTATACTGGTCGGTGTTTCATTTTCTATTAATATATTTAGAATGTCTCCCAGGCGAACTCTGTCAAATGCCTTCGTCAAATCAATGAAGCAAATATACGCTGGCATGCCGAACTCTATAGCTTTTTCTTTTATTTGTTTTATTATAAATACTGCGTCTGTTATAGACCGCCCTTTTGTAAAACCTTGTTGTTCTTCAGCATTAGTGATTTGCTTTTCCAATTTGTCCTTGAGAATACCTGTGAAAAGTTTCATTGTTGTATTTAAGAGGGTTATTCCTCTATAGTTTTGTGGGCAGGTTTTTTGTCCTTTTTTAAATATGGGGATTGTGATACTATTATGCCATTCCTCTGGTGTTTCTGTTTTGTTTAATATTTTGTTAAATAGTTGTGCCAGTTTACTTGCAAGTTCCGGGCCTCCATATTTTAAAAGTTCATTGGGTATACCATCCGTTCCCGTTTTCTGTTTTTTAGTTTTTTGATCTTTGCTTCTACTTCTTCGTCATTGATTGTAGCACTCACATCTGTTTCGCCTTCGTTTATATTCAGTGTTTCTTCAGCATCATATAGCTCTTTAAAATGCTGTTGCCATGTCTCATGGTACTCCTTTGGTCTGCACGAACTCGTTAACTGGTTTTTTCCTGTTGCGGAGCATTTTCCATACTTTCTTTTGGGCACCATATAGGTCGTAGTCCATGTCGCAAGTGAATTTGGTCCAATGTTCTCTTTTGATTGATTTTATTCTGGCGTTTACTTCGTTTCTTATTTGGACATATTCTGCATGAGCTTCTTCCGATTGCGTGCTTTTATATCTCAGGTAGCATTTGCGTTTTAATTCAGAGAGTTCTTTTACCTCTTGGCAAAACCACGGTTTGGTGTGGTTTGTCGCTCTCGTGTTAATTTTCCGCTTTCCAATCGCTTCTTCTGCTACTTCGTTTTCTTAATTTTTTGCCAAGTATCTTCTACTCCCCATTCGGGTATTAAGTTACATTCTACATAAAAGTTATGGAACTTAAACACGAACAGAAGCATAATTATATAAAACAGGATATATTGGGATTACGATGATAGGGAAAATGTGAAGATGAAGAAAATATTCGGGAAAATAGGTCGGGAAACCTATTGCAATATAAAAGAGAGTCTTCTAATAGGTAGTGGCGTCGGATTTAGCATAAATAAAAAACACAAACAACATACTTATAATTTAAGGCATCAGTGATAGAGTTATATATGTTATCTACTAAATAAACAAATTCGATTAAACATCATCCAGGTATACGTACCTACCAATGCATACACAGACGAAGAATTTGGGTAATTCTTCGACAATATTCCGAATTGGAAATAAAAGTAATTCTCTTTACAATCAATTGTTTTTCCATGCTATATAAAATAATATTAAAAAAAAAATCTTAAAAACAAAACTGTACATTGTAGACTAAAACTGTATAGATTAATTGAAAATCCAATAAATTATTCTTATCAAACTCTAACCTTCCTTACAATTGCGATTTAACCTATAAGAACAGATTTCAAAATCGTATTAAAACTTTTATAACCTGAAAAGTGTTAAGGTATGTTCCGAATATTGAAACATATATATTTTTGATGACAGTAGATCAGATACATAAAAGTTTGATCATCACAGCGTGATACAGTAACGAGTTTTTAAACTTTAGATACGTAACGGATTTTGATTCGCGTCTTGCTTTTGTTTGGCTTAACTTTCAAAACCTGTAAAAGGCCCAAAAGTTTTATTGTTTGTAGTAAAAGTAATCGACCTGTGACATACTTTGTCGACAAGTTATTTATAATACAAAACTCTACAAAATCAACTTTGTCTTTGTAAGCGTTTCGTATATTTTAAACATATCTTGCCACTATTAAACCGTTATTGTTCGCGTATCAGGAAATGGCGCAATTGTTCGCCCATGAGCGCTGCGCTCAGTCGCCATTTTCTTCTCATTTAATTATATTTCATTAGAATATTTAGGGACCGCAGACGTTCGGATACAATTAGCGTCTCTTAGCAAAGACAATGACGTCGACTTTGCTAAGTATCAAGACAATTACTCTACACACACACTACACACTACACTAGGTACCTGACTGTAAAAATTCACTGTACCATGCCAATGACCATTTGACCTTTAAAACATTTATTATAAATGTGTGATAAATAACATAAATGCATGTAGTTTTTATTAATGAAATTATACATACAGAAAAAACTGTATGACATAAAAGAAATGTAAATACTTTATTCACTCTTATAGCATTTATTGGGCATATTTGACATATTGTAATTATTATTATGTTCACCACAAATACGTTTTGAACAATCTGCACACCTTGAAATAATTCTTTTATTTTTACTTCGAGGACAGTACAAACATTTGACTCTATCTTTAGCTTCTGCAGTTGCTACTGAAGTTTCTTCATCAGTAAGACCTGATTGACGTCTTATTTGAAGTCGTAATAATATTTCGAAAGAAAATGCAAAAAAGTATTTTTGAAGTGTGTATATTTTAGGCAATTCCTAGCTGAGCGCTTTCGGCTTTACAAAGCCATCATCAGAGCTATGCTACAATAAAATGTTCTAATAAGTACTAATTGGTAAAGATTGTAATTTTTAACTTACGTCAATTTTTTTAAATACCACTACAAAGGAGAGATCTCATTTCCTTAAGTTTCAAAATTATGATTTTTTGTAGGAGTTGGAATTCTTAAAACATATAAAAAAACATATAAAAAGTCGACACTGGACTTCACAAACACGTTAAAAAATTGAAAAAATTTTTGTCATGGTACGGGTTTAAGACCCGACCATCTATTGATGTGAGGACGAAGACTGAATAGAACTAGTGAAATCAAATGTCGGTCCTTTTAAACGATTTTTCAAAAGTGACACGTGACAAATGTCATATATAGGAAATAGAGATTGTTTTTTTAAATTCTTACAAAATTATTTAGTAGTTTGGAATTACTACTAGTCATCAAAGACTTTCTAAAAATTAAGTTTTTAAATTAAATTTTATGTGTTCATCACATCATACAGAATGACATTAATTTGTAAATTCACTCGAGTCATTGCTCAAGGTCAATGTATGTTCAATCTGACAGCTATCCTTAAGGAACAAGGGCTCAAATTGTTCAACAACACTATAAAGAAGAAACCTGGTATTAATGTTATGTTATCTGATACTTAAGTGTATTAAGAATTGTATGTCTTGTTGGAAAATTGTAAGAACTTTGCATAAAAAATTTGTTTAAGAATGTATTTTCATGTTTCAATTAAGAACAACTGTCAAATGAATTACAAAATGTTGTAAATTTTAATAAAGTTTAAAATTTGTTTAAAAATAAAAGTATGAAAAATATATAACAAGATTGCATGAGGTCACCCTTCTTCCTCTAAAGTCTCCCATAATAATTTAAAAAGAGGTTTATAGTTGCAATTGAGGTTGATTTGTGTGTTTAAGCAACAATCAGGGTTTATTTTCATTTCTTTGGATATCTCTAGATCTTCCAAGAGATTCATGAGTCTAAAGTTTTTATTGGGAATGTTGTGTAAAATTTTACTGTTTTCAGAAGGAGAAAAAGAATGATTATTAAATTTAATGTGATATCCAAAGTTTGATTTTTCTGGGTTATTGAGGTGTTCTTTGATTCTTTGATTCAGAGTTCTCATTGTTCTACCTACATAAGTCATATTACAGTCACCACAGGACAGCTTGTAAATACCACTTCTGTTTAGTTTGTCAACTTTGTCTTTGGTCTTGCTGAAGATGGACTTGATGTTATATTTGGTTTTAAAGGAGATGTTTAAGTCATTAATTTTATTAACAAGTACTCTTGAAATTTTTTCTGAAATTGGTCCTAAGTAAGTTAAGGATCTATATATGGAAGTAGTGTTGGATTTGTTATCAATCCATTTATCCATATTGATGCAAGACTTATCAAATGGGGCCTGATGAAATTTGTAGAGGAAAGGCTGCAAAAATGGGCTGGTCTTGTAATATGGGCTAGGCAGGATTCACAGCTATTCGTTGCAGATCTCTACATTTTGACTATTGCAAACGGTATTTGGCGAAGTTAAACTATCACCGTAGCGATGGCGCCACAGTGGTAGACATTTTCCACTTTATAATAATTGTTTGTTGGTGTGAGTGTCAAAACTTTTTCGGGTAAGTTGATAAATTCCAGTATTTGAAAATAAACACTAATTTCAAAAAAACGTCTGTGTCACGTTGAAGCTCTATAATCAGTCTTTTATATAATGCTAATAAGTTTTCTTCAAATTGACTACTTTTATACATAACCTCTTCTGTTGTGCAAAGCAAGCGTGTTTACAATATGGGCTATGCCCCTGTTTTCATTATGGGCCAGTGGCCCATATTTAGAACAATGTAAAACATACTTCAATTGTTTTAGGATGTCAAAACAACAGCTGAAAGAAGCTAAAAAAAAGAAAAAAATGGGACGAGAGAGATATGGAACGCTGGCCAATTCATCCCACCAATGATGATATTCCCACGTAAAAATATTAACCAGCAACTGATGAAAGGAGCTCCTCCAGGTTCCATCATGGCAGTACATCCCAGTGGATGGATACAAAGCAATATTTTTACAAGATGGTTTCAACATTTTATTGACACAGTGAAACCCACAAAAAAATCACCAATCCTGCTTATTATGGATGGTCATTACAGCCATACACGTAATATAGATGTCATAGATTTAGCTAGAGATAATCATGTCACTATAATTGTCTTGCCTCCCCATTGCACCCACAAACTCCAGCCATTGGATAAAACTTACATGGGTGTTCTTAAGGCTTACTACAGCGAAGAGATCCGGGTCTGGTCTTCGAACCGCTGCTGTCAATTCAAATGAACCTACAAATTCTGACGATAACTCTATCAATTTTGAGAGCACACCAGATTGTTGTTCCAGCCAAAATAATTTATCATCTAATTCTTCCACTCTTCCATCTGGGCCTAATGAACAGCTTGAAACTATTTCTACAAGTAACACACAGCTTAATGCTATTTCTGCAACTAGTTCACAGTTTGTCGCTATTCCCACAACAAGCTTTTACAGAAAGTCTGCAACGCCTTCCAGAAGACCTTGTGCAGAGCTTGGTTTAAAAAGAAAATTATTTGAGAATAAGCCCATTTTATCAATTTCTTCCACATCTGGGTCTTCAAGAACATCTCTGACAACACCATATGATATTTCTCCTGTGCCATTATTTAAGAAAAAAACCTCCAATCGTGGGCGATTGTAAGCCAAGTAAGTGTTCAGTGATAACCTCTTCACCTTACAAAAATGAACTGATCCAATCTCTCAACAAAGACAAAGGGAAGCAAAACGAAGTAGGAAAAGGCAAAGAAAAAAGAAAAAGAAAAGAAATGAAAAAAAAAACATAAGCAGGTTATCAAAGTCACAAAGAATCAAAACAAGAAATCGGGTTCTAGTAGCGATGATGAAGAGGAATATGTGCCTGCAGATGATGAGAGCGATTACAATGAGTTTCCTTCTACACAGCCTACACAAGACGCAGGTGATGTAACCTGTATGTTTTGCGAAGCACTTGTTTCAGAGGATAATCTTGGTGAAATATGGGTCAAGTGCTTCATGTGCCATTTGTGGGTACATAACGAGTGCGCTGGGGCCGAAAAAGAAGAATATGTGTGTGACTTTTGCAAATAGATTTTCTCCCAGTAAAAAAAGAAACACACACGTCATTGTCTATGAGTTATTTGATATATTGTTTGTATTTTACATATTAAAATATATTTTTCACACATTTATCTCATTTCACACAAATTTAAGACATATTTTTCGGGGTAGCCCATATTTAGGATCATTATTCAAACGACGCAAAAGTACAATTTTTCATTATTTGTACGTTTAAAACAGTAATATATTTTTTATTCAATTTGAATTTTGGACAGGTTATAAGTAACTAAATATAGGTATTCTTACGTACCTTTGGAATTGAAATAGAATTTTTATTCTTTTTTCACAAAGAAATACAAAATGGGTAGCCCATATTTGCATCCTTTCCTCTACTAATTTCTCTGATAGTACTGACTATTTATTCCATCAATATTCAACAATGAAAAAAAATTGTGAGTGACAATCGGCAACTTATTCGAGAAACTAAGTAATTACATTTCATCTGGTCTACAACATACACTGCTTCCTTTGTCGTATTGTAGAAGGTTATAACCGGTAGGTTAAAGTTTTCACCAGTTTCTTCATTAATTGTGCTATCATCATGAACCGTACATAACATCAGAACATTTTTGTTTTTCTTAGGAACGTACGATGGCAAAAGACAGTCTTTATCATAAACAAAAATGGTTTTGTTTAGTGGTCTTCTTTTTATAGCTAAAAGAAGAGGAGGAATTTGTGGTTTATGCTTTCTCAGAGTTCCTACTAGAGTTATCCTGTAATTATGTGGCAAGTCAGTAGCCAGTGGAATGGACGTAAATCAGTTGTCGCAAGTAATGTTATGTCTAGTATGGCAATTGGTTCATACGTTTAACCACATTGCTAGGACTATTATTTATCTCAAAGGGGCCTTCTGGCTGCTTTACAGCATATATTTTTATCTATGTTGTATAAAAAGTTGGCGAATCAAGAAGTGCAAACATTTTTATCCCATATTTTGCCGACTTACTGGGTATATATTGACGAAAGCTATATTTTCCTCGAAAAACTTTAAGCATTTGGTCAATGCAGCAATACATTCCAACTGTAGAGCAAGTCATGCACTTTTCCAAAAATTGGTCGAAAACTTTTCTAATTGGTGCAATGCTTTCATCGTTCTGCTCTGGTTTAGATATCGTCAAAGCGTAGTGCAAGAAGGAGGATATGGAATTGCTTCTTCGACATAACTGTCCAAAAACATTTAGGATCTATTCCATTTGGAGCCCAAAGCTGGTCTAGATTTACATGTGAAGTTTTGAAAGTACCAGCTAAGTGGATCAAGCCAAATAATGCTCTAATTTCATTCATGCATTACTGCATCCCTTTTACAAAAAAACTGGTTACGCAGTTTTTCTAAAGGCGTATTGGTGTGTTGCACAATACCTCTGGTCATATGGTGTGTCTGGTATCTTGCAGTGCAATATTAGTTTTTATATAAGTTTTGTCATCTCTAGGGTTATATTTTCTCCTCCGTATTTTAGAAGCTCGTTGGTTATTCCGTCTGGTCGTGGTGACTTTATATTTTTGAGCGAATTTATGACTATTTCTACTTCCTGTAAACTGATTTCTAGTTGGTGTCTTAATTCATGTACATTATTGTTTTGATTATTATTTTCCTTTGCTTTAAACAGTTCCGTCAGGTATCTTTTCCGTTCGTTTGCTGGTATGTTATTGTATTTTTTCAATTCTGCCATTTTTTTCCGTTGGTTTCTTATAAATCTCCATGTTTGTTTTTGTGTACCGTAAAAGTCGCTTTCCATCCTTTTTGTAAACTGTTCCCAGTGTTCAATTTTTGTTCTTCTTACCAACTGTTTTGTTTCATTTCGTACTCTTCTATAGTTGTCTCGGGATTCTGGGGTATTTGATGTTTTGTACTTCGTGTAGGCCTCTCGTTTCTCTTTACATTTCTCTTTTAGCTCACTCTTTACAGCCTCGAAAGCTGTAGTATAAAATTTGACATCAATACACAGCTACTTGAGATTGTGAGGATTGATTAATCTCCTATACATTAAAATATAAATAAAATGTATATAAATGAACTAACAAGTAACAAATAATGTACAAAACATTAAAAACCCTTACCGGAGATCGTTGTAAGACCTGTGATGGGCCTATTGTAATAGAATAATATAATACCAATGTGTTATTTAACACATTGATATTATAATATTCCATTACAATATTGCTATGATAGGATGACATATATAACCAGCTTTTAAAGAATTAAAGAGCCAATAATTATATGCTTTTAATTATAAAATGAAATGTGAGTATACAGCATTATAAATAGAATCCATCTGTTCATTATATCGTAATTATATTCTGATCCACAATTCATAATATTGATACTGCATATTTCGAAACGTTTATCAAAATATGAAAGATTTAGTATATCATTGTTGTATGTGCCTATTGTTTCTGTTTATAATAGCGAATTAAACCGTAACACAAACAAGATTTTGTAAACACGGAAAATGGTCACACCATAGTTGATTTAGTGCCTGTCCTGTTATTGACACCATTAACGAGTATATAATTTACACATTTATATAAGCAGGGTAAATTAATAGCATAATGTTAAATAAAAATGTCCTGTGAGTATATACAGGTTGTTTTTGGTCTCCTATCGTCTGCCCTTGTTATTTTCTTATCTTAATTACATAGTTTTCCATTTTTGAATATTATGTTTATATAGAATTTAGCCATAATTATATTAACCACAAAACCGAAGAAAATTAAAAAAAGTATGGGAAGAATACTTAAAAAATCTTTTCCACGACTTTAGAACAATGCAAGAACCCACCAATGAAGAAAAAGAAAATGAAAATTATGCCAAAGAGTCATTCCTCCGCAGAGTAAAGTAGGATCTGGTTACCTTATTAAAAGAGGAAATCAATAAAAAGAAAATACCACTATTAGTAAGTCAATAACATATCGAGAATATATCATTTGTGTATCATGTTTTTAAATAATATGTCTGAAAATTAAATTATTAGAATTTTTTTTTAAAGTAACAAAAAAAATTGTTTCATTTGTGGATAAAGATTTAGAATGAAAATAACAATAATAAACCGTTTTTAATTGGTATCAATTATTTAACGTACGATTTTTCTTGATACCTCACTTATTCCAAAACCTCGGAAATACGAAATTGGGATAAATTCTGTAATGAACATTATTCGCGGTTTACTTCCTTTTGTATCCCTAAACGTTACAATTGTCTCCATAAGCGCACCAAACTTAAAAAGTTAAAATAAAAAAAGGAACAAGCTGTATGGTTGAATGTATAAAAATAAATACAATTACTAAAAGCCAAGTTCTAAACAAATATAAGACAATAAACCACATTGTTAATGGTACTTTGTAATAATTAAAATTAAGAAAAATTATTATTATGCGAACAAGTTTTCTGAAAGACTGCAAAGCAAGGAAAGCGAAGAAAAAACAATTTTTAATACAGAAAATAACGAAAAAACGCTTATCATGGGTCAAAAATACCGTTTATGGATTGTTGAAGATAGACAAAAGGTGATTTTCAGTGATAATAATTTACATATATTTATTTGTACAGGGACATAAATCATAAAGGCTTTTTAAAACCAAACCATTCTAAAATAAACGAAGATTGTAAACACAAAGAGGATCCTGCAAACCTTCAGCCCATTTGCATAGTCACTTAAGATACGATCTGATGGACCACCTTATTGTCTATAAGGACACTCAAACTGGTTGTGCTACTTGCCACAAAAATGTAATTTTTGCTGGAATAAATGTAATATAGTACTACATCCAAAACAATGTTTTAATAAATATCATCTATCTATCTATCTATACAGCCCTAAACATCCTTGGATATAGGCCTCCTCCCCCTTCTTCCACGCCTCTCTATCTTGGGCAATTTGCATCCATTTTGACCCGGCGTGTTTCTTCAGGTCATCTGACCATCGCATTTGTGGCCTTCCCGTTTTTCGTTTGTGATTCCATGGTCTCCAATGTATAATTGTCTTAGTCCATCTTTCATCTTTCTGCCTTAGGGTGTGTCCGGCGAACTTCCATTTAAGCTTTGCTACTTGGGTTAAGACATCTGTCACTTTTGTTTTATTACGGATACATTCGTTTCTTTTTCTGTCTGATAGTTTAATGTTCAGCATTTGTCTTTCCATGAATCTTTCTGTCTTTGCTATTTTTTCCATATTTTCCTTTGTAAACGTCCATGTCTGAGAGCCATATGTGAGGACAGGGAGTATACATTGATTGAAGACTCTCGTTTTTAGGTATTGGGGGTATTTTAAATTCTTTAGAATATAAGACAGTTTTTCGAATGATGCCCAGGCCAATCTTATTCTTCTCTTTATTTCTTCGGTATGATTTTCTTTATTTAATTTAGTGACTTGGCCTAGATATATATACTCTTTTACTTGTTCTATTCGTGTTTGTGCCACTGTAATTATTAGTTCTTCTGGATTAGTCATAGTTTTATTAAATATATACATACTAGATATTTATGATTTTTTTTATTTTAATTTGTTGGAATAATTAGAATAAACATATGTTAGTTTTAAAATTTTGGTACTTAATAATTATCATTGTAATAATATTATATTAATGATTATTCCACCGGGCTTTTACAATGATCCTTTTTTGGAAAAGAAACCATATTTTTTGCAAAAATGTTTTCCATACTTTACTTTTGTTAAACCTAAAAATTAAATAACTTGTCAATATAAGAAAGACAGAAGTTTTGGCCTTAAATGGATTAGAGGCATAATGAATGTTACCAAATATATTGATTTGACTGAACATTTTAATATGAATCCACAAGGAATCTACGTTCCTGTAGTTGACTGTATACCATATATTAAAAAATTTATTAAAAATCCTTTGTAAAAGGTATATATTGGGAACCCAAATTTGGGTTTCAAATTTGGGTTCCAAATATATACCTTTTCCTTTTACAAAGGATTTTTAATAAATTTTTTAATAAATATTTTAATATGACTTGAATCTGAAATTGGGAATCTAGACTTTTATGCGGGAAAATAAAGTAAAAGTGCTTGCTTGTCCTGGTAATCAAAGAGACCTAAATCCCATTCGAAACTTATGGCATATTCTCAGAAAACGTTAAGCTAAAAATAATTGCACTACCAAAGGAAAAATGATAAGAAATGCTTTACAACACTTAGTGTGGTTCGACGATGATCATGGAGATCAAGAATATGTTCACTAAACTGGTAGAGTCAATATCAAGATATGATGGAGAGGTCATTTCTTCTAATCAAGTCGAATACTTCGTAATAATATATAGATTTTTCGGTATACTTAAGAAGAAATAAAACTTTTCTTAACATGAGCATCCCAAAAGTGGTATTCAAATAATACACATCAGTTAAAAATTCTATACTACAAAAGAGCTTCGGCAAGGGTATTGCCTATTAAATACCGTTTAAATATATCTGTATTGATCTCTTAAACAATAGTAAAGGTGATGCAAAAATTATGAGAATACAAACAGACGATCATATAGTAAACACGATATTTTTTGCAGATGACCAGCTTATAGTAGTAGAGAATATGGATGATCTAAGTTAACTGGATCTAACTACAAATAACATATAAAGACAATGAATTTAAGTTAAAATTGGGTCGTAGTAGGTATCATCAAATTGAAATTTACAGTTAAAGTTTACTTTTAATTTATTTATTGTTTACTTTAAATTGATTATGATATCGGGCGTTATTAAACAGACGATTTTACATTGCTATTTAATGGATGGGAAGCATCGAAGTAAAAAATAATAGCATTGTGGAATTCACAGAACATAACAATGAAATTATTGTTCTGAAGCTATTTTCTTGTGGCATTGTAAATTAATTACTATTAAACTGGGAATAAGCTATTATAATACAAAATTTATTATTTATTATTAAACTATAATACAAACCTATTATTATAATTAATTACTATTAATTATAATAATAGGTTTGTATTTTGAGAACGATTTCCGAAGTGGAAATTGAAACGTCAATAAACGTATTTTTATCTTTAATTGTGGCTTATTCCCAGTTTAATAGTAATTAATAACAATGAAAGTTTACATTGAAAATATGAAAGATTTAAATTACATTAATGTCAGCTAGATAAAGAGGTGAAAAGGGATACATATTGCGAGCAAAACGATTGGAAATAACAGATTATGCTGTATCAAACTCTATGATTTAAAAAGGACTACGATTTTACAGTTTTTGTTTTACATCTTTTTCACTGCCAATTGGTCATACAAAATTGTTTGTACTTGACTTATGCCTATGACCAATGATGCACGATTTTCATGATAGGTAATATGTCTGCAAAGCATTAACGTTTTTCGGGACAACAGCTATGCCATGCTTCTTCAAATCGTCCGTAAACAGTTGATGAATCAGGTGATTCATCATGAAAATCAGAACGAAGTCGATCAAGTCATAGTTTTTGAGTTAGGTCAACTTTAAAATCGTATAAAATCATCACACATTCAGGTGCTATCTCCGGCGGAGGTCGGCAATCATCATAGCTATTCAGACTTTTGAGACAGCTGCTCTGAAAAGTTCATTTGATGTACATCCGTACCTTTCTCTCAGTTTGCTCAGCCATGACATTCTACGCCTTCCTATGCTTCTCTTTCTTGGATCTTTCCCTGCATAATCAGTTGGAGCATAGCAATTTCTCATCACGTGTAATATATCCGAGATATTCCAATTTTCTTATTTTAATTTTATTTAAAATTTCCATTTCGGTATTCATCCTTCTCAGAACCTCTTTGTTTGTGACGTGTTCTGTTCACGATGTTTTAAGAATTTTTCTATACACCCACAGCTCGAATGATTCCAATTTTTTCATTATTGTCTCATTCAAGGTCCAAGATTCCATCTCATAAAATAAAGTCGAAAAAACATAGCATCTCGCCAACCTAACTCCTAGTTACAATTTTAAATCCCTTGTACATAGCACTCTGCCCATTTTGTTCAAATTTGCTCTAGCCTTTTCTATTCTGATTTTGATCTCCTGAACGTTGGTTCCGTTTATTAGAAGATTCTCGTCAATTTCTTTGACTTTTCAATATTCTCATAATTTTCATCTTCTTGACATTCATTGTTAGACCATACTTTTGTCATACTCCGCTATTCTGATCACCAGTCTCTAAAGATCTTCAATATTTTCGGCAAAGATCTCAGTGTCGTTCGCTTATTTAATGTTGTTAATGGGAACTCTATTTACCTTTATTCAAGCTGTTTCACCCTCAAGAGCGTTTTTCAGGATCTCTTTGGAGTAGGCATTAAAAATAATTGTCTGTCTCACACTACATCTAATTTCAATTTCTTCTGACAGCTGTTCGTTAACACCTACTTTTGCTAGCTGTTTATAGTATAAGTTTGATATGATCCTGAGGCCGTTGTAGTCAATCTTCTTTGATTTTAGGACATTAATTAATTAATTTGGATAAGGTTGAATGCTCAAATAAATGAACTTTGATCAAATGAAAGGCAGATATCGAGCAACGTTTATTAATTAAATCTTGCCCAAGTACTTTCGCTTCCTGGAGCATCTTCAGGGGCATTTCGTCAATTTTGGCGTATCCAACAATTTGTGGAGAATGTCATAAACAGAAAATTGTACATAACACTATACTACACAAGGACAAACAGTTTAAAAGTTTTAAAATAGGCCAAGCTACATTATGGTCGGCATCAGAAGAGATAATCTCTTGTGATCTGAGGCCACGTCTGATCCAGGATATGCTTTCACGGCTTTAACAGCATTACGGTATCTTTCATTGATTATCCTTCGGAGTACGAAGACTTGGTCAAGCGTGACCCGAAATTCACTTATTTCTTAATATTTCATGAAATAATTTTTTTACAAATCTGATTGTTCGTAAGTTCTCCTTATTTGTTTCAACCTATTTTTTCGTGTATCATTCGTGAACATGCAAATTGCAGTTTTTCCTCTACGTAAAATCTATGATGTCGGGTCAGTCCTGACCCGGTCTTCGGATTTTGAAGAATTTTTCAATGTGTTTGTAGGTACACGTAAAACGCAGCCGTATCTGTTTTCCAGTAAACGTATTCAAGGCAAAATGATTATGTTTGTAGAAATATTAGTAGATAGAAGTTAACCTTGGGAGTACTGTAGTGTTTGTAGGTACACGTAAAACGCAGCCGTCTCTGTTTCACAGTGAACGTATTCAAGGCAAAATAATTATGTTTGTAGAAATATTAGTAAATAGAAGTTGGGAAAGAAGATTAGTACTTAGGAGTAATGTAGTGTCTAATAGGCATATTCTATGGGAGACGAGAGGTCTAACTTTGGTGTAAAGCGGTATTTCACGTTTGTTGATCAATTTAATTCAAGCATCGATCTTAAAGTGTGCAGTATTATATCAAAATGTGGAAAAAGAATAAACCTTTGAGTGAAGCTGAGTTGTATGCCTTACTCCTATCAGATAGTGAAGAAGATGATGTTGCAGAGCTGGATGAAAGCAATAGTGAAGCGAGTGATAATGACGGTTGTGAGCCAGAAGTACATGAAGGTAATTTATCAATTACTGAACTCGAGAATGAGGAAGTTTTAGCGACAACTTCTGAAAATATAGATAGTGAAAGATCTAGCGTATCTGATGTTTTGTGCGAAGGACAAACTAACTAAGAAAAGTCAAACTGTTTTGTCTAACTAAGAAAAGTCAAAATATTGAGACATGCATGGATGCCTTCAATTTACTTTTTTCTGATAGTATAATGTCAATGATTCTTGAGTATATCAATAAGAGAGCTATTGAGTTCATAGCTGCGTATAACAGTAAGAACGAGAAAAAAATGAAGGATTGGATTGAAGTTGATCTAGTCGAACTGCGTGCTTTTTTTGGTATACTTATATTATGTGGAAGGTTCAGAGAGTCCCATAAGAAGGTGCATAATTTATGGTCCAATACAAATAATGCATTTACGCGTCCTATATATAAAGCATCTCTAAGCCGGGATAGATTTATAAGTATTTTGAAGCATATTCGCTTTGATAATTTGGATACGAGAGCAGAAAGAAGAGAACGAGATAAATTAGCTCCTATTCGAGAAATCGCTGATCTATTTGCCCAAAATTGTAGGAAATCATACGAACCATCTGCTTTTGGTATTATTGACGAGCATCTTATAGATTTTAGGGGACGTTGTCCATTTCTGATTTATATACCAAGTAAACCAAAGAAATACGGTATAAAGGCTTGGACCCTATGTGTCGCTGAAAATTTTTATTGCTGTAACTTTAAGATATATACTGGAAAGATTGGTGATCAATCTGAACGTAACCAAGGCATAAGAGTTGTCAAAACACTTGCAGAACATTGGTATAGGTCTGGTCGAAATATTATAACTGATAACTTTTTTACCAATATTGCTTTATCTGAAGAACTGTTAACCAAAAATTTAACTCTTTTGTGTACTATCAGAAAAAATAGGAAGAGTTTACCCAAATCATTGCTTGAAATGACAGATTGCTCACTGTATTCTTAAAAAATTTTGTTCACTAAAAGCATTACCTTAGTTTCATATGTAACCAAGCCTAATAAGTTTGTTGTATTCTTATCGACCTTACACAATGAAAATGAAATTTCTGATGAAAACCAAAAATTTAAACCAAAGATTATTTTGGATTACAACAAAACCAAAAGTGGAGTCGATATTTTAGATAAAGTGGTCAGAGAGTACACATGTAAAAGAGCAACAAGAAGATGGCCCTTACGTATTTTTTCAACTTTTTGGATATTGCGTGCTACAATGCTTTCGTTCTCTGGAATACGAAAAATCCTGAATGGAACAGCCAAGTAAATATAAAACATCGCAGAAAACTATTTCTGGAGGAGCTTGGAAAACAATTAACTTCGCCCAATATAAAATGAAGAGCGGAAGCAATACAAGAAGAACCCACCGGATACCCTAAATCTGTAATCGCTGCAATAGACACCACCGGTGTTAGTGTAAAAAAGCAAATCGAAGTGCCAAAATCTGCAACAAAACAAGGTCGTTGTTATTCTTGTTGGGGTAGTGACAATAAATATTCAAAAAGGTGTGAAATGTGTAAAAGATTTGTTTGTAATACTCATTCAAAACGCGAAGAAGTCCATATTTTCAAAATTAAATGCAACTACTGCCAAAAAGACCAGGATGGTGAACCATCTTAAAAAATTTAAATACAAAAATTTGGGATCATAATTTTTATGTTTCTTTGTTTTTTTTTTGTTGAATTAAAGATACTGTTTAATAATACTGACTATTTAAAACATCCTTATAAATAGAATGAGAATGGGTCACGCTTGACCCATCTTTGTAATCTAAGTAAGTCAAATAATCTCCGTACTCCGAAGGTTAAAATTGATTTTTGATTTTTTGATTTTTCTGAATTGGTCTTTTATTGATGATTTCAAGAAATAGATTGTGTTTAAAAATTTTTGCAGCTACATCACGCGAAGGATTTTAAATTAGTAAATTTTATCAACCATTAAAAATGTCAAAATGTATAAAAATCATATTTACGAAGTCGAATAACTTCTGCTAGTTGGCTCTGTGTAAAACTTTTAGTGTAGGTACTCCTTGTCTTATCTAAATGTTGCATATTTTTTAGGAACTTACTCCGTATTAACACACATTTTCTCCTTTTTTTTTCTATATTTTTTTTAAACTAATAATAAGTGTACAAAATACTATTTTATAGTTTGTATAAAGCATGAACCTCTAGAAAACAACTATAATCCATACAAGAGTTAATAATTGTTATCGATGGTAATTAAACACATATTTTTATGATACAGCGAATTAAATATATACCCTAATATACATTAAGTTTCCTCAAAATATAAATTTTAATTGTTCAAATCATTTTATGATTCAATTTTCCTACGAGACTTTTAGGGAGTTTGAATAATTAACCTAAAATTTGTTTCCTTCAACCCATTAGGGGATTAAAAGTGATATTCATTGTGAAAATGATCCTAAAATGTAATAATGGATCACGGTTATAAAAGTGGTTATTAATATAGATTAGGGTTTAAAAATAATATCTTTAGAATGATTAAAAGTTGCATTTTAAATTCAAGAAAATTTAATATATTTTATGACAAAGTTAAGGAAATAGATTAAAATTTTTTTAATTTAATTTATCACTTTATCATAATAAATCCTCGAAAGGGCTGTAGAAATAAAATATTGTCCGCTATATCATTGTCATCGACTTTTCCAAAGACATTGGATTCAGTGAAAAGGGTAAAAATATGGAATATTGTATTAACAATATATCACTATAATAAAGAAGTTGTACAGCAACTAGATTATAAGCATGGAATATGATTGAAAGCTGAGCAGACTAACGCTTATAGATTGTGAGGTAAGTACGCCAGCTCTCCAGTATAGAGCTGAAACAATCAGTAGATTCATTTGAATGGCGGCATTTTGATACTATGCTCTATTTTGGCCACGAAGTATCCCAAATTCATGCACCGACACTTCTGTAGTTTTAGATCAGTCTGTTTACCAAGTGGAATCCTGCAACTTGGGTTATTCTTTCTGCTCCATTCGTCTTATGCGAAGATCGTTATTTGGAAAGATACTTTTGATCTACATCCGGGTACCATATGGTCAGAAGTCAAGTCCTATACGGCTTCTTTAATTTCGTTTTTAATGTTGCTATGCTCCAATCCAATCGAATAATTATGCTATTTACTTCTTAATAATATTCTATCCTTGTCTCTTCGCTTACAATAATATGCAGGAAGGTAGATCTAGTATGGTCTCCATAATTACTGTTGGTGTGTCCCTCATATCTCCTGCAATATAAAAACCAAGCAATTATCTGCATCGTACTTAATTTAGTACGACTTTTTATGGCTTATATATAAGTGGCTATTTATCCACAAGGTACAGATCGTAGTTTAGATTCCTTAACAGAAGGTTGATTAATTGTCGCAGGATTATCTTGTTTCTAATCAAAAGTTTGACATCCAAGTAACATCAGTCTTTCCCGAATTGTTTTTTTTTGCGAATGTTGTAACAAAAAATGTTTGGACTGCGAGGTTTAGGACGCCAATGTAATACAAGTGTGTATGTGTGTAACACAAGTATTTGGAGTAATGTAAAAGATAACAAATAATTTAAAGCTGGCTAGCAGAAGGTGCCGGAGAGTGACTACTTGACACTCAAAAGAAGATTCGGCCAATTTGCATGCCCTACAGAGACCGTAGAATAAGAAAATGAATGACAAGGTAATAAACAATCGAGAGGTATATAACTAATGTAAATAAAAGTGATTATAGAAGTTGCTCCAAAATGTGAGTGGGCGCCAGGAAAGTATTAACATAAACTTTCCAAGGTATATTGTAAAGCTTTTTGCTGAAATAAAAAATAAAACAGGTATTAACTGAAATATTTAGTTTTCACCAAAAATTTAATCCCTATCCAAATATATACAGTCTATTTTTTGTTATAGCTACCCACCACCAATTACGTACAGTCAACCTAATTACTTATATACAAAAAAAATTATACACAATATTCTCTAATTATACACAATTGATCTCTGAATTTATAAATAATAGAATATAAGAAAAATTTTAATGATTCGACCTAAAAAGGTAATTTACTTGCCTACTCGAGATGTATCCCTGTACTTCGGCTTTCAATTAAATGTTATAATAAAGTAATGGAGACACTATCCCGACGGGATAGATGTTCAAAGGCTTAAATATACAATAATAATAAAATAATAAAAAACAACTCTCTGGTTAAATGTGTACACATAAAACTGTACAACTGACTTAAAAGGGAGAATTTAAAACCTCGACCTATAGTTGACAATTAGTGCTTATGTTATTTAGAATTATTTAAAAAAATGATCATTATCTTTATTATTAAATGAAATAGTATGATTTAAGATTGAAAAAGAAATATTATAAAAAAAATTATTAACAATTAATGAATAAAACAATATAAAAATGAACAATGTTCCACACTCTAAATAAGGTAGGTCTTTCCGGCTGGTTCCCTGAAGTGATGCGGGAGTAGTCTTAGAGAGATCTGGACCTTTGATGGAACAGCTAAGGGTGATGGTCAATCGTGCAAATTCAAAACGTAATTCTTTTGTTTTCCTTTTAATAAATCCACAAAAAAAATAAATGAAAAAATCCTTGACTCTGGATTTAACTTCTTAAGTAGGCTAAAAAGAACAATTGTGTTATAGTTCCTCCTTACGCTTAATAAAAAGAAGGGAAAAACACAAGGTTTATTAACAAATGTAATATCTTTCAAGTTATTGAATTGCTGTAAGGACAAGGACAAGGTGTACAAATATCATTAGTTCTGTGATTTCTTCTCCCTCCTGTGTTATGCTCATCTTGACACAGGAAGATCATGATTATCGTGCGTTGGCTATCATATTGGCTATACTAATTTTGCTTACAGTAGCTCGGAAAAGGGATGTTAAATAATTTCCTCAGGTTTTAAACCATGACGTTCTTCTTAGACCTAGCCCTCTTCTTCCGTCTATCTTAACCTGTATTATTAAGTTAAATATATTATATCTCTCTAGGTGAAATATTACAAAAGTGTTAGTTCAAAATATTACAGCTTGCGATTCTTAGCTGTTCTGGCCACCTCCAAAACTTTTTCCTTCTGCTGCAAAACAACCTCGTTACGAATTCTATCTATCCAACTTATTCGTAGGATTTTCTGATACACCCATATTTTACAGTCTTGCAGTTGTCTAAAAAGTGCATCCGACAACGTAGAACCTTCGACACCACAAAGGTTAAAGAAGTATGTAAGTGAATAGCTATATTATTGGTATGTTTGAATCAAGTATTTTTTAAAGATAGATTACATAGTTATATTTTATATCTTATTTTATTATTTTTGCTGGTGGTACTTCCATTTGTCCTTTAGCTCCCGAGATGCCAAAAAATGTGGGAAGATAGCTTATTATTTAAATTATCCACAGACTAGTCTACTGCTCGCATCTTATTTATTCTTCTACATATATGTTTTTATTGGTTTCACCATCATGTTATAAATCAAATAGAACTTCTCGGTTTCAAACTATATTTTTTATGAGTGTATCTGATAGAGATGAGTCATCTTTCTCTTGTCTGTCGATTATTACTTCACTCGCGAGTTTCAGATTTGTACTACTCATGTATATGTTTAGGTCCTCTACTGCTGATGGACAGTTCATTGTATACTAAGCCCTATACAGATTGAACGAAATAAATTCGGAACATACGAAATATTATGTATTTCGGCTCAATTTTGCTGTAGTTGGCTACGGTGCTTTTTATCCTTCAGCGGGCCGCTGGATTCTGAAATCATAAAAATTGAAAGCTACACATAAATCTACGATTTTATTATGCTGTCAAACCAGTTATCGCTTCCTAGACAAGCCTTTCTTTGAGCGGTGTTGCCAACCTCATTCCTTTAGATGTTTCTCAAATATGGTGTTATCCATAAAATATTTACAAGAAAAAAAGAAAATAACTACAAACCATTAAGTTTATTTTTGTTATTAGTCTATTGTAGTAGATTGGTAAATACAATGAAAAATATAGGCAAATATCCGATTTATTTAAAGATACGAAGAAGATATAACTCTCAAAAAGATCCGCAAATCGGATATTACACGGCGATTGGCAACATTGTTACGCAAACAACATTGTTGCGAGACAGGTAGTTGAACGATATTTTATACAATGTCTATACCCAGGTATGGATTTATTTTTGTCCAAGTTTTATATTGGTCCACTATTTCAAATGCAGTTCAAACAGACATATATTAAATTGTATGATCCGTTTAAAATTCGTTCAATCTGTATGTCAAATCTATAATAATCAGTAGTACTAAATCAAAACCAACCGTTTTCTGTTATAAGGCATCCAATAATATCTGCCAAAATATGTAGGTCACAAAATACTTTTTCTTCTCGCTTTTCCAACGGACGACACTGACTAGAACACGATTCAGTGGTTATGAAGGGAAACAAGTTTCGAAAGTTAGTGTTGGAACATATGGCCGTAATGTCACTCATTTGCTAAAACTGCAAATGAGTGTTTACGAGCCAAAGCTTTTGTTGGGTTTCTTGGAACATATTTTTTGAGTGTCAGAGAATAACTGTATGTTGTTTTATAAGAGATTGTTGGTATTAACAAAATTATCTTCATTTATATTAAATAAATATATCTGCTTTATAAGAAGAAGACTTTTCATGCATAACATATGTTAAGGACGACGCTAATAGTTTAATTTTATTTAACCATTTATCACTGCAACACTATCTTTCATTTTAAGTGTGTTAATATTTTTAAATTGTTTCCTACAGTGTAATCATCAGATATAAAATGTTTCACTCATATACACGGTTTGTCAAAAAAATATAAATTCTGGATTTGTTAACTCTTCCAAAATTCACATTTTTCTCTATAGTAAAATGCTGAGACGAACGTCACAGAACTGACGCCACGAGGAGAAGGCGTTGCGTGTATCGTCACAAAATAGCGGTTCTTCACATCGATTCACTAGTGTCGATCAATTCGTTTCTGGTTATCATATATTTATTTTAAGTGGGTTTAAATTAAAAACTGCATAAAAAATATCTAATAAAATACAAAAATTCATTGGTAGTAAAAAATTATTATCTCAATGAAAGATTCGATTCTGTACTGCCCTACTGTATTATCGTTTTGAAAAACCGCTTATACGACTGACAAAATTTAATATTTGATGATTGTATTTTATTTAGATCTTGGACATGTAGAAGTTTTTATAAAGAATAACTTTTTTTCATTAAAAGTAAACTTTTTTTTATTTTATGATGCAGACCTAAGTGCATATGAGAAATGGCTTAAATATGGGAAACTGTTTTTTTTTTTTATTTTTATTAATATATTTTTTTAAAAGGTACGTTATAAATTAAATCACGTATTCCGGGGACAAAAATAAATTGATTAAATCCAACTTACCTCGGTACAAAAATGTACACAAAAAAGTTACAGCCCTTTGAAGTTACAAAATAAAATTTTTTTTGCAATTTCAGTAGTGTGAATAAAAATAAATATAAACATTGATATACATTTAACTTTGGGTAAGTTGGATCAGATTAAATTATGATTTCAATAAACTATCGGAAATATCGTAGGTGAATGTCAAGGAAATAGTGCAGCAGCCGCAAGGCATTATGCAGTAAAATACCCTCCGATAGACGATTACTTCTGACCATTGATCATCGTTTACGGAAAACAGGTACATTCCAAATGCAAGTTGCTGGCAATAGTGGTCGTCCAATAATGGATGCAACTGATGAAGACATTTTAGAAATCATTGAAGAAGTACCTGGGACAATTACAAGGGTAATAGCTGCTCAACTAAATGTTCCCCACGTAAGGGTTTGAAGGCGTTTGAAGGATCAGCTGCTTAAACCCTATCACTTTTTAAATTAAATTAAATTAAATTAAATTCTTTATTTTCTTTTTGACAAACATAGTTTGTATATAATTAGTCATAAATATACATTGCTACAAACTAAACACTAAACTAGACTAAACAAGACATAAAATGAATTTAAAAGCTAAACGAAATACAGCTAATATCTAAGATCTAAAAAAATTCTTCGATTGTATAAAACACTTTTTCACATAAAAATTGCTTAAGATTCCTCTTAAATACATTTATTGAACTGGTGGACTTTACAACTGTGGGCAAATGATTAAACACCTGTAGCCCGTATACCCTGGGCGATTTAAGTTTAATGTTACCTTGTGAAAATGGTATATAAAGTTTATTACAATATCTAGTATTTAAATTATGCATATCACCACTCGTTTTAAACTGATGTAAGTTATTAAAAATAAAAACACATAATTCAAAAATGTATAGACACGACAATGTTAAAATTTTATATTTTTTAAAATATTCTCTACAACTAGTTAGTCGGGAGACACCAGCGACACAACGCAATATTTTCTTTTGTATGACGAAAATACCATTTGCATAACCAGACATAACCCAAAAACATATCCCGTATCTTAGCCTGGACTCTACGAGTGCATAATAAATCATAATTAGCTGATTTTCCGTCAGAACATATTTTAAATTTCTAATTAGATAGTTAATAGAACTCAACTTCGAAACAACCGCTCCACAATGCAACTTCCAATCGAAACTTTCGTCAATCGTTATTCCCAAAAACTTGCCTGACGACACGGTACCTATTTGCATATTGTTAAAAGTAAGCTGAAGATTTTCCAAGTATTTTAAGAATATAAAGATGAAAGAAAATTATTACATTGATGTTGTAGGATTACGTTGGATTTGTTAGATAGAATAATTGACGTATCATCCGCATATATAGTGAAATTTACCGCTCTGTCCACTTGTACGATGTCGTTAATGTAGACTACAAAGAGAATTGGTCCTATTACAGATCCTTGGGGAACACCCATGTTTGTAGTAACAAGACTAGATCCACAACTGGTCACACAATCCTCGATCCTTGTCTGCAGGCTCACATATTGTTGTCTATTGTTTAAAAATGACATAATCCACTTTAAAGATTTTCCTGTAATACCTATCTGTTTTAGTTTTTTAAATAATATTTCATGGTTCACACAGTCAAATGCCCTACTAAGATCACAAAATATTCCAATAGGACATTCGCCTGCATCAATCAGACTGGTTAAATGAGCATAAAATGCATGGACTGCCGTATTAGTAGATTTATTTTCTTGAAATCCATGTTGATTTATAGTTATGATATTATTGTTTTTTAGATAACCATTTAATCTCTTTAAATATCCATACTCAAATACCTTTGAAAATATACCGGGAATTGTTATAGGCCTATAATTGCTGACCAGTTTTGGATCTCCTTTTTTAAAAATGGGAACTACTTTGCCTGTCTTTAAGTAATTAGGAAAATCCCCATTGCAAAAAGACAAATTGGTTAGATAAGTTAAAGGATTGATTATAAAAGGTAAAACTTTTTTCACCAAAAATGCAGGTATCTCGTCAAAACCACTAGAGGATTTGTTTTTAAGTTTACTCTGGAGGAGTTCGATCAGTTCCTGCCCAGTAAATGGGTACAATTGAAAGAAATTTTCATGATCTGTAATAATTGACTGACTGTCTTTGTCTACTGTATTACCTGGAATTTTCGACACGATATCAATGGGTGCATTTTTAAAAAATGTGTTAAAAGTGCATGCTACCTCTTGGGGATCTGTTATTATATTATTGTCATCATACATTAAAAAAGTATTAGGATTGTTATTAGCACTTTTTGAGAAATCATTGACAACTTTCCACGTGATTTTATTGGGATTATCAGACGAAGTAATGATTTTCTGGTAATAATCTTTTCTTGTTTTGGTCAAAAGTTTTCTATGTTTTTTCCTTTGCTGTTGATAAAAATCTCTAAGAATTGGTACTGCCCTTGATAAAGCGTGTAAATTTCTTAATTCAAAACTAGAGTTTCGCACTTCACTATTAATCCATTTATTTTTAGTTGTTTTGATTTTTTTCCTTGTTAATGGAAAACTGTTATTAAAATGATACATTTATACATTGATAAAGATATTTATAAAAGCTTGAAATGCTAGATTAGTGTCTAAAATTCCATAAACATTATTCCAGTTTTCGTTAATGAGGTTAACGATAAAGTGATTTATCGATTCCTCGCCAAATTGTCTTTTTTGTATAAAGTATGATAATTCCGCTTCAAAGTCAAGTTCCACTAAAACCGTTCTGTGATCTGATACAGATAACACTTAACAGATATAATCTAATATAGATCTAATACAGATACACTTAACAATGGTTCAAGAGTTATTGGTTGAAGATTATATTAAAAGGAATGAATTTTGTGATTGGTTGTTAATGGAAACACTCGAAATGTTAATTTTATTAGAAATATTTTGTTTACCGATAAGGCTACCTTCAGTAACTAAAAATGGCAGCTAAAAGACGAAAATCCTCACGCCAAAAAAAGACTCATCACCAAAGGAATTGCAAAGTTAATGTTTGGACTGGAATTGCGGATAACAATCTAATAGGCCCAATATTTCTTTCCAACAATTTAAATGATGATAATTATTTGCAGTTCTTGGCAAACGATTAACAAGAGTATTTGGAAGAAGTAAATATTGCAATAAGGCAAAATATGTGGTTTCTACAAGATAACGCTCCACCGCATTACAGTAATATAGTCCGGGAATACTTTTGTAGGCAGCATCCAAGTCGGTGGATTCAAAAGGGGTCGTGACGCACCTATTTATTGGCCACACAGAAGTCCAGATCCTAACCCCATGGACTTTTGTTTCAGGGGGTTTATGAAACAGAAAGTGTATTCTGTAACAATAGAGGACGAACAACAATTCAGAATTAGAATAATTGAAGCTACAACTTAATTTCGCCAGAAAAATATGATTTTTCAGCGCAAATGGGAATCATTTTGAACATTTTTGAAAGCAAAAATGCTTTTCAGAACAAGAAAGTAACCTGTAAATTATATACTTTTATAAATTAAATATTTTTATTATTTTATAATTTTATTAATCTAAATTCCTTATATGTATCCCCACTGAGATAATTTTTCCCCAATTTGCATATATTCATAGGATGATATTTTTTTAGTTGTATATGCACAACTTTTTACACGTTCATAATTTTTAATTTGTTTTTATGGGCTGCAAGCACATTTAAATAAGCTCAAAACACGAAACGTGCGCATACGTTAAATGTGAAGATCATGTAAATCAGATTTTTCAGTAAACAAGCCAAATGCGTTTGTCTGTTTCCCTGTTCCATCGATCAACTTCATGCGGTGATGTTATGCCTTTTGGATGTACATTATTTATAAATATTTCTGAGTATATTCAACGTAGGAAAACCATAGCGAGTTATTTGTATATTAAAGTTTCCATTACAGGCAGAGAGTTAATAGTTAATATCATTCAAATTTATGTGTAGTGTATGCAATTATTTGAAAAAAATTTGATACAAACAACAGAACCAAGAAATGCTAAGGAAATGCTGGTGTATACGAAAGTGGGGCACGGTATGTAACATTTTTCCGCTTTTGCAATGATGTAGGGTAAACTAGAACGTTTACATTATAAAAATGTTATAGAATACAGGGTTGTATGTGTAATGATATATACATGTGAACTTGTATATAATTCAATTTTATATAATAAAATTTAAAAAAAAAGGTATTTTGGTTACTGTTTTTATTACTAATTATACAAGATAATACCGTCTCTTGCGCTGTTGCTTATTTTAACCCTAAAATAAATCAACAACTTCTGAAAATAACTCCAATAGCACAATATTTAAAAAGAGCATCCAACTTCCAGTCACCTCATCAGATACTGGATATCTCAAAAAGATGCAAATAGGTTTTTCACTCTTACCCCGAGCTTTCAGCATTTTTTCCCTGAGAATGGAAATTTATAAAAATCGTACCAAGTTAACCCATCCATAGGGATGGTTGACGTGTGTTGGATTCAGGATAGAGAAAGATATCCGCGCCCATTTCCTCTTAGAAGAGGTTCTGCAAAAAGATGCCTTCCTGTTATCCTGTCTACAAAATAAAACCACTCTTCTACTTGTACGCAGTTGACTGTCATACTTACCGTACTCCGAAAGTGGGATTGCCACGCTAAGGCTGACGGCACTTTCATAACACTAACTTCTCTTATCTAGATCTTATCTCTGTCGTTGGTCCGGCTGGTGTTTCTCTTCTTCTTCTTTCTTTTTAATTTTTGTTCGAATGTAATTATGTAAAATATTCCATCCCTCCTTACTTCCCGTCATTTTCACAATCATCTCTCTCATTAACTGTAACATTGTTCATACTTATTTCTCTATTCTATTTTTCTCTACTGTCCATCTATTACACTCCAGGGTTGTGTAAGTAACAGTGTCAGAGTCAGTGTCTTTCTGAATATATGAAGATATGTCCTAAAACACATATGTCATTTGAGCTCATTTGAGCCACCAGCTGTTCTAAATTACAGTTACGCGCGAAATCAATTTTTGAACTAAATTAATATCAATTCAAGATAGATACTTAGCTCTATGTCACTTTATTAAGATGAATATAATCTAGCGGTAAATGCAATAAATCACGACCTTCTTCATCTGCAGATTTTTTATTAAAATCATTGTTTAAAATTGAATACATCCAAAACTCAGGGTGTAACATTTGGGAGGAATCTCCATAGGATAATATGTTTAGAGAATAATTATCTAAATCGAATTATATTAGGAAATAATAATTTAATTTTTAGCAAAAAGATTAAAAGCCTAGGGGTTTGTTTCGACGAAAATTTAAGGTTAAGGAGTACATATTATATTTGTTTACAAAGACAATACGCCTCATTAAAATTATTGTATCAAAGCCGTTATTTATTAAATGGAGCCACCAAGTCATTATATGTAATGCTCTTGTTTCACCAAAATTTAATTATTCTGACGTGCTTTACAATGCGTGTCTCCCTGAATTTGATTCATGGAGAATAAAGAAATTCAAAATCATGTTTGCGTTTAATTTTTGGCATCAGGAAATTTCAAAGGATCAGTCATATCTTCACCGTAGTCACGTGGCTAAATATGAAAAACCGCCGAAAACTACATGCTTTATCTTTTTACCATAAAATCATTCAATAGAGAGTTCCAATATATCTGTACAATTGAATAACTTATACGGGCTTTACACCAACAATAAATTCATGAAGAAATTCGTGAAGTCGCTTCAAGGTCAAATTTGACCTGTGTAAAGCACAATTTGACATCCAATTTTGCCGTGAATAAATTCATGAATAACTTCGTGAAGAAATTGACGAAATAGAACATGTTCTATTTTTCCCATTTATTGGACGTGAATTCAGTATCACCAACCTGTGTAGATTTGGCGCGAAGTAAGGATAATAATTATTTTGTTTTTGATTATTGAACCAAATTGAACTTTGCATTAAGTCGTGTGTCAAGTAATAATTTATTATGGAAAAGAGGTAAGTTTATTATTTTATAATAAAAGACAGAAAATAATATTATGTATTTTTTTTTAGGAAAAACATAAAATTTCGAGGCAGAAAACTCTAGTTTTTATTAAAATATTGTTTACTTTTCCCTTTCTTACATGTTTTTTTTTTCAAATATTATTTATTTAACGCTTTGAGAATATATAGTAAATATTTGTTAATAAAAGATTATATAATTCTACCTTTTTCTTCACTCCTATCTTTTACTTGGTCTAGTCATTAGGTAAATGTTTTTATCATCTTGAAAGTTTAAAAATGGATTAATCAACGTTTTCCAAGAGATATGGATGCTATTGATTTCTGAAACAGGAAAGGATGGTTTTCTTTGAAATGCCAAGTATTATAAGATTGCAAAATGAAAAGTATGGAGTGATATAGTACCTAGGCTGTCACATTCCGCTCATGATTCTCAAAAAAAAAGAATTTAGAGATTTTAAATTCTGATAATTTGGTGATACTCCCTGGATATATTTTCTTTTTGAACCAGGTATGGATAATATTGTATTATTGATAGGAACCATAGGTATGGATAATATTGTATTATTGATAGGATTTTTAAATTAACGTTGCGTTGAGTCAACTCATCTATTTTTTTGAACCAGGTGTATGAATAATTCTATATTATTGATTAGATTTTAAATTCACATTCAGACTGTCCACTAAAACAATTCACTAATACATCCTGAAATTTTGTGCAATGAATTCCAGATATGTAACAGAATGTGTATGGAAGAAGAAAGTTTCCAATTTTAGCCAATGAAAGTGGCTGTATAGTTGAAATGATTCAATTGAAAAATCAAAGTGGAGACAATTTTGAAGATGAATTGCTAAATAAAGACATTATTGAACTTCCTTAAGTTGAAGGTGTTTGAGAACCCTATAAAATATTTTTGTGTTATGGGAAAAACTTGGAAGCATCATTAATATACATAGAACTTTTTTTTTATTTTTTATTAAATTTTTCTTTGTATAATTTAATTTTTAAACCTAATAAATCTATTTCTTTTCAATGCATGTCTTCACCAATTCCATTTCTCTGACATGTTACTGTTGTGCTCTTTTTCTACATGAAGCCGTTGGCCTGCTACTTATTTTGTTTTTTCTTATTCATTCTTCTTATTCTCATACTTTATTATTCATAGTTTTCTTCTTAAATTGACTATCTTCCTTTAAAAGTGCAGGATTCCATATCCTACGGATAAAATCTGTACAGTTTTTATTTAGAAAAAAATCATAGATGTTTGTGTATAACAAATATTAAAACTAGCTTTTATTCCTGTTATTATGATTCTTCATTTATTATTTAAATTATATATTTAAAAATTATTGTTTTTATACACCTATTTAGTTTAGTCCTAACCTACCCTACTATTCAATAAAGCAAATTGTAATAAAGACAAATCATTAAAATTGTAAAGAATCAGCTCACAAACTAGTGGTAAAGTATTACTGGTTATTTCCATGTTTTATTTATTTTAAGTATTCATTTCTCTACAATATCTCTTTGTGATTAGAATTGTACACATCTCAATATTCTTTCAACAATAAACATAGCTATTTATTTATATTAGGTAAATATCTCTTGAGAATATATTTTATTATGAATAGTGGTTAAAAGATTATAAAAAGTATTGTAGCTTTCTCTCTTCTTTACTTCTACTTAGTTGAGGCAGGTATTGTATTTAAATAAAGACTTTCATCATTCTAAAAGTCACAATGAATTGATTAACATTTATACTAACTACAGTTAATTTTTAGTATGTAATGAATGCTAGATTTTCTTGTTCTTTCATATAAAAAAATCAAATTACCACTTTTTCTGTTTCTTTATCTATGTTGTCCTTATTAAAGTTATTTGAAATTATCTTCTATGTCTAAAATACAAAGTTTTCACTAATTATAATGTAATTTCCACTTATTTTTACCTCTTGTTCAAGTTCTTACTCTTTACAGAATTCACGAATTCAGCTATATTTTTTGTACAATCTTAATCACTATTTTCTTTTTAAAACGATATTGTTTTCTGATTCTGATTATATTTCCAAATCCAAATATATATTTATTCAAATAAACAACAATAAATAACATCCAATAATAAAACCATTGGTACTACTGAAATAATGACACTTGATGTAAAAATTTATTTGAAGTCAAAGAAACTTTTACGTCCAAGAAATTCACGAATTTATTGACACAGAAATTGATGAATAAATTCATGAATTTCTTCGTGAATTTATTGTTGGTGTAAAGCCCGTATTAATAGGACTGACGTTCATAATCTTAATCTTAGGCACAAGTATACCCTTACTTTACCTATAGATACAACCATATTTTTTTAGACGTCCATTTTTGTATTTAATTGTTTACAATATAAAGAATTTGTCCTACAATATTACAAATTTGTCTAGTGTTAAGTTAAAGTAATTAATTTATGAGCCATTAGCTGAACAGTAATTTAAAAATTTAATAGTTTGTAATTTATAAATTTAATAAGTTACATTTTTATGATCCATTGTAAAATACATAGTTCGTTATTTAAATATAGTCTGTCCATTCTATTTTCAGAGGGTTAGGTGAAAGAGTAGTTGTATGCCGTTATATAATATTTCATTGTAAAGAAACATTGATTTTTTTTGTTAATAAACACATCTATTATTATTATCCAGATTTAGCCATACGGCTCACACTCCCTCTGAGAGGAAAATTCACTAATCATAGATACCTACGGTATCAAACGGATTGAGCTTTGGTGGGACTCTTTCCGTCTTATCGAGCCCTAGGTAATTTGGTTGCTGGAGTATCTCCCAAAAATTTTCGTACTTATCTGTACGTTGAGATACAGCTTTCTGCATGGTCTTGTAGAGATGTTCGTTCAGACCTAGCTTTTTTATGTTTTCTAAATAGTTCTTCGGAATGAGTCCAGTAGTAGAAAGAATAATTGATATTGTCTAGGTACTTTCGATTCTTCACTGTCTTTGTATTTGAATTTCCAGTATATCGCGACATCAATTACGGTTGTTTGTCTCTTTAGTTTATTAATTAACTAGTAGGAAATCTAATCTATTATATGCCACTATTTGGTCTGTATGCATAGTGCGGTTATTTAAATTATCCAGATTTAGCCATACGGCTCACACTTCCTCTAAAGGGAAAATTACTCATTCCAGATATTTACGGTGTCGAAAGAATTAAGCTCTGGGGGGACTTTTTCTATTTTATCGGGTTATATGTGATTTCTTACGTCGGTGTATCTCCCAAAAATTTCCGCACGCATCTGGACGTTGAAAGTAGGAATCTAGGAGAACGAATCTAGGAACGTTTGTTGTATTAGTAAATCGAAAGTAAGGTTACTTAGGACATAAACTGTATCTAAAACTTACACATACGAACAAATACCTAGACAGAAACTCCAGTCATTATCCAGACCAAAAACAAGATATCATCAAAACTCTGGCGGAGAGGGCAAAGAGAATTTGTGAACCACAGCATCTGCAAAGTGAACTTCTTCATATTTACATTTGATTAACAACGTCTCTAGAAGAAAGGACGAAGAAACAAAATGTATAGGCAAAACGTTCTTGCCTTATATATCGGGGGTAACAGACAAAATTGCACGAATACTTAAAAAAGCCAATGTAAAGACCATTTTCAAGCTGTAAAGAAAATCAAGGACTGTTTAGGATCGGTGAAGGACAAACGCGACTTATTAGCAACGGCCGGTGTATACCAAATACCATGCACATGTGGAATAGTATATGTGAGAACCACGAATAGACACACAAAAATAAAGATAAACGAACATAAAAGCCATTGTCGTTTAGGACATATTTACAAAACACGCTTTGGGAAGCGGAGAACATCGGATACTGTTTGAAGAAACGGAGATGCTGGATAAAACATCACAGTACTACCCACGGTTATATCGGAAAGTGGTGAAAATACATAAGCACCTTAATAATTTTAATCAAATACAAGAAGGACTAAAAATTAACAAAACAGGGATACCAATATTAAAATCCACAAATACCCTTCCCGCAGAACACGAAACAAGAAAAGCTACTACAAACGACGACACGCCCTCTTATACCGAAACCAGTGGAGGAGAGCAGAGAAGAAAATATAAATATGGCCTCCGTAGTACAACGCACTCCTATTGTACATCACATACAACAGCTTAATACCCACTCCGAACATACCTCACACCCATCTGTATCTCTATGCGGATGATACTGCCCTCCTAACAACAGTGAGCTACTACCTTCCTCAGAGAACCTTTAGAAGAGCACAAACTCTTTTAAACGGTATCGAAGAATGGTGCAATAAGTGGAGAGTCACCCTAAACGCTACACAAACGCAATCTATTGTGTTTCGCAGCCCCAAAACATCGTTGCGACTCATAAGCAATCACGACGACCAAACACCCCTGTATTTGATGGAAGAAAGACTCGTAACTAGCCCGACAGCTTCCTACTTAGGCGTTTTATTTACTAAGACGCCTAATTGGAAACCTGATCTAAAAGCAACTTTAGATAGGGTCAGAAACAGAGCCCATCTCCTAGTACCAATCTCAGGGACGATTGGCAAAACGAACAAAAAGACTCTCATACATACTTATAAAACCTTCATTCGACCCGTTATAGAGTATAAGGCTCACTTATATTGCCTTCTTAAGGGCCATCAGAGGAAAAAGTTGCTCTCTGCGGAGCGCAGAATCCTACGCAGGACGTTTAGAAAACGGTGGTACTTTCCTTCTCGTGAAATCCATCAAACGGCCAACACCACCCCTATTCTCGAGAGAATAAAAACTCTTAACAGGAACTTTACTCTCAACACCATCAACAGTCCCCCGTCTAATACCCAAAATACTCTAAAAAGTTTCTGCTCTTTCAGAGGTCGGTTTCTCAAACACGAACACCCTTACGTACCCTCTATTTTAATGCAAACATGTATCGATGAACTTCCGGCGCAATACTATGACATTCTTGAGGCCACTCCATTAGCCTATCGTCAAACCTAGTCTAACACCCATCCCATTTCTTACCTCGGACAGGGGGAGATTGGTTTTTGATCACCGGGACCCCCGACCGCCCGCAGAATCCGCTATTTTACACGGAGTCTGTGGTAGGCCGGGGAAAATCTAAGTAATTCGAGGAGCCAGTAACAACGAAATGGTAGCGTCCGTCACTGTTGTAATCTCACACATACATTCACACTGAGCGAAATGCGACAAGCCGACTTTCGAAAGCCGAGGCGCCTCCACTCACGAGCACACTCGTCTACGAAATTTCAATGCAATACACTGGTTTCGGAGACGGGTTAAGCTTGAGACTGCATAGGACCAATGGTCACTATAGACCCGGTTGTCGCATCTAGCTCTAAAAACACACGCGACCACTCTGAAAAGAACACCATTTTCAACAAAGCCTTTCTCCCTGGTTTTCTGATTCTCTGTAAGTCGTAAAACTCCTCCAGGAGAAGAGGTGCAATCCATCCAAGAACAAGAAGAAGAGCTTTCGCCAGTGACTTTTGGGTATGTTTGCCTTTGTACAAGCCATACAACAAAATTCAAACTCAAGCCTGAAGATGGTACAATCATTCTCATCCCTATAGAAATAAAATTACCGTTACCTATCCCAATGAGAATAACATTGAAACAACAGTACAACGCGGCATCAGTTTCAGCTACAAGCGAAGCATTAACATCTCCAGAAGATGCCAACCCCCCGTGTTGACGAAACGTCGATAACTAATCTCAGAAGATAACGGCCGAACAGCCCGAAAAAATAGTTTAACAAGTTACACGATGGCCTTGAAAGCCTTTTATGCGTTTTATCAATATGAAAGTCGATAGATTATCCATTTCGAAGCAATTTTTTTTCTATGATTTTTTTTGTAAGGTTGATACTTTCAGATTATTTACGTTTGAACTTTTTATTTTTTAGTGAAATTAGTATGTTTTTTTAACAATTTTTATGATTAATTCAAAAAAATATCATCTTCAAAAAGATTCTTCTAAATAAGAATTTAGCTATTAAAAAAAGTAGATTTATTTGACATTGTTATGGAATACTATGCGTTTATTTCTTCTCCGGACTAACTCTTTGTTTTGGAATTAAACAGAATATATTGACATGTATAAATTTATTATATTAGAGGATGAAAATTACACTGCACTGTTATTTCTTAAAACTATGAATTTATAAGTTCTGTTATCTACAATTATTTAACGATGTTTCTGGATGGATTTGAGTACAAGAGATTGGACTCAAATATTAATATTAAAATAGCAAATACGGATAGCTTATCGAACAAAGAAATAAGAGAAATAAATTACTATTATTCCATAGATACGAAGTATTAGGCGAATAAACTAGCGAAACTTATTTATTCTAAATAGGAAAATATTTATGAAGAGTATTGATTCTGATTTCTAACAGCAAATAATTATTAGTGATTATACATGAGAACTTTTCATAATTGTAAATAACATATACCAGGTGACTAAAAACTATATAGAAATACATAGATACTTTAATTATCTTACATGTGAGTAGGTAGGTACATTACACCTCCTTTTGTAAGAATGAAAATAATTGTAAAATGAATTTTCATTTAAATGGTATAAAACATTTGTATACATTATTATTTTATTTTAACACATTTAAATAGTTTCTTTTAGTCTCGATAGTCTTTCACTTCGTCTTATCGGTGTAGTCTCTGTGAAACTAGTCTCTTCACACTTTTTGGATTCACTATAATTATTGTCTTTATCATGTTTACAATCTATACTTAAATCTGTCTCATGTACATGTTTTCGTTTACTTTGACATATATTTAGTGTTAAGCAATTTGTAATTTGTTGACAACTATGTGACGGATTCTACGAAATCGTCGGTAAAAAATATTTAATTATCCTGTATAAAATATAAAGTAACATACATTTTATCAAAAATAAGATTGCATAAGTGAAATAAGAACTATTTTTTATTGTGTCTGAAAAATTAATATTTGTTTCTGAGGTCATTTTCTCTAAATTATCTAGTTTATGGCTTGCTAAATTTAATGCATCTCGATCGAGATTATTTAATTGTAAGGAACAAGGTGTAATTTGGATTCATTATTTATCTTAATATCATCACAACAGACTTCTGGAAGGGATAAATCTGGAATGATAGACTGAAAATTACTTTCTTTTGGATTTGAGACAGATATCAAAATAGTTGATCCGGTGTAAGTTTTGCAATTATTCGAAGTAGAAAAAATACCTGTGTTTGAAAGAACAATAGATATTGGCGTACTAGTCTGACAGCTTAAAGTTAAATCTGTTGGTTTGGGTAAAACATATATCCAAGAATTTGGTTTGTTTAATTTAGCCAAATTTCATATTCTGTTTGAATTATACGAGTATCGCAACTAGATGGTATGTTTGTTATTGAAGTTAACAATTCAGTTTCACAAATTGGATTAGTGTGTGTAAATCGGAAAGTATCAGGATTTTTGCAAATAAGTTTTTCTTCATCTAATGAATAACAGTCTTCTAATGTATCAATAGTAACATAAATGTTTCTATTTTCTGAAAGAACAAGATATTTGACAGATGGAAGAATAAAGGTAAGTCTCTTTAATGTTGGATGAATTATAGGAAGAGATATTAGTTTTAAAAAGAGAATAAGGAGTATTACTAACCAAAGGTATACTAACCGTAATTAAAATCTTGTTATCAAAATATATATATTTAAGTAAAATGATATCGAAATATTTATGAGCATAATCGATAGTCAATGGAAATGGATAAGTCGATGTACTAGGTAAATGCGTTACCGTTTTAGATAATTCTTGAATTAGTTGCTCAGGTGTTATAACAGAAGGATGAAGGTTATTATTTCTTGCAAATAGAATAACGTTTATTAAAGTAGAATATTCTTGTTGTAATTCTGTTATAAAGAAAGTTAGTAAAGTAAAATGTTCTTCAATTTTTTGTTTTAAATCTAAATTAAAATATTTATTATTCATTTTAATCTGTGTAATTGGTAATTGATTCAAAATTTTTATCAAAAATCACTTTGTTTCGGTCTAGATTTGTAATAGAGTTATTAAAATTTGCAATCGTGGCTTTTACTACATGAATTTGTTGTTTTAGTAAATCAAGAAGATGATTTTCGTTACTTTCAGCTTTGTTAATAGCATTATTGAAATTTTCAGCATCATCACTGTCTAAAGTACCGAATAAGTCCTGAAAACAGATCCAATTGCATTAAATAGAGCGCGTTTTGGTCTAAAATGTTCATGCAGAATTATGTTTTTTTAAAGTTTGTTCATCTTGAAAGAGTCTAGGTATGATTTGTCCTAAGAGTTTTAGTGAAGTATCGCATAATCGTAATTCAATAAGAACTGGTTTGTTTTGACACAGTCTTAATGTTTTTTGATAGGTGAGATCTACAAAATTTAATTTGTCTGTAAAAGGTTGTAAAGGAATATGACTTAATATGTTCCAATGAGTTTCAATAAATTGAACATTTTTATGTGTTTCGTAATAGATTCCAGGTGATTTGTTGATAGGAGTATTGGTATATTTCTTGTGAATTTGTTCACTATTTGTCAGCCATATTATTGCATACCTGAAACAAAAGCATGTTTCAATCTATTCATGTGAACTTTTATTGGTTTTTTATTTACTAAAATTGTTGCAATTGACAGGAGAATTTATCTCTAGAATTTTATAAGGTCCATTATAATTTTGTGTAAGTTTTTGGTTTGACCCTTCTTTGTTTGCTCATTTTGGAGATATACTAATTGTCCTTCTAAGAAAACGGTGTCATTAATCTTTTGGTCATAATATTTTTTACTGACTACTTTAGATTCTAATAGATTCGTTTTTGCTAACTCATGAGATTTTCTAAGTTTAAGTGTTAAATTATCTAAATAATCTTCATATGTATATTTGAGTTCTACTGGTCGTATTATACTGCTAGGTAGATTAGGTGTATATCCAAATATTAGTTCATATGGTGTGAATTTGGTTGAAGTATGATTAGTTGTATTATATGAAAACATAGCAAAATCTAGCCATTCGTCCCAATCGGATTGATCAGCTTTAATATAATGTTTAAGGTAGTCTGCTAAAGTAGCGTGACTCCTTTCTAATGCAGCATTTGATTCTGGATGATAAGCAGTACAATTTATATGTCTGATTTTAAAAAGCTTGGCGATTTGAGAAAATAATTTGGAAGTAAAATCTCGGCCTTGATCAGTAACTATTATATCGGGTTTTCCAAACTTGCAAATAAATCCACGAACCAGATTTTCAGCGATAGTCTTGGTTTCATGATTCGGAATTGCGTAAGCTTGAGAAAATTTTGTTAAGTCATCTTGTAATGTTAATATGAACTTATTACCTGACTCGGTTAAAGGTAAAGGACCTACTATATCTAAAAATATTTTTTCTAATGGATTTGAGCTTGTTGTTGTTATCTCCATGGGCTTTACGAATTTTTTTCTAACGAGTTTATTTTTCTGACAAGATTCACAGGTTTTTTATAAAGTTTTTAATATCATTTTTCATATTATTCCATTTGAAATGTTTTTTTATACGATTGTATGTCCGATGAAAACCAGAGTGTCCAGCCGTAGGACTAGTGTGATTCTCTTGTAATATTGTAGTTATTTCCTCAGGTTCAGGATTTGTTAGTATATCATGATAAATGATAATAGATATATCAGTTTTTCTAAAAATAAATCTAATCATAGATCTAATTTTTCCCCAACTTAATTTATCGTAGCTAAAAGTTATTCTGGGTAGGCAAATTTTTAATATTTTATCGTTTAATAACCAGTCTCTTAATTTTATTAGGGAATTAAATATATCTTCATAAGAGGTATTGTCCCAATAATTATTTTTTATAAATATGTAATAAAAGTTTTTATTTTGATCAGAAATATATATAATGTCATTTAGTCTTGGATTTTTGGCTTTCAATTTTTCTATATGACTGAATTGTTTATTTATTTGTTTCTGAACGATCTCATTAAAATTTAAATCTACGGAAACAAACAATGCTAAATTTTGTGAAAATGATGTAATCTTTTCATTTGTTTCTTTTTATATTATCATTTGTTATTAATATAGTTTCGGATTTAGATAAGAACTGTGAATAAGTGTCATTATTTTCTTTACTCATTTTGTTTATTTGTAAGGTGATTGTTGCCGGGTTTTTTGTTTTCCTTCGCAAATATTTGTTTCAGATATGGTTAAAGGAGGACGACTTAAACAATCAGCATTTTGATTTAATTTACCTGGTTTATAAATAATTTCATAGCTATATTCTTCTAATGCTAATCTCCACCTAACGAGTCTTGATCCGGGATCTTTTACATTAAATAGCCATGTGAGTGGTTTATGATCCGTATAAATGAAAAATTTATTTCCGTACAAATATGGTCTAAAGTGTTTAACACTCCATACAATTGCAAGTAATTCTTTTTCTGTTGTGCTATAGTTTGATTCCGCTTTGTTCAAGGTACGACTAGCATAAGCAATAGGTAAATCATCTGGTACTTTACCTTGAGAAAGTATGGACCCTATTGCATAATTACTAGCATCCGTTGTTAAGACAAAGGGTTTGGTAAAATCTGGATACTGAAGTATTGGTTCTGAACAAAGTATTGATTTCAGGTTCTCAATGACTGTTGTTGAATGCTTGTCCAATTAAATTCAACATTTTTCCTCAGCAGTTTTGTTAAAGGTTGTGTTAAAGCACTGAAATTTTTTATAAAGCGTCTATAATAACCAGTGAGACCCAAAAAGCTCTTAATATCTTTTTGTGTTCTGGTATAGGAAAATCTGTAACAGCACATACCTTTTTTTCGTCCGGTTTGACACCAAATTCAGTTATTAAATGTCCTAAATACATTACTTCGCGACGAAAAAATTCGCACTTATCTGGTTGTATTTTTAAGTTGAATGTAGACAATTTTTCGAATACTTCTTTTAATCTTTTATTATGATTTTCTAATGTATCGGCATGAATGACTATATCGTCGAGATAGACAAAACATCTGTAATTTTGTATTCCTGAGAGGACAGTATTCATTAGCCTTTGAAAAATACTGGGAGCATTTTTTTAATCCAAATGGCATTCGTGAATATTGATAATGTCCAGACGGAGTTGAGAGAAAGCAGTCTTTGGAGAATCCTCAGGATCCATTTTGATCTGGTGAAATCCTGATGTTAAATCTATTGTTGAAAAATATTTTGAATGACCCAATTGGTCTAATATATCGACTATATTCGGAAGTGGAAATGAATCTCCTATAGTAATATCATTTAGTCGTCGATAGTCTATAACAATTCGCCATTTCTTCTTTGCTGAAGCATCGGCCTTTTTTGGCACAACCCAAAGGGGCGAATTCCATGGCGAAGTTGATTCTTCAATAATACCTTGATCTAGCATACCTTTTATTTGAGTTTCGACTTCATGTTTGTGTACTTTCAGGATACCTGTATGATTTAGTGCTAATAGGTACATTAGAATTTAAAGGAATTTTGCAAGTTATGGCATTTGTACTGGTAAGTTGATCTCCTTCCAGATAAAAGATATGATTGTACTCCTTGCAAATAGAAATTAAAGATGATTTTTCTTCACTATTTAAATGATCTGTTCTCAAGGCATTTTTTAATTTAGCAATTCTGTTAGAATTCGTATTATCTTTATAAGAAGACATTTTTCGTATATTTGCATTGTTTTGTAAATTTGGAATTTTTTCTATTGCTACTTGAATATCGTTTAATTCAACATCCGTTTCAGTAGTGTTTACGATTGAGGTTAAAAAGAAATCATTTTTTACTTTAACACACTAGGACATAAAAATACACCTTTAAAGATTTCGCGTTCGGGACATAATCCTTCGCTTAATTCATTATTTATTACTTTAATTTGAACAATTGTTTCAGTTCTTGCGGATAGAATAGTTTTATTACTTCTTGAGTTAGAATTAGAGTTTTGATTTAGTATAAGATCGTCTGAACAGGATTTTTCTTCTGAACAGGATTTTGATTTATGATTTCGTGAAGAGTTTACAAGTTTTATTTGTGCATATCTCAGTGGATTTTACACATTTTGGACTTGAATTTTCTTTGGATTTAGAGTTAGATTTAGATTGAATTGGATTGGATAGTAGTTCTTCACTACTTAAGGTTATTTGGATATTCATTGGTTTCTAAATAAGAATGATCCTCTATGGATTTAGCATCATAAGGAAATATTTCATCGATATTAGAACTTGTCTCGATATTTTGATCTCTCAGAAATTCGTCATTGTCCATTGTTTAATGGAAATTTTATATATTCAATTGGAATAGAACAATTTTTAAAGTTTAATTTTATTTTCTTTATAATCAATTTGGCATTTATTTATTTCAAAAAAAATCGCTACCTAATATACCGTCGAAATGAAGAGGAAAATCGTCTTCTACGACATAGAAAACATGAGTTTGGACAAAATCTTTTATCTTGAAATTTACGTTACAACTACATATAGTTTTATTTTGGATTTAAGACATTTTTATCAATGCCTCGTAGAGTAATAGACTTAGAATAAATTTTTGGAATGTTTAGTATTTTTGAATATTTAATTAAAGAAATATCTGCGCCTGTATCGATTAGAAACTTGCAAGAGGATGGATTAGAATTATTTACTAAGGGTAAATCTACATAGGAAGTGACTGAGAAGTTGATGGTTGTGATACGGCCTGAACTGAACGAACTCCTCGAGAATCGACCGTTGGTTGTCGAGGATTCTGGAAGTTTAAAGAATTTGTTGGATTTTTGTTTTTATTGTTAAATTCGCGTTTTCTACATTCTTCTATAACGTGACCTGGTTTTTTGCAGTATCTGCAAAAACGTTGGGAAGTGTTGGTATTTTCTTTTCTTAAGTTTGGAGGAAAATCAGAATTGGAATTTGAATTTGAAGGTTTATAATTTTGATTTTGAGAATTTGACCTTTGAAGATTTGAATTAGGATATTTTGGGTTTTGAAAACTAGAATTTTGAAGATGTCTAACATTTCTATCTGAATTGTTTTTATATCGACAGTTATTTGAGGAATGGTTATTTCGTTTGCAAATATTACAGAATGGTCTGAAAATTTCTTGTCTTGATAACTGTTCTTGTTCTTCGGCAATTGCTATAGCAACAGCTCTTTCTAAGGAATCTGGATTTCGGGCTTTGATTAAAATAGAGAGGTCTTTGTTTAATCCTCTAATAAAGACATTTAGTGCTTGAGTTTTTAAGAGTTTAGTACATGCATTTCTTGCATCTGGAGATAAGTCTGGATCAAGTGTATTTATTAATTTTATATAGCAATTTTCAACTTTATTTGCAAATGACATTACATTTTCACTGGGCATCTGACGTAAGGAATGTAATTCCAATTGCCACTGACCTTCAGTTCGGCGTTCAGAATAAGCATCTAATAAGAAGTCTTTTAAATCTTTCCATTCGTCAAATGTTCTGTTTCTAGTTATGGCCCTAGCTTTATCGGTTAATTTAGTTTCTATAATGGCTAATAAGATGGGTTTGGATTGCGGATTTACTAAATTGTATGCTTTATCACAATTGTCTATGAATTCGTATAATTTTGATTTTGTACCATCAAATCTAATGAGAAGTTTTTCAGCTATTTCAATTGATACTGACATTTTATTTGAATTAGAAGTAGAAGAATTTGAAAGAGAATTTGAGTCGGGAGAAGGTATTTGTTCGTCAAATAAGTTACTTATATCAGGATATAAAGTAGACATACGTTTACAAGATTTTTAAAATATGAGACAGAATTTAAGATAGAATGTACTTACAAGTAGAATATTGTTGTTGGTCGCATAGTCTATTATTCCACGGGTTCACCTCTACTTCCGATGGAACTACAATTGGGTTATGACTGGAACTGGATTTCGAACTGGATGTACTGGACCCCAATGTAATTAGTTGTAGTGGCGATTTTTCCACACTGACAGTTTTTTTGAATGATTCCTCGAAGGAAACAAGTCAATTCAAAAATTCCTCAGCTCTCCTTCTATCAGCAATCAGAGGAACTCTGCTACTAATATCCCACTTCTGACACCAAATTTTGTTATGGAATACTATGCGTTTATTTCTTCTCCGGACTAACTCTTTGTTTTGGAATTAAACAGAATATATTGACATGTATAAATTTATTATATTAGAGGATGAAAATTACACTGCACTGTTATTTCTTAAAACTATGAATTTATAAGTTCTGTTATCTACAATTATTTAACGATGTTTCTGGATGGATTTGAGTACAAGAGATTGGACTCAAATATTAATATTAAAATAGCAAATACGGATAGCTTATCGAACAAAGAAATAAGAGAAATAAATTACTATTATTCCATAGATACGAAGTATTAGGCGAATAAACTAGCGAAACTTATTTATTCTAAATAGGAAAATATTTATGAAGAGTATTGATTCTGATTTCTAACAGCAAATAATTATTAGTGATTATACATGAGAACTTTTCATAATTGTAAATAACATATACCAGGTGACTAAAAACTATATAGAAATACATAGATACTTTAATTATCTTACATGTGAGTAGGTAGGTACATTACAACATTTCTTAAAAAAACCTTTCAAATAAGTAACAGTAGAACTCTTTTTTTTTAATTGATTAATGTATCACAAAAATAAAGTCACTTCATTTTTTTTTGTGAACAAATGAACGGGACTTGACAGTACCTAATTGAAAGTAATCGTAACACCTTCACTATTTACTTTAGTTATGTACTAAATATTACTATAAAATTGCAGCTTTTCCCGGATTATGGATAAACTAGCTCTGTGTTGAATGTTTCTCAACCTTCTGCTTGAATTTGCTGGACGTAACTTCAAGACCTTTGGTATTATGTTAATTTCCCTACATCTTCGTAAAAATTTGATTGGATTTTGACAATATGCCAGTTTTTCGTAAAAAACTTCCAATCTCAGAAAATTTTGAATAACGCTGGGCTCCTAACGGTTTCTTAATATTGTTCTGAAGCTATTTTCTTGTGGCATTTTTAAGTAATTACTATTTTAATGGAAATAGGCAACAATTGTAGGTTAAAATAAGTTTATTGACGTTTCAACCTCCACTTCGGAAATATTTTGAGAATGAATATCCTCAGCGAATGATTTACAGGGGTTGAATCTTTCTGTTTACTGATAAATTTTTGTACAGATATGAAGAGATTCACAGATAATACATTCAAACAATATTTTAAAAAAATACATTCTAAAATCTACGGTTTTGATATTTTTTACAATAAAGGCTAGTTTTTACCCCGTAAAAGTAAAGCGCACTCCCGGACATTGTAAAATTTGAAGTAAAGGGTAAGTAGAGTTTAACACCAAATTTTTATGAAAATAGGTTTGGTATAACAAAGTTTCACAGTAGCTCTGCTAATGACTATTAAAAATACTCTAAATATGATTTACCAGGTTGTAAAATGGGTAAACCGCTTTAATTAACTTCTTAAAATATTGTAGATTATATCAGTCTTTGTAATTTAACAATATTAGACTACATATCGTTTTAAATTAAATTTAACTAAACTGGGATGTAACAGCCATTTCTAACTGGGCGCACCCAAAAAAGCCCAACCAGCACAAGTACATTGTTAACTTCAAAATTAGCTAAATTCTAAAACCACTTCTTCTTTTTACAACTTCCGAGTCCCTTTTCTGTACTTTCGACAAGTTCTACGCAGCTTAAAGCATTTTTATTACACAAATTCACAGTGGGCAGCTGTTTATGTATATACAGACACCGTTCTTTAAATCTGTAAAGTTGAAAACTTAAAGTCGTATTCCTCGACTCGAGTTGAATAACAAAGGACTTTCTTTGTTTCAGAAATATATAAGCGAAGGGTCTACTGTCAAGGATTGCGTCCCCAAATGCTCGGAAAGAGGTAAGAGGAATATCATTACTTTTTTAGTTACGCATTATTTAATTTCATAAAAAAATAAATAGGTAGCGCAAATTTTCAATTAAGCTGTATTAAAACTTGTATTAAGTAGTTACGGCTTTATGCATAATACAGAGTGTTTCAAAAAGGTAAGTCATAAATTAAATTATGCATTCCGCTGACAAAAATAAATTGAATGAATCAAACTTACCTTAGTACAAAAGTGTACACAAAAAAAGTTACAGCCCTTTGAAGTTACAAAATAGAAATTGTTTTTTTTGCATTATCTCCTAAACTACTTGATATTTTGTAATAAAAATAGACGCGTCACCTTCTTGTTTTAAAAGCATTTTTCATACAAAAGAAACATCAAAATCTGAGCGCACAGAAAAATTTTAAGGGGGCGTGCAGCCCTTAATCCCCTCAAACTTTTGAGTACGTTCAAATCAAATGAATTTTGTGGAATCATTAGTTAAACATTATTTTTAAAACTTTTTTGTCCTTTATTTATCACTTTTTCTAAAAACTAGTTTTTCCTAGTTGACCATAAAATTACAATTAGTTTCTACGGATACAATAATTAAAAACAGTTTCATCAATAATAGTCAATAATTTGAAGCTATCATTTATCGTGTGAATAAGATTAATACTAAAAATTTTGATATTTTAATGGCCTACACATTTCAGGAAATACCAGATATGCATTTAACTTTGGATAAGTTGGATCAGATAAAATTATGATTTCAATAAACTATGTGAATGTCAAGGAAATAATGCGGCAGCCTCAAGGCGTTATGCAGTAAAATATCAAAATTGAAATATACACCGATATCATCTGCTAAAAGTTAAAACGGTACTCCCAAACAGATACGAAAAATAAAGAGCACATCGAGTCAAATCAGTAAATAAAACAATGTACGGTACAACCTAGACAGTTTAAACCATGAGAGTGTAAAGCTATTGTATAAAAAACGATTAGAGCAAAAATTAGAAATGGGTAGTTTTGAAAATACCGAAGAACACTACGAACACATCAAAAGATCGATTTATTTAGCAGCAGAAGAAGCACTGGGGAAATGTGACGAAAATCATAAAGGTATAAAACCGTACTGGTGGGATGAAGAAAGAGAGAAGGAAATTAAAGATAAACGTCGGAAATACCAAACATTTTTAACAATAAAAACAGAAAACGATAAAACAATTTACAAAGAAGCACAAGCCAAAGTAAGAAAAAAGATAACTCAAAAAAAGAACGAATCATGGGAACAGAACTGCCAAAAGATCAACACCTAAATAGAAGGTAGAAGAAGCACAGAGAGTTGGAGATTGATTAAAAGTGTAAATCATTCATTTAGCAGCAGAAGAAGTACTGGGGAAATGTGACGAAAATCACAAAGGAATAAAACCGTACTGGTGGGATGAAGAAATAGAGAAGGAAATTAAAGATAAACATCGGAAATACCAAACATTTTTAAAAACAAAAACAGAAAATGATAAAACAATTTACAAAGAAGCACAAGTTAAAGTAAGAAAAAAAAATAACTCAAAAAAAGAACGATTCATGGGAACAGAACTGCCAAAAGATCAACACCTACATAGAGGTAGAAGAAGCACAGAGAGTTGGAGATTGATTAAAAGTGTGAGAAATAATAAGAAAAAAGACGTTATATCACCAATAACAACAGAAAAATGGGAAAAATATTTCAAAAAATTACCAACAGAACAAAGACCAGAATTTTCTACCATGGAAGACAACACGATAGGTATACGTATTACCATCATCACCATTACAAATCAATAAATCAGAGATGGAAGAAATAACCAAATCCCTGAAAAATGGAAAATCCCCTAGTCCGGTGACATCCCTGCAGAATTAGTGAAAGCCGGTACAGACAAACTCTAAGAACAGTTAAGAAAACTCTTTCAGGACTGCTTGAATGGGGCCGAAGTACCAAAAAGTGGAAATTATCTATCGTGCCAACTATCCACAAAAACGGCAGCAAGGATCAGTGTGAAAATTACAGGGGAATTGTGGGAAACAGCACAATAAGTAGGATGTATGGGAAAGTTATTAAGAACAAAATAGAAAATGACTTTAGAGATTACGAAGCAGAGGAGCAAGCTGGTTTTAGAGCTGGGCAATCCACAGTAGACCTGTACCTGTACTCTATTACGCAAGTAATTGAAAAAAAAACAGCCTTCAATAAAGAAGTCCACCTGGTGTACGTAGACTTACAAAAAGCATATGACAGTGTACCCCTAAGTAAACTATGGTCAACCCTACAGCAAACCAACATTAAGCATGGTCTTATCAACGCAGTCCAAAGTCTGTATAATGGAACGACTGCAAAAATTAAAACTAGATAAAGGATATCTAAAGGATTTAAGGTCACGAAAGGACTAAAGCAGGGTTGCTGTATTTCGCCTACCCTTTTCAAAAATTTATCTGGAACAAGCACTCAAGCTATGGAAAAGAAAATGTAATGGCATGGGGAACCCTCTCAATGACGAGACTACACTGTACACCTTATGTTTCGCTGATGACCAAATACTGATTGCCCAGGATCATTACGACTTGAGTTACATGATAAGAATATAACAAATGGGGTCTCGAAGTCTACATTAAGAAAACTGAAGCCATGTGTATTGGAGGGACAAAACAGTCCATTATATTAGACAATGGGGTAGAAATTAGAAACTGTGATGAATACAAGTACTTGGGTATGAAGATAACTCAATATGTAACACTCGATGCTGCTATAAAAGACAGAAACATACAGGGTAGAAAAGCCATATCCATGATGAACGGCATTCTGTGGGACCAAACAATATCTAAAGCGAACAAACAACTCATATACAACACCATACTTAAAAGTGTAATCAAATATGGCAGTGAAACTTGGCCAATGAAACAAAGAACAGAGAAACTGTTACTAGCAACAGAAATGGATTTTTGGAGAAGAACAGCAAGCAAATCAAGAAGAGATCGGATACCAAATGAGAGAATACTAGAAATGATGGGAGTCAAGCATACAATAGTTGATGACATAAAAACAAAGCTGTTAACATGGTACGGCCATGTACAGAGAATGTCAGATGACAGGATTCCAAAACAGATTTTGACGTGGACACCACAAGCGAGAAGGAAAAAAAGAACATCAAGAAGCTGAAGAGAGGGAATTGAAAAAGAATTAGAGAAAAGAGAAATCCTCCAGGCCTATGGTTGAATAGAGAAGAATGGCGGTTAGGAGTCGGAAGGCGTCGGAGAACGCTGTAAACCGATAGTAGTAGTAGAAATATACACGATAGACGATTTCTGACCATTGATCGTCATTTACGGGAAACAAGTACATTCCAACCTCAAGTTGTTCAACGGTTCAAGAGTTATTGATTAAAGAGTATCCTAAAGGATTGGATTTTGCGATTGTTTGTTATTGAAAAACACTCGAAATGTTAATTTTATTAGAAATATTTTGTTTACCGACGAGACTATCTTCAGTAGAAATGGAATAACAAACCATCATAACGAGCACATTACCGACGAGGCTACCTTCAGTAGAAATAGAATAACAAACCATCATAACGAGCCACATTTGAGCCGACGGAAATCCTCACGCCAAAAAACGACTTATCACCAAAGGACTTTCAAAGTTAATGTTTGGGCAGGAATTGTGGATTACAATCTAATAGGCCCAGTATTTCTTCCCTACAATTTAAATGGTGATAATTACTTGTAGTTCTTGGCAAACGATTTACAAGAGTATTTGGAAGAAGTGAATATTGTAATAAGGCAAAAGATGTGGTTTCTACAAGATGGCGCTTCACCGCATTACAGTTATGAAGTCCGGGAATATCTTTGCAGTATCCTGGTCGGTGGGTAGCAGTGGCCACCCAGAAGTCCAGGTCTTAACACCATGACTTTTGCTCTTGGCGGTTTATGAAAGAGAAAGTGTATTCTGTAACAGTAGAGGACAAATAACAATTTAGAGTTAGAATAATTGAAGCTGCAAATCAATTTCGTCAGAAAAATATGATTTTTCAACGCATTCGGTTTTCCTTATTAAAACGATACTAAATGTGTATTTAAGAAAATGGGGGTCATTTTGAACATTTATTTTAATAACATATCTATAAAGATTATAGACATTTTTTGTACTTGTTAATTGATTTAAGCCATTTATTTAGTTGCACTTACTTTTTAAAAAGTAACTGAAGTTTACAAAAGTTAATGAACATGGCCATCTTCTTCTTACGGTGCCTTATCCTTAAGGACGTTGGCCATTACATTGGCTCATTTAATCTTATTTGTAGCAGCCCTGAATAGTTCTATGGAGGTCATGTTCGTCCATTGCCGTAGGTTTTTAAGCCAAGAGTTGCGTCTTCTTCTTGGTCCTTTTTTGCTATTGACTCTGCCTTCGATTATGAGTTTTTTAAGTTATTTCTTATGATGTGATCAAAATATTGTGTTTGCGCTCTTTTATTATAATCATAAGCTCTCTTTCCTTATTCATCCTCCGCAAGACTTCCGCATTTATCGTACGGCTCATGTAGGATATTCTGAGCATTTTACGGTAACACCAGAGTTCGAATGCTTGGATTCTTTTTTGTATTGCTTCTATCATTGTCCAAGCTTCAACACCATAGAGCAAGGTGGAGAAAACATAGTACTTAAGTATTCTAGTTCTCAATGAGATGCCCAGCTGGCGGTTTCATAGAACTTTTTGCATTTTGTAAAACATTGTACGTGCCTTTTTCAGGCGTATTCTTATCTCTAGTGAGTGGTCATAAGTTTCATCAAGATTACTTCCAAGGTACGTTGTTCTTGTTACTCTTTCGAGATCTGTTCCGTCTACAGGCTGTCGTTACTCGTTCCATTAAGCGTTGCAGAACTTCAGCATTATCTGCCAGTATGACAGTGTCATCAGCATATCGCTGGTTATTTATACATTGGCCGTTTATAATTATACCATCCGAGGTGCTTTCCAAAGCTTTCTGAAATATCTTCATGGCCATAACTCAATAAAAACTGATGATGCTACAAAATTCATTTGATTTGAATGTTTTTAAAAGTTTGGGGGGCTCTACACACCCCCTACAATTTTTATGTGCGCTTAGATTTTGTTTTTTTTTTTATGAAAAATAACAATCTCTCAGAACAAGAATGTAACGTGTCCATTTTTATCACAAAATGTCAATTAGTTTAGGAGATAATACAAAAAACAATTTTTATTTTGTAACTTCAAAGATCTGTAACTTTTTTGTGTACACTTTTGTACTAAGGTCAATTGGATTCAATCAATTTATTTTTGTCCCCCGAATGTGTGATTTAATTTATGACATATCTTTTTGAAACACCCTATTTTTGCACATTTTCTTTCTGCTTTCTCAATCTTTTGTAATCTTTTAAGAAATTTGCAAATGTTAAAACTCGATTCCATCAAATTTTGTGTAAAATTGCATTGTAAGTAAAGGACTGCGAAAATATTGTCTCTAAATTTTTAATGATCCATAGTAAGTAATTTATAAGATCTTTATACATACTTTAATTCTGAAAGAAAAGACAATTTTTAATATCTTACAATTATTTATGCAATATGCGTAACCTTTCCACTAAATAATGAAGGGTAGGAAACACAGTTGTCATCTTTACTTTCGTTATATATAATAAGGAAATTTACGGTTTCTCCGGTGAATGGAGAAATGTTTTAATTTCCGTTAAGGAAATAAGCAATTTAACTGAATTAAAATTGTTCAGTTTTAGTTTCTGCGGTTTGATCTGTGTGCATTTTTTGAGTATATAAAATAAAATATGAAGACATTGTTGTTGGCATAAAATTAGATTTAATATCTGAATATTGTTCTGAAGCTATTTTCTTGTAGCATTTTAAAGTATTACTATTTAAATGGGAATAAGCCACAATTAAAGGTTAAAATACGCTTATTGACGTTTCAATTTCCACTTCGGAGTGGAAATTGAAACGTCAATAAACGTACTTTAACCTTTAATTGTGGCTTATTCCCATTTAAATAGTAATTACTTTAATATCCAAAGTAGCAACAGAAGGAACAGTAAGAAATAATTCTGAAACACGATCGTTAAGTCCATAAGCCAATACTTAAATAAGATCATACAGACAATTTCTTGTCTGGAGAAAGATTTCTATCTAAAGTAGTTTTATCAGGAACAACCGTATACCAAACCAGATATTAAATTTGAAAATAATCAGTCACGATCGTCCCTTCTCATAAGGTTGAGCACCATGATAGCAGTTCAGATCTTCTATGCCGGTGCCATCTTGCCATACCTAGATCTTCAGCTATTGTAAGTATGGCAAGAGAGATGGTACATGAACTCGTTGTGGCTACAGAAAATGTAGGTTTAAATATAAATATCTCGAAAACAAAAATCATGACCAATTTGGTACCCAACCAGAACATCAGTATTGGTCGGAAAGAAATAGAACTCGTAGATAGATATAAATACCTGGGACATGAAATTATGATTGGCAGGGATAACCAAACTCATGAACTGAAGAGAAGAATCGGCCTTGGATGGGCAGCATTTGGAAAACTGAGAGAAACTTTTAAAAGTGAGCTGCTCACATGCCTAAAGAGAAAGGTGTTTGATCAGTGCGTCCTCCCGGTCTTGACGTACGGAGCAGAAACACTTACCTTAACAAAAGCAGCAGCTACCAAACTGAGAGTCACGCAAAGAAGAATGGAATGGTCCATGTTAGGAATAACTCTGCGAGACAGAATAACCAACGAAGACATCAGGAGAAGAACCGGAGTGACTGACATCATCGAGAAGATAGCCAGACTAAAATGGAGATAGGCGGGACACATAGGCAGAATGACAGATGGGCGATGGACAAAGAGGTTATTGAAATGGAGGCCAAGGGAAGACAAGAGAAGCGTCAGTCGACCACCTACAAGATGGACTGATGATTTAAGAATACTCAATAAAAACTGGATAAGAGCGGCGCAAGATAGACGGGGTTGTAAACATGAGGGAGAGGCCTATGTTCAGCAGTGGACTCTTGAGGATAGATGATAATGATGCCGATGCTCTGAGTAGTTTTACAGAACTGTAGTTAAACCACGTTCTGAGATTGTTTAACCAGGAAACGCTTCGTACCTCGATTTCTTCGTCTTTGTACTTTCTTCTGGATAATCATCTACAGCAGTTCGTAGCCTTCACCTCTCACAACATGGTTCAAATATTGCAACTTTCTAATTTTGATATTATTCTGATAAAAATTCTTTTTGTTTTCTCATTCTTTTTAATACAAGTCGTCTGTAATTCTGTCCACCCAGCTTATTCTTAATATGTTTCTGTAAATTAACATTTTGAAAGCCCCAATCTATTGGCAATCTGTTTTTTTAACGTCCATGTTTCCCTCCATACAGCAGCACAGAGAACACGCAACACCTAAATCTAACTCTTACTCCGATCGACACACCTCTGTTACAAAAAGAATTTTTTATTTTGGTAAATGGCTGTCTTGCTGATTTGATTTCTTTAGTACAGTCGTTGTTGTCCCTATTTGTGAAAAAAGGGCATAAAGTCTCTTGAAACTGTCCACAAAAATTGTCTTGCGAATTACAACGATTAGCAAAAAAAACAGAAACGCGGAACTTGCAAAAAGGAGTCTTTTAAACGCATAAAATAAATAATGAAAATACTATCGTGCATATTTTATGAAAAGCTTCTTCTTATTCTTCTTCCTCAACTTTTCCCTTTTCAGGGATCGCCGTTCCTTACTATTCGTCGCCACTCATTTCTGTCCATCGCGTTTTCTTCACTTTAACCTTTGTCTCTTCAGTCCTCTGCCACACAGTCTTTCCTTTTTTACCCTGGTTTTTTCTCTACCTTCTTCCTCGCATAAACCCAAACTGTTCTTTTATCGATGTCTCTCTCCTTGCCTTCGCTCTACAGTTATCTCCCAAATTTTCATTGTGTGAGACATTAACTTTATCCCTCTATACTTCTTACAGTCCTGAACATCTCCTTTATCTTTATACTATGTTACATCACACTCTATCTCCATGCATTGGACACCCTTTTCCTTTTCATATATCATTTGCCACAAAATATCAACCCCTTCCTCTCCTAGAGCTAAACCTACATCAGGTCCTACTGGCTTATCGTTCTTCCTTCTATTTACGCATTGACAACTTTATCTTGCGCTGTCCCTGGTATTATACTCTCATTTGGAATCCCGCATCATCTCTCTCTCCTCTGATGTTTTTAATTTAGCAACTTACTTAAGTACTCATTCCATCTTCGCTTTATTTCAACATCTGTTCTTAACATGCTTCTATCGGCACTTTTAATCTGATGCACGTGAGTGAAGTTCTTTGCTGACTTTTCCATTGCTTTAGCAATGCTCTATAACCTTTTTATCCCCTCCAGTGTTTCCAACTCTTCATAAAGCAGTGCAGACTATCTTTCTTAGCAATAGCTGCAGCGCGTTTTGTTTTTCTCTTTACCACCTTGTATATTATTTATCTTCATTTTTTTAACCTGTCAGACCTCTTTCTTTTCTCTGACCTTCTGTTGTACCTAATCGTTTCACTTAAAAGTGTCTTTATCTCTAGGAGGCCCTTTACTAGATGGTTTTCCTAGCACTTCCTCTCCCACTCGCATCACAACTTTTTGTTTACTTCATTTTTACGGTCATTTACCGTTTCTTCAAGCTCTTCCAGCACTCTACTTTTAAAGATTGCTACTTGCTTTTCTTTCCACCTCATCTGTATTTCCGTATTCATCCTATCACCGGTCGGTGTTGACTAGCTTACTTTTTTTACACAGCACAAAATCTATCTGACTTTTCCTTTCCCAGTTACTATAATAATAAAGTAATAATACAGCCGAATCCCATAACACTGCAAAGTAAATCACACTCTTTCCTTCATCATTTCTTATTCCGATACTCAAATCTCCATAAACTTTTTCTATTTTAGCTCTTTTTATACCATATGTCCATTCAAATTACCTTCAATAAAACACTTTTCTTCTACAGGAATCTTCAGCATCTCGTAGCCAAGGGCTCTTCAAAATTCTTTGTTTTCCTGTTTTTCCTACCCTACGTGCAGGGTGTAGGCACATATGATGTTCACGTTGGTATTGCTTTTATTTATTCATATTTATCCATAATATGAAACGCTATTAACTAAATAATAATTTTACATTGATAAAATTCGTGATAAAAAAACTCTAATAAAAGTAAAGAGCAATACTGTCTACAGATTCCTAATAAAAACATTCATTTAAAAAACAGTAGATCCATTTTTAAAGAAATATACTTTCTTTTACTTGTCTATCTGGCTGCTAAGTAGCGGCCACCATATAAATTATTACCGACTATTTTCCAAAGAAAATTCCCGAACTGTAATATTTCTCCAGTTGTCAGCTGCTTGCTGTTCTCTCCACTAAAAATGAAATCATCAAAAATGCATTACTATATCGTTTGCCGTTTTTAGCAAACTAGTCATGACCCGCAATTGTGTGCACACCATTTTTGTAAGGCTTTCAAATCGCATAAAAAATTTGGCGCAGCTGAAAACAATGTGGAACGTGTTTATCCAGAACGTTTGGATTTGTTAAAAACGATTTAGGAGAAAATTGTTGGCGTTCTAAAGTCAGTTACAATAGTAATAGAAAACGTGATGTTCAATTACTGGGAATATGTTTGATTTTTTGCTTGGAATCTATGTTTCGTTGAACGCAACAAAAAACAATGTGAAAAAACGACTCGTTATTCTCACAAAACAGGATGGCCAGACAAAAACGAAACATAGGTATTATCAGGCATTGCGACAACAAAGGGAACACATTTTCTCGGTATTTTCGCTTATTTAACTTTAACTCCTCAGCTAGAATAATAATTATTCCAATATTTTTTATAGAAATAGAGGGTTAAATATAACATCGGTATAAGGATCTAACAATTCCCTAACTTTACCTGATTTGTTTAAAAAAATATATATTTTAAAATTATATTTTTAGCTAGTCACTTTTTATTAGTTGGCCAAATTTAAAACTGATGATCTCCATTACATCGATCATACAATGATAAAAGTTTTATTCGAAACATTCTTTTATATTTCGCAGCACTTGTGGAGGGATTCGTCGGCCATTGTTGAAATAAATCCACTAAAAATGGGGTGGTGTTCTATCCATTTTACTTTTTAGGTGTCCTCACAAAAAGCAATCCAGTGGAGAAAAATCTGGTAACCAAGGAGCTGTTCAATGTGCCCTTTATCCCAATGATACTCCCAAGTAAAGCATAATATGGAAGAGGACCGACCTGTTAAAAAGCCAAATGAAATTCGTCCTATTACCTCCCAGAGTAATTGTAAACACACTGTCGCCAGTTTAACTGCCAGATTAAAAAAATGGTTTCACCAGTCGATCACCGAAAATACCAACCCATATATTTAATTTTTGCATGTATTCCTCTGGTGGAGAATAATGATTTTAAATTAGAAAAATGACGGCAATTGTAATGATTTAGATCATATTTACAAGAGAATTCTCTAATTTTACTTTTTTATGTGTTCGTATTATATCATGTACTTAGTGTGACAAATGTGATAAAAAACAACACAACAATTCTAGAAAAAAGAAATTAAAATCTAAACCTTCCAAAATTGAATAAATTATTGGACTAAACTTACAAATAAGGGTTTAAAAGGATATCTTATTTGACCTACCATTACAATTAAAATATGTTGGGTGATTTTTACCCTGGCTTAAGGGTCGAAGTAAAACAATCAAAAATACCGGAAAAATGTGTCCCCCTTTATTAAAATCGACGTTTTGATGGGGTTTTCAAAAATGTTTTGAAATTTTGTCGCAGTTCTCGATAACATCTCTTGTTTTCGTTTGGCTACTATTTATATTTAATCAAAATAACTAAAACGCAAATGGTAATAAGGTTTTTCAATATAAATTTGGATCAATGCTATTTATTTTAATTTACAAATATTGTGTTAGATATATTAAAAATACATTTAATATGAGTTTACTTACGCTAATTTTCATTTACATATGTTAATTGGAATTATTTTTAACTTTCATGTGAAACCTTTTTTTTGCTTATATACTATCTTACACTAGGCTTCTACTGTAAAAAAGGAAGCCATTAAAAAAATAAGTATCGAATCTTACCAGTACCCGTATCATTGGTAAAAGGGTATGTAATTTTCCAGTAAATAATCTGCGTATATATATATATATATATATATAATATATATATATATATATATATACAAGAAATACTGGATATTATTGACTGTCGATATAAACAAATAACACAGTTTAAGGTCGATTCAGACACATCAGTCACGTCACAGTCACGGTACCGAACCGGTCCTATTTGGTCACAGAACTATTAACTATCTGACAGCTGGGAAACTGTTTGTCAACTGATGAGTGTGAATGCCGGTAACATATTTGTATTAAAGAATATTTTGTATGACGGATTGTCCGATTCGGCGCAATCACTGTGACGAGACGTGACTGATGTGTCTGAATTGACCTTTATTATGGTTGCAGTCAGAATATTGGCCGAGATGTTAAAAAAACACTCTTTTGACTTGTTTGTCGAGCTTTCGGAATGATTTTATTCCTTTTTCAAGACAGTGTAATAAGACAAAAATGTAAATATTTAAAAAATATTTAAAAAATATCACAATTATCACAAATACCACAAATATCACAAATTCAGTTACACTGAAGAATTGTGATATTTTTTAAATATTTACATTTTTGTCTTATTACAGTGTCTTGAAAAAGGAATAAAATCATTCCGAAAAGCTCGACAAAAAAGTCAAAAGAGTGTTTTTTTAACATCCCGGCCAATATTCTGACTGCAACCCTAATAAACTGTGTTATTTGTATATATATATATATATTATATATATATATATATATATATATATATATATATATATATACATAAAAGTGTTGTGTTTTTAGTTTTATATGACATGATATCATAAACAAATGAGTTAAATAAGTCCTCAACAAATCTCCACAGGATTTAAATAAGTTAAACCAAACGTATGACTTAACCGTTCTGCCATTTCTATAACTGTAACCTTGAATATTGAATTTTTTTAAACCAGTTTCGATGTAAGTGAAAACGGCATTATTCGGCAATATATCCAATAAAAGCACAATTAATTTCTTTTCAAAGTCCAGAAATATTTCAATTGACTTTAGTGATAATTTAAATGCTTCAAAAATCTTAGACTTTAGTAAAAAAATAAATTTTTGTATGTCATTGACAATTTGTCCTTTAACAAACAGTGTGCTATAGTAACATAATGTCCATTTTCCAAGCCATGTTTAGTAAATATTTGTAGAAAAAACTTGGCACTGTATGAAAATGTGCCATCCATATACAAAGTTTATTAAACGAATATTAATTTGTTTTGCATGAAAATACAATTAGGTTAAATATATAGGATGGTTTAAAAATAAAAAACTTTCGCCAAGTTTTAGAGGAATAATTACTAATAACGTTTGCTTTTGGGTAAAAAACCTGGTAACAGTTGACGACGATTTGTAAATGATCTGTCTTATGTTAGATATGTCAGGGACCGTCAGCCACTTGGCATAAAACTTAGCAACATCAGTTCTTATAATTTTGGTAGGCTTTTCTAATATATCCTCTTCGGCTTTTCTTTTACATGCATTGGTACAAATCACTTCTTGTGATGCTTAGGTTATCACAGCTTATTGTAAATACTTCTGCGGAATACTTAGCGTTTTTTACCTTTAACTAAATTCCTGTGGCTAGTTGTATAAATTGTATCACAAAAAATTTATTTAAAAATTCCTTTATAAAAGGTATATATTTCTTTTCTATGGGTATTCTTCTTCTTCAAGTGCCCTGTCCGTTGCGAACGTTGGCTATTAACATGGCAATTGTAATCTTGTTTGCGACGCTTCTGAATAGTTCGACCGATGTGAGCCCAAACCTCTTCCACAGATTTTGGAGCCACGAGTGTCTTCTCCTGCCTAGCCCCCGCTTACTGTCTATTTTCCCTGTACAATCAATTGTAGCAGTCGGTACTTATCGTGTCTTAATGTGTGGCCTAGATATTCAAGCTTTCTTTGTATAATTGTATTCACGATTTCTTTCTTCTTTCCGATTCTTTGGAGTACCTCTATGTTGGTGACATGTTCGGTATATATGGGTATATATGGGTATTATAAAATATATACCTTTTATAAAGGAATTTTGAAATAAAATTTTTCTTTACCTACTTAATTAGAGATAGTGCAAACACTCCTGACTACGGCGCAGTAGACGAAATTTGGTTTAGTCCCCACTTTCATGTGAAACGCACTTTACTATGCAACGTGAATGATAGAACCTCTCAGTTTGGTTAGAATAATTCCACTTACAATAGAACCTTTCTGCCTTTACGTGAATTTTGACTCTGCCTTCGCACAGCTTGATGGTCAGGAGTGATTGCACTATCTCTACCTACCTGCTTTACGACCCGATGTCAAAATTTTCTGTAATCAAATTTGGACCTTGGATTATCCCAAGTATAAACATAATTTGGTATTGTAAGTTCGACCGCTTGGTTAATTCTATCTACATTAGTAGCCTAATTTAATATTTTTTCTCTGCATATGCCAAAAAATCGCGTTCTAAATTTATTAAAGTAGCCAGAACTTGCCTGTTCTGGCTATTCTAAAAGAATATTTTTGTGCAGAATTTATTTAGTTAAAATGTAAATAACGATACTGCTTTGATAAATAGTTTCTGATTAAATTTTAGATCTTTATTTATTGAACGTGCTTGAAGAGACTATTAATCCTCTTATAAATCTCGAGCTAGAAACTTAAATTGAATGCAGAACGTAATTTAGTTGTACAGGATAATCTTTCAAATGTCCAGCAGGCAAATGCTCTATATTAATATTTCTCTTTTCGTCGTACAGTGGTTAAACGAAAGTTCCAAATAGATGGATAAATGAAAACGAAGCAATTAAATGGCCTCCTAGATCAGCGGAGTTACGTCCGTAAGAGTTATTTTTTTTTGGTTATCTTATCTCTATTTTTTACGACACATAATCCGATGATATAAATGAAGTTAAAAGACAGATTATAGCAGCTTGCCGTTCAATTCAATCTGAAGTTTTCCAAAAATTTGTGCATTCTAAATATTAATTGGCTTATACATTTACCAGGAGTTTAAGGATTTAAATTAACTCGATTTACCCCAGTATCTTGACCGTAAAAAAGTAAAAATGTCAGTTACTATTATCCCATAAATTATTTTTAAAATTTTCTATTTATTTATTGATTAAACAAGGAGTATTATAACGAATTAACATATGACAAATATTTCCGTGATAGTCAACACTAATGACCATTTGATAAGATTAAATTAACGAATGTTTGTAAAATCATCCCAAAGAGTGATAAACGTTTTAATCACGTACTTTATACTAAACCCAAAACAAATGTCGCGCACTATATTTCACTTTTTGTCATATTTCGAATCAGGCAGCACAATCTGGGATGTATCAGTTTTTATGAGTAGGTCCCTGACATTAAAATTTATATTTCATTGGGGCGCAACGGGAATGGGGTCATTAGATGTTATTATTTCAGTTATTTGTCTTTAAAAGTCATCTATCATTCAAAAATTTATCTGTGGCAATGTGGCAAGAGTGTATGTACTCCAAATTTAACTGGGTTAATTAGAAAAATGAGTAGTGAAAAAATATAACATAATCAACGATTTTAAAAATATTTAGGTGTGACATATTTGGGTTAGATCATATTTATTTGGGATTAGACTACTACAAATACATCCAGTCCTGTTTAATATGAAGTCCAGCAATGCATATAAAGATCTCATAATCTTATAATTTACAATATTCCTAAATGCAACTTAACCAATATCAATGACCGTATTGATTATGATAGAAATAAAGTAATTTTTGATTTGTAACAGGTATGGTGTGCATTAGAATGAAGCTACTGAAGTTACACTGGTAGGAATAGGCTAACCAAATTCATATGTTCTGATGCCACAGTTAAATTAGCGGTTAAATCTGGAGGTACACTTCGTGAAATCGCACTCAAGATCATTAAGGGCCAGATCAAAATGGAACAATATGCGTATAAGGCTGCTAAAAGGAAATTAATGGTAAAAACATCTGCTAAAGAGGTTAAGTTGATTCTTTGTTATCTAAGTGGTATTCCAACCATGGTGCCAACTCTACCACATTAAACTGTATCTTATCAAAATGTAGGAGGACTACCTACCAAACTTTTCATTTTCTAAAAGGTATTTCATGCTGCTCTTATAATATAATTATTTTATTCGAAAGTAACTTCAACAACAGCATAATGGATAGTGAATTGCAGTGTAAAGGTGTGAACATTTCTCGGAGTGATAAAAGCAGTGAAAAAAATAAGAAATTAAGTGTAGGTGAAGCTATAATATTCAACAATAACAATTTTCAATCTGAGTCTATTTCTATTATTGAAGATTGCATAGAACATTTTATGCCAGGTTTATGGGTCTCAATTCGTTATAGATGGTGTTTACATTCCTCCTCAAATGTCTCGTGAGTCATATATTTAACGCTGTCACTCCGTTAAAATCAACTGTTTCCCTCAGTTGATATCCAAATATTTGGTGACTACAATTTACCGAACACATTATGATCCAAAGATGAGTATGAAATATTGGTTTATTCTCCAGAGGAAATGAAGGTGTGGATGTTGGTCAAACACTTGGTTATTTAAAATATAATCAGCGTATTTCAATATTAAAGAAGAGAAATCTAGTTTTGGATATCGTTTTTTCAACTATAGGCAACTGAATGTTGTAAAAGCAAGTGATCTTCTACTGAACTTAAATCTACATGATTTTGCCTATAAATCTTGTTTAACAATCTCAAATATATATATATATATATATATATATATATAATATATATATATATTTCGTTAAGACTAGATTATGAATATTTTTTTATGATTTTAAAAATGGCAATATACTGAACTTACTGAGCTCTATTAATTGGTAGAATTGCTTGATCCACAATGATTTTAATGTTTTAACTAATATAATATGTTCTATAAAATTCTTTCACTACAAATTTTCTACTTTGTATCTCTAAAAATATACAGAGCATCAACTGTTCCTGTGGTTTTCCCATGAAATTGTGAGAAAAGGTATGTTCACTCATTCTACATGAAATATCGTACCGATGCCAATTGCCAATTATAAAATTTTTTCTTCTTAGATCAAAATGCAAACGTTTGTCTGATTTATACTTTAATCAATATATTACAGGTATCGAGGCTCAGTTGAAAGACAGGCCTAATTTTTTTTTTGGAAGTATGTTATTGATAACGTTTTAGTCACAGTTTACCAAATGCTATGTTTTACAAGGATCAATTTGCTTCTAATGGACAAGAAATTGCTGATTTGTTCAAGGACTTTTTACAAACTGTCTATACGCCTGAGATTAATAACCTTCAAACTCCCATAAACCCCGAAGTATATGCATTCAGTCTGCAATACCTAAATTATTCGATAGTTGGATAGTTAAACAGCTATCTTGGGTGTGCAGTGGACTTATGTCATTCTTAGCATGATTTTTGTGCAAAAAATCTACAGCTACCTATTCATTTAGTTTGTAATCAGTGAATTTTTGTAATTATGAAACAAATCTAGGGCCAAAACAGGTAGATACTACATATACCGATTTCAGTGAAGCATTTGATCGTGTTGATCATATTTCATTTATTTCGTTAAATATAAAGTTGCATATAATTATAAAGTTAGTTTATGTATTGAACGTATTACCTGTATGATTTTAATCCAAAAAGCTTTTTCGGTTAAAAAAATTGTGGTCCATATCCATCATTTTTTAATTTTAAAAATTTAAATATTAGTTAATTTACTTTTCTTTAAAAAATTACGTATTTTGGTTTAATAGAGTGACCACAGTTTTTTTAGGTATTAGCTTATTGTTCTCTGTATATACAGTTTTTTCTAAGTTTATTATCTTTTACGATTTTATTTTGTTGATTATTTTTTTGTGTGTTTACATAGGTAATCATGTCAGTATTAATATTTTGGTTTGAATATTGATTTGATCGATTTAAATGATTTTCAGTCCTTTATAAATCTCTGGTTAAGATTTAATGCTGCATTTTTCATCTTTGCAGTTTCGTATTTCTTGATTTTTTTTAGCTGACTTGTTATTTTTCTAATAGTCATATTCATACCCACTTCCAATGACGCGTCCGATATAGAGCAACGAGACCTTTATATTGTTCTTGTATTACGATTACGACTAGCTTATTACCACCTGAAATCACTTTTTGGCTGTTACAATCTGAGAAGAAAATATATTGCAGGTCACTTTATAAAAACAGGAAGTAAAGTTTTATAACAAAACAGGTTGTTATTCATTTCTAGTAAGTAAAATAAGTTTCTCTTAAAAGTGAAAAGACGCAAGCACATACAAAACATAAAATATTCTAATATTGATATAGTTTTATAGTTATCCAGTGCGAAAAAGTGACAATAACATACAAATATATGGAAATGCGGTCGTGTCTGCAGGTTTAGTAAATCATTGCCTTACCCTCATTTGTGAAATACGCGCCATTCCCCGGTAAGCCCTTGTAGGTTATATATATTCCAGTCAGATGCGAGCATCCCGTTAAACTGATATATTACAAAGCTGTAAATAATTCTCACGTTGTATTTTTTATGGATATTTACATTTTATATGACATACGTTTGAGAAAATGGAAAGAGATCAGATATCGCATAGGGGTGGTTATATATAAATATTTATCGGAAATTTATTACACAACTATAGCTATGTTTGAAGCTAGATGGTTCTGTAAGTACGTGGTATTGCGAAACAAAAGGTATGTAGATATTTTCCAAAATCTGTTTCCTAGAACATTATCTACATAAGGTGTGACCCAGTGACATATATGAAATACATTAAAATGGAGACGTAGGATAGATTCTGAATATCCACTTGATCACAAAGTAAAAAATATGGAACAAAATGGAATAAATATATATAATATAATAATATATTAACATCTTTTATCAACGTCTGTTTGCCTTGCAATTTTTAGAAGGCTCAGATTAGAAGCAGAAATCTGAATTGTGTTTCGAAACTATTTTACGGATTTTTGTATTAGATATCGCTATCGCGTCCGTATTGAAGCCATTTTATTGTTGCTTCTTAAAAGGCAGAAAATATTGATTATTCACGTTGAGAACTCCTATGAATAGCTGTTCTGATGAGACTTATTAGGTCGAAATACGTATCAACAGATACATAGGATTTGTTTGCGTGAAATCAAATATTTGCTGTCTTTTTCATTTTAATAATATATTAATTTATAATTAATAATAACACTCATCGACTAACTAGTGTGGGACGCGGACCTCAAGAGAAAGGGTAGGGTTTTCTGCGTTTGTTTTTAAATTTGTTTCGCTGGAAAGATCCACAAGCCTTACTAGACCGAGTGAGAGCTGTGAGCGTAAAGTACGGACCAGACCTTAATATTAAGAAACCCAAATTCATGGTTGTCTGTCGTGCAAATTTAGATCTCGGGAAACTGATAACAGGTAGCGAAAAGATCCAGAGAATTGACAGACTCACTTACCTCGTAACTACCCTGAACTCACAATGGGACTACGCTCAAGATATTAGATTCGAATTGAAATGGCACGGTCTACATTTATTAAGCTGAGATCCTTGCTGTGCTGCAGTGATCTCAGTTTGGGAACCAAGATGCGGATAGTAAGGTGCTACATTCTTCCAGTGTTACTATATAGAGTTGAAGCCTGGACCCTGACGTAAGCCACAGAAAAGCGAATTGAAGCCTTCCAGATGTGGATCTACAAAAGGATACTAAAGATATCGTATGTGGACCATGTAACCAACGTTGAGGTCCTACAGCGCATGAGAAAAGAAAAATAAGTGCTTAATTTAGTGAAAGAACTTAAGCTTGAGTACCTCAGGCACGTGATGTGGAAAGAAGAAAAATATCGATTCTTCAACTCTTTACGCAGGGTAAAGTATTTGGCAGGAGAGGAACGGGACGCCGTCGTATCTCGTGGTTAAAAAACCTCCGACAATGGTTTGGAATGACGTCCGAGGAGCTGTTTCGCAGAGCAGGCCTTATCCAGACCGGATAAGGCACTACAGAAGAAGAAGAAAAAATCCGCAGGTATTATAATTCTTCAAGAGTATCCAGTTAAACTTTCAGAGTAATCGGAGCAAAATTAATGCAGTTATAGGCACTTAGGAGTGGGTAAGTGAGTTAGGTGACTGATTAAGTTGAATGATTGAGGTAAGTAAGTGTGGTGAGTGAGCTTGGGAAGTGAGATGAATGAGCAGCTAGATAAAAATTGGAACAGGTACAGTGTCAAGTTCATATACTTATTTACTAGCGGCAGATCACAATCGAATTACTAGAGCGGGTAAAAAGGCAGGTAAAAAGGCTTGAACATAAAGAGGAAAAGTTTGTCGAAATCAGGAGCAAAAAGGTGCTCTAGATATTTTAGCAAAAAGTACGTCGCTATATGGGCCTGGAGTTGATGATACTGCGTGAATATAAAAAAAATAAGCTTGTTTGAACCCATTTTCTCGGAATGTTTTTCTGTATCTTAAAAACTACTTATTGATCCTTCTCAAATGTATTATACTCATTTTATAGATAAATTACTGGGTTCCAACATCGATATATTGTACATTTTGTCGTTTTAATTACTTTTTAAACATCAAATTAGCCAAATTTTAAACTTAATAACCGTCGCTTTTTTTTACTTGTAAAATTTGAAAAAACAATAAAATGGAAAATATCCCCACTTTTGCGACTTAGGGAAACTTATAAACTAACGAAATCTTTTTAGTTTGTTTGTAACAGATGACCCAAATATAAGTTACGTTGAACACTGCAAATATTGTTCCAATGTGCGTGACTTCTGGGTGGCACTTTCTTTCTGTGGACGTGGACTATAATTTCAGCAATTTTTTAAAAAGACTTGTCTGTATATTCAATATGACATCTCCTTTAATAACAATTAAGTCAAAAAATCACAAAACCAGGTATCCGAATATCAACCAAGAATATGCGTACACTACTGCACATCAAGAAATTTACTACCAACGTCTTTGTCACTGAATATATCTCCAAGTACAAAGGAACCGATCTTCAACTTATCAAAACAGCTAAACAAATGTACTGTAATCAGAATCGTCTGGACATCTCTAAAAATGTTGTAAGAAAAACTTATAATATCCATAATAATCCATAATAACAAAATATGCAACCATTGTGATATTTTCTCATGCTCAATTAATCATCTGGTTGATACTGCACTCGTTTTCTGGAGTACATTAGATTAATAATTTTTCGACTTGAACAACCATTCAAATTTCGTCATTTTGTGTCATGTGGAACAATTTCACCCAATCATGTCAACATTAGACTGATAATTGCATTCAGTGCAATTTTCAATCCCTATGACAACACGATCGAGTTTGACAACTTCATCCAAATAAATTTCAAAATGTCACGTTTCGGTAATGAGAAATGTTCAAAGTATAAATGTGCTAATCAAAGAAAAAAATCCCAGAAATACAACCTATAGTCACAAATATATTTGGGGAATATTCATGGAATTTTGCTGCGCACGAGAATATTAGTTGAATGAACATAGAATGTTAAATTAAATTTTAATAATTGTACTTTCACTAACTGTACTTTTAATAAATAAATGTTTCGTTATGTTAAGTTATGATTTTTTTTTCGAAAAATTATCCGCCGAATATCCCTCGGACATTGATGAATGCCTCATAATTTCATGACAAATTTCTCAAGCTCGTTGCTTGGTAACAGCACTCAGCCTTCGGCTTCGTGCTGTTACCAAGGAACGAGCTTTCGGTTGTCATGAAATTATCTCGTCTGTTATCAATGTCCTAGGGATATTACTACTGATAATTTTGTTTGTGTATTTTTTTATTTCTTATACACGTAGTGATTTGTTTAATTATTCTTTATTAATTTGTTCTCACTCTTTATTTTGTTTTTCACCTACTTATTTTTTGCACTTAGTTTTTACTTGATATTTTTGTATCACCTACTGATGATTGTATACTAATTAAAAATGTATCTTAAATTTTTACCCTGGAAATGGGAAACTGTTGGGTAATAAAGCAATATTTATTTATTTATTTATTTATTTATTTATTTATAATAAACGATCTTTAAAATAAAACTAACACAGCTCAAACATTTTTTCTTCCAAACCCTCAAAATGTAAATGAATACTTCGGTAATGTGAGTAAAAATATAACGTCAACTGTTTTGTTACAACAAAATCCTATTTCCTATCTCCCCAATTTAAAGAAGGTTTTGAATTTATTCTTTATAAGACCAGTTGATAAATCTTAACTGATCCAAATAACCAGTAGTAACAAAAGCACTGTAGTACTGATGAACTATCTATATCTATAATTTACTTAAATCTCCCAAAAATGTGTTGGTCTCATTAATTAACGATTGTTATAAAAAATAAATATTTCCAGAGTGCCTAAAGACAGCCATTATTATTCTTCTTCATAAGAGTGGTATAGAATCGAATGTCTGCAACTATAGACCTTTTGCCTTACTACAGGTCCTATAGAAAATTATTGAGAGACTTATAAAAGTCCGACTAATGTCCTTTCTCATTAAAAACAACATTTTATTATAAGATCAGTTTGTCTTTTTATCTAATAAATGTACCAGTGATGTTATGATTTCTTTACTACATGAGGTCTATCAAGCACTAAACAATAATCTTTACATTGTCACTGTTTTTTGTGACTATGCCAAACCTTTTGATTATGTTAATCACGACATTTTGATCTTCTTCTTCTTCTTACGGTGCCTATCCGTTCCGGATGTTGGCGATCAACATGGCTATCCTAACTTTGCTTGCTGGTATTCTGAATAGTCCCGTTGTCGATGTTTTAAATCACTTTCTCAGGTTTTGAAGCCAAGATATTCTTCTTCTCCCTGGTCCCCTCTTTCCAAATACCTTGCCCTGAAGAATGAGTTGCAACAAGCCGTATCTCTGTTCATTCCTCATAACATGGCCAAGATATTCTAGTTTGCACTCTTTGATGGTGTTAATAATCTCGCATTCCTTGACTATTCTACGTACGACCTCAACATTAGTCACGCGATCCACCCATGAAATTCTTAAGATACGTCTGTAACACCACATCTCTAATGCCTCGAGTTTTCTTAAGGAAGCTTCTTAAAGTATGCAGGCCTCTACTCCGTATAATAAGGTAGAAAATAGGTAGACATTTTGATAATAAAAAACTAAATTTCTACGGAATTTGAGCTATTTCATCGAATTGGTTCTAATCTTACTTGAGGAGTAGAGAACAACTAGTTAAAGCAAATAATACTGACTTTAGTCACAAAAGCATTGTATGTGGAGTACCACAAGGTTCAGTACTGGGTACTCTACTTTTTTGTATCTTTACAAATGAGATCACTATCTTAAAAATCGATTGATTTTTTTTTCTGCTGATGATACCAGTATTACCTGGAGGAACTCTAATTTTGCAACTCTTCATGCAACTATAACTTTTGATCTATTTAAAATAAAAACCTAGTCCGACTCTAACTTACTCTCCTTAATGTGGATAAGACATTGCATTATCCTACAAAGGAGCTCTTTAACCCTTGCTTTGTAAAAACATCCAGATAAGTATCGTTGATTCTTGGTATTTTTATAGGGAGCAACCTTAAACTGTCCCATCTGTTTTGAAGGAAATCAATTTAGCATCTTCCAAAATAACATTTTTTTTTTTGTTCGAGTCTCATCTTCGATATGGTCTTTCTTCTTGGGGATCTAGTAAAGCTGCCCAATCGGATGATATTTTTTAACACATTATAGAAGCTTTCAACACAGTAGAACACATTATAGAAGCTACTTCAAAAATCATGGGATTTTAACTCTTTCGTCTTTATATATTCTAGAAACTGTTTGCTTAATTCGTTAACACCTACATGTTTTTCCAGCAAGACCTAATCATGACAACTTCACCAGAAATTCAACTTTTGATGTATATTTACCGATTCCGTCCAATGAGTTAGTAAAGAAACCTATATTATATTCAGCAAAAAAATTATACCATTGTTATTTTTTTTTACTTTTTGTAAGTTATGTCTATAAAATTGTACAATTTTCAGTGGTAATAAACCATATTTCTAGATAATTCTAGAAATGTTGTACTACAATATACTTATGTTATAAACAAATTTATATTAAACAATTAAAAATATGTTTAAAATATTGGAAATACACCTTACTCTCTTAAAAAAAGATGTAGCGAAGTTGGCTACCAAAACAACCAATCAATTCTTAAACTCTATAGTGACGAAATATCTACCCTTCATCAAAGGGTACTTATTTTGAGAGAGTATATTTTATGTCAACTAATAAGTTATAATCACTAAATGAATTATGTAAAAGCCTCACAAAGGAAAGCAAATTTTTCACGGTGACGTTTTCGTAAAAGGGATATCCATGGAGTTCCTAAAATAAAAACCACCCTATTTACTTAATTATCTGGTTGTTTCAGTGCCACGAAATGCGATATTTTTCCGGATTGTTGCGTCAAAAACATATCTCTGCGGAGACAAAGAAATAATGGGGTAAAAATAAGGAAAATGGACTTATGCGGCGTACAAATTGCTGTGTATCTTTTTTAGTAAATTAAGAAAACTGATCTAAGCGAAATACTTTATAAAAAAATGTTTTGGATCATTATTTACTAGCAGATGTTTAACTTCAGAATGGTAGTAGAATGAAATAATAAGATAGAGCTTCTGGAAAGACTAGACGTCACTAATATTACCTAAACTTTAAAGAGAACTATTCTGCCGTCCTCAATTAAAACGCGGTATCTGCAAAAAAAAATAAAAATCGAGTTTTTGCCATTTATGGTTTTTTTGTGACCTTATTTATGTTTGTGCAATGTCTGAAATTACAACAGGTAATGGAAAGAGTTTATTCAGTTAGTGAGGAATACGGCCTGAGCCTCAACTTCAAGAAGACAAAGTGAATGCTGATAAGCAAAAAGCAACAACTTGCTCGACAATTACGGATAAGTAACATACTAATTGACCATCTAGAATCTTTATGTGTACCTTGGCACCAACGTAAATGCAAAATGGAACCAGGCCACAGAAATTAAGGCGAGAATAGAACGAGCTAGAACAGCATTTAGCAATATGAAAAAGCTCCTCATAAGCAAGGATTTGTCTCTTCCCCTAAAAGCATTCTAAATGTGGGTGTACTGACGCATTCTTCGTATATCCTGGACCGAACATGTCACCAACATAGAGGTACTCCAAAGAATCGGAAAGGAGAAAGAAATCATGAATACAATTAAACAAAGAAAGCTTGAATATCTAGGCCACATATTGAGACACGATAAGTACCGTTTGTTGCAATTGATTGTCCATGGAAAAATAGAGAGTAAGGGAGGGCCAGGCAGGAGAAGACACTCGTGGCTACAAAATCTGCGAAAGTGGTTTGGGCTCACATCGGTCGAACTATTCAGAAGCGACGCAAACAAGATCAGAATTGCCATGTTAATAGCCAACGTTCGCAACGGACAGGGCACTTGAAGAAGAAGAAGAAGAAGAATATCTGAAAACCGTATCATTGTATTTGCTAGTAAAATAAACAAATTAGAATATGCCGTATGTGCTAAATTTCGATAGTTGCTTAATCAAAATGCGGTATCTGTATCTACAGAGTACTCAACTAAAAAGTGGTATGTGCTAGCTAGTGTCATGTACTTGCCGCGTTTTAATTGAGTACAGCGCATTTACTGCGTTTTTATCGAGACTACTGTTGTAAAAATCTAATATTCGTTCAGTCGTGTTTGCATTGCGTTTAAGATTTCTTAAATTTTGCTTTTAATTTTAGGCGTTTATCTTGTGGTATTTTGTATTAGTTTTTAGAGTCGTGATTATTTGCGATTAATTTTTGAGATTGATTGCTCAAGAGATGGCTCATGAAAGAACGAAATATATATATTATCTATGGCGTTAGAGAAAAATAGAGATTTATCTTTACGAGAGTAAAATCACAGATAGTTAAAATTTATTATGTTTATTGCGATCGCCTAATCCAGCTAGAATAATATTTATTATACTTAAATATGCACTTAGTCGGTCGATAGCCAAGCGGGCTGGGCGGCCGGTTTCTTATTCGCTTCACTGCGAGTGGTTCAGAGGAAGTGAGTTCGATTTCCAGCTCGGTGTACAGAAAACAAAAAGGCTAACGCAGCAGTTTAAAATTCTAAATAATTCTGCGACTTAGACTAGAACGTCTGGACTGCCATTTTAGGAGACCACATAATAGGTTTGTTTTTGATTGAGGGCAACTTGAATAGTAGAGTGGACCTCGATTTGTTACAGAATCATATTCTTCCCGCTATTCTCAATCTTCCTGATATAAATCTGGAGAATGTTTGATTCCATCAAGACTAGTACAGTTCACAAAGCTCGAATAATTAGAGGGTATTTAAACAATACTTTCTTGCTCTAAGTTATAAGTAGAACAGACGATATTAACTGGCCTGCGCGATCTACAGATCTTACACCCATGAACTTCTTTTTTGTGGTCATTTAAACATGATCATCCTGAGCTTAATGCCCAAAATTTGGATGAATAAAGAAACCGAATAAGAGACGTCTTCACTTCTATTAGAGCAGAAACTCTTACATCTGTTTGCAGAAGTTTTTATGACAGATTGGGATACTGTTCAAACGTAGGTCAAATATTTAAATCATTTCTGTAGGACATAAAGAATTATTTTTTATTTTATTAGGAATAATTATTTATTTTCACTGAGAGTATATTTTTTTGTTCTATCTTTCTAAAAAAATGCGCTTTTATTTTTAAGTCAATCACAAAAATTTGTTTACATTATTAAAAACCGATACAAATGCAGTGCCTTATAATGGTCAGTGTATTTTTATCGAGTTTATGTTATAAGAAATGAACCGAATGTACGTAGGCAAAACAAAAATCGACGGACGAAGTTGCATATCCCTTGCGTTGTTATGTGTTACTAAATCGTTTTCTTGTTTTCTGTCTAGGTGTCGGAACGAAGGGGATTGGAGAATTACAATTACCTCGTACGAGGCAATATTGCAGATTTGAGCGCTTTATTATTTGCAATATATAACCTAAAACTTAACGTCCTGCATATTCCAACGCGTTTGATTGCGTGTATCTTTGTGTTTGCACTATTCAACCAGTCTATTCACTGTCCCTTTTAGAAGTTTTATTATTTTGTCAAAATCCATTTAATCAAATTGATTGATTTTAATTATTTTTTATTTTCACTTGCTAGAAGTATTATATACACATAGATATTACAATAATATGAAACAAACATAATCAAACAACTTTGTAAAACTATTATAGTTCAAGGGACCTATAAATTTTATCCCTTTACTTGTCCGTGCCATGTGTTTGGGTGTAGTTGCAAAGTTATTGAATTAACTAATGCTCGTGTTTCCCAGTTTCCGAGATGTTAGTGAATTGTAGGAGATAGCTGCGGGCGTCAATTAATTATTTAAGAGTTCGTCGTGTCCAGACATACCGAACTTGTTTGCGGAACTCGGACATTGCATATGGGAAAAGCAAAAATGCCGCTGAAATATACATACACGATACGTAGTATGCATTTTGTAGCTCTCCTTGATATTTATATGGTGTATGCAAACATAAATAGAAAATAAATAGTTAAAGAATCAGCAAGATGCTCTTTGGATTTAAAATTCGTTAGTAACACTTTTAAAAGTCGAGGTGTGAAAAACGAAAGAAAGAAAACTGCAAAAGGTACCTTCGTTACAATAAAAATAACCAAAATCGTGTCGTCGCAGCAAGAGTGTATCTATAAAATTATACACTCCGCTGTACGCTCTACTTAGAGGTTTCAGGCATCATAAGGTGAAATACCTCTAAGCGTGTATCCATATTTTGGATGTGTATTTAATGTTTCTATTACTAAGTCTTGAAAAAGACTTAATAAAGGTAAGAAGGTAGGTAAACATCGTAGAAATTAAAACACAGATGTACGAAGAAAGACTACATACAGTCTTGAGGTTTGCGGTAGCAAAAGGTGGAGCAGAGCCCCGACCGTAGCACTCCTAGAGCATACGTGCTCTAGGTAGGGCTGTGGTCTCTCGACTGATGCCAAGATTCAAAGAATGCCATATTTAAAGGTATTTTAATATTTATATGACATTTTCGGATCTTTTGGCCAATGAAAATTCAAAGAAAATGTAAAAGGCGGGGCGGAACGTAAGAAAGTTTGCCGAACGCTGCCCATCCCATTCTAACTAGTCTCGATATTTCGGCTGTTTGATTTTCTCTGTTAGCTCTGATTGCTTATCCTAGATAGATATACTCATTTACCTGTTCTATTTTTTCTGTTTGTATTTTTATTGCCTCTTGGTCTTCCGTGTTTGTTATTACTTTTGTTTTATTGAAGTTAATTTTTAGGCTTTTTTGCAGTGATTTTTCATGAAGTTAAGCCTTACCAACCCGTCTGGTCAGCGTGGTGAGTTCACGGCCAATTTACCCCCCTTCCCTCGTATGACAGATACACGTAAAAATTGGCCCTCAGTCCCCAGCAACTCCGGAGTCACCTTCCAAGGCAATGGTAGGATCGAGGAAAGAGCAGAGGGTGCTAAGAATCCCTGGGTTTTAGAAGATTGCCATAAACAACGAAAACAAGCAACGAAACTGGATATTGCAACTTATAATGTCAGATCACTGATGAGAGACGAAAAGCTAGCCGAACTGGAAGAAGAAGTAAAAAAGTTGAAATGGGATATATTAGAATTAAGTAAGGTAAAAAGAAAAGGGGAAGCCTGTATGAAGTTGGAATCCGGGAACGTACTATACTATAAAAGAACTGAAGAAGAATCATTAGCTGGTGTCGGTTTTCTTATTTCTAATCAGCAGGTCCATAAGATTAGACAATATATTGGAATTTCAGAAAGGATCGCGGCTCTAATAATGGACATAAATAAAAATATAAGTTTAAAGATCATACAAATTTACGCCCCTACATCATCACATACGGATAAAGAAGTGGAGATATTCTACGAATCATTGACACAAACAGTGAACAAATACAAAAGCACCTACACAATCATGATAGGCGACTTCAATGGCAAATTAGGGAGAAAACTAGAAGAATCAGAAAATAAAATCGGCAACTTTGGATATGGAACACGAAACGAAAGAGAAGAAACATTGATGAACTATATGGAAATGAACGGTCTATATGCGATGAATACTTTTTTCAATAAAAAACCACAGAGAAAATGGACGTGGGTCGCGCCCAATGGTTTAACAAAAAATGAGATTGATTACATCCTATCCAAAGAAAAGAACATAGTACAAGACGTTACGGTCATAAACATGATTTCCGTAGGAAATGATCACAGAATTGTTAGAGCCAAAATCAAAATTAATGCCACAACAGACAGACAAAAATTTAAACCATCTAAAAAAGAGATAGATACAGAACTTCTTAAAGCACGCAACGAACAATACATAAACCAGCTAAAAAGAAGTGAGATATCAGAGCTAAAGGGTTTACAACTAGACGAATTAAACGATAAAATAACAACAGAACTACTAGAAGCAGGCCTGAAGATTGCTAATAAACAAAAGCGAAAACAACAAAAAATTGACATTGAAAAATTGAAAAAGATATGCTAAAAAAACGACGACAACTCCTGAATGATAACAAAAGAAATACAGTGGAGTTTACCGAACTGAACAAAACCATAAGAAAACAGATAAAGGAAGATTTAAAGAAATACCAAGAAGATCGCATTAAGAAAATCATAGAGAAGAACAAAAGTTTAAAAACAATGAAGACAAATATAGGAAAAAGAAAACTAATCATGCTTAAAGCTGAGAACAATGAAGAAAGAGATCTAGGAAAAATAGTAAAAATCATACAAAATGTTGGCTCAGAGGTATTACCAGAAATAATTGAAGATGAAATCGAAAAATCCATAAACGACATGAAAAGAAATAAAGCGGCCGGTGAGGACAAAATACTGGCGCAACTGCTAAAAGAAGGAGGAGACACGATTAAAAAAATGCTAAAAATACTGTTTAACAAAAAATGTCTGTTTGAAAGGTAAAATACCTAAACAATGGAGAAATGCCAACACAATCTTAATACATAAGAAAGGAGACCGAACAGACCTAAACAACTACCGTCCTATTTCCCTTTTGTCACAACTATATAAAACCTTCACAAGAATAATAAACAACCGACTAACCTATAAACTTGATAACTACCAACCAGTGGAACAGGCCGGATTCAGGAAAGGATACAGCACAATCGACCATCTACATGCGCTTAAAATCTTAATTGAGAAAACTAATGAATACAACCTTCCGCTGTACTTAGCATTCGTAGATTATGAAGAAGCTTTCGACAGCATTGAACACTGGGCGGTTGAAGAAGCTCTGGTCAATAGTAGAATAGATTCAAGATACCGACAATTGATACATGATATTTACCAAAACGCAAGCATGACCGTAATTCTGGACGGCAAATTAATAACGGATAATATAAAAGTTAAACGAGGAGTCCGACAAGGCGATATAATTTCACCTAAACTGTTTACCTTGACCCTCGAAGACATAATAAAATCAACAGATTGGGAAAACAGAGGAATATGTATTAACGGAAAATACCTAAATCACCTTAGATATGCGGATGATATACTCCTGATCTCCTCGGAACGACAAGCCTTAGTATACAATAATCAAATAACAAAATAACTAACTTTTTTCGTTTAGTTTTATCCATGAAATTCATGAAATTTCTACATACTAAAATATATTTCAACTAAATACCGTGTATTTTATTTTTAAATACACATTAATCTTCTTTTCAATTAAACGCCTACGTTAATTTAATTGCTTCTCTAGCTTTTATATTTACTCTATAATTTTCAAACAATGTTTGTGTTATTTTATTTCAGTTACGTACACTTTATGCTAATTACTGGGATATGTAGTTGTAGCAATTTAATTATTTTTTAAATTACAATCCAGGGAAGGTGTTCCGTACATGTTTAGTAAATTAAATGCAGTGCAGACAATTTCCGAGCAACAATGTTTTTTTTTTCAATTTATTTTAATTATGTTGCTTTAATTATTTAATTCTTGGCTAATTTAAAATTAAACTTCAAAATTTTGATGTATACATATATGAGGATACATTATCAACAATATCAAAATTCTAGACACCAAATTCTAAGAAATGAAAATTGAATTTTAGGACTAGGACAGGGATGTGATTATAGATAATTTATCAATTTCTATAATAATAATTCACATAAACTCAAATACCTACTCAAATGGTCATAGAATAACGAACTTGTTATCTAATATCAATCGAAAAGTATCTAATAAAACATGGCTACGCTGACCAGTAAAAAAAATAGTAGATCATCGAAGCCACAAATTAGACAGTCTCCTTACTTAATCATGATAAACATTTACACATTTCTGCAGAGATCAGGGTTCAGTATCATACAAATTTACTCAAATATTCCACTCACAAATTGTTCTTCACTGATGCCTCCAAAACTTGCAACGGAGTAGCAGCTGCTACTGTATCAGAAAACTTAATTTCTGCCACTAGATTAACTCACGGCTGTAGTATTTATACCGCAGAGCTAAAAGCAATACTTGACGCTCTAAATCATTGTAAAACCATAAATGAAAAACAAATACTAATATTATAAGATTCATTAAGCTCTTTACAGGCCATTAAATATGTTTATCCCACACACATCAATCTATTCCTAATAAGGACGTGTTGCAACAGCTCCAATTTTCTGGGAAAATTATATCATTTATGTGGGTCCCATGCCATGTCGGAATATCTAGTAATGAGCTGGCAGACAAAACAGCATTTGAAGCAATAAACAATGTGAACATTCCGACTACAACAGATATACCAACATCAGATACTAAGACTTTATTTAAGACTCATGTAAATAAAATATGGCAAGAAATATGGGATCAAACAAACACAAATCTTAAAAATATCAAACCAGACGTATCCTCAAAAAATCTTGGTATACCACCAAAACGAAAAGACCAGGTAATTATCAGCAGACTCCGACTTGGGCATACACGACTTACACACGGCTACATAATCTCCAAAGAACCACCACCAATGTGTCAAAGATGCCAAACACCTTTCACAGTCAACCATATATTAATAGAATGTCCAGAGTACACCTCAGCCAAGGCGATATTCAAGATACCCAACAGCCTGAAAGAAGCACTGGTTACAAAATTCATTGAAGTTCTGTCTTTTTTAAAATACTGTAAACTTTATAATAAATTGTGATTTAATTTTTGTTACATTTACATACATGTACATAATACCATATTGTTGTAAGTCATGACTTTTAAAATGTATTTTAATTTCTCTATTTTTATCAAAAACCTACCGCTAATAACCCTAGTGGTTGGTGCGGATAAATAAAAATAAAAAAAAACAAATTAGACAGTCCCAGAATTTTACGCCGTAAGTCAATATTGGATTTATGACTGTATAAAGCAGTATTTTGTACTCCAATGACAATTGTGACTTTTTGACAAGTATAGATATTTCATAACGTCTAGCAGGAATGGGGGCATTGCTTAGACTAACTTGTGGACAAGTTCTTGTTGTTGTTGTAAATGTGATTTAGGCTGATTTTTCGTTATGGATTTCAATTTTTCATTTTGTCAACCATTTTTCTAATGTCTGCAAGTAATTTTGTAGATTTTCAGATGCTATGTAACTAAAACGGCTGTATTATTGGAAAAAGTCGCCACTGTTACGTCATCTGTAATAGGTATGTCAGCAGTAAAAATTAGGTTCATTAAGGGACCTACGACTCTTCTCTGAGGAACTTTGGATAGGATTGGGCGATAGTTCGAGAAAGTATTATTGATTTTTACTTGGAACGAACACTCGTTAATATAGGACTTTAGGATAAGGTACATATCCCTAAGCAGTAAAGATTTTAATTTATATAGCAAACCGTTGTGCCAGACCTAATCAAATGCCTACTGAATATCGAGAAATACTGAGACCCACATAGTATTTTCTTCCTAACTTTCCTTGATCTTAATAACTATTCTATGACAGTGTTGGATTGTTAAATATTTTTACGGAAATGAAACTGATGTTCGGGTATTATATTCTCGAGTGGAACAGTTTTGCTTATTCTATTTAGCAGGAGTTTTTTACACATCTTGGACATCAAACGTAATAAGCTTATTGGACGATACGAAAAATGTTCTGTAGGCAATTTACCTCTCTTTCCAATCATTAAAATATATTTCCACTGGATTGTAAAATGGCTAAACTGTATGCATTTCATTAAAGATAATAGTAAGCATGAGAATTGCTTTCCTGGGTAGATGTTTAAGGATTCTCCCATCGATTAAATCGTACCCTGGGGCTTTGTGAGAGTTGGTATAATATACTCAAACTTGAATCAAACTTATACACTCATTATTATTCTGCTAACCCCGAATAGCAAAAATACTTTTATTGGATGTAATAGTTGGCAAGGTGCATCTAGATATTTGCTAACTACATTATCATTTATGTTTTGAGCTAAATTTGAAGTAAATGCTATTAAAATGAATTTAAAAAAGTTACAGGTACTAAAAAAAGGATTTTAACCAAATTTGTATGTTCTTCTATGTTTTTGAAATATAATTAGGTAAAACTTGTTTAGGTTTTAAAAATAAGTAACGTATGTAGAAGTTATAAAAATCGTAAGAATTTTAATTTGAGAATTTCACATAGAGAAAGGATTTGAGCACAGAAAGGTAGTGCGGGTAGCCTTGGTATATCTTACGGTGGCATACAATTTAATAAACTTCATAAACCTTCTAATTAAGATGTATTATACTGTGCTTAATTATGATCTAGTAGAGATCATTCGGTCATTGATATATAACAAACGCTGCTACATTGTGCTAAATGGAAAAAAAAGCAGATGGCGATTTCAACGATATGTATTCGAGTATATTAACAATTCTACTTTCACCATACTATCATCGAATAATAATACATTTCTTTGAGACAGTTAGCTCATGATATCAGTTTATAGTTAGCCTAGAACAAATCGGTATATTACTTTGCGATAACAATAAATAATAAATTATTAGAAACATAAGTGTAAATGATTGAAACATTATCAAGGAGCTGCATTTAGAAGGGTTAAAAGCTTACAAAATTTATTCATGGTTGAAATCATCAAAAGTATTATCAAAGAAACAAGATACAGGATGGAAAACAAATAAATATTAATATATGCAGTTATGCAGCTGATGCAATATTGATAGACCAAGATAAAGATAGTCTGCAAAGACTGGTTCACAGATTTAACATAAGAGCGGAAGAATTTAAGATGATAATCTCATCTCAGGAAATTAAAGCAATAGTAGTCATTAAAGAGCCAACCAAATGTAAAAAAGAAATTGATGAAACCAGTAGTGAACAAGTAATGGAAATAGAATACCTTGGAATTACACTGTCCAGCTATGGAGACCTGGACAAAGAAGTGAGAGATCAATTACAAAAATCAAATAGTCTGGCAGGATGCCTTAATAACACCATATGGTGACACAGATACATTAACGTTGAGATGAAGTCAAGAATTTATAAAACTAGTGAAGAAAAATAATGACATGTGCCTTAGAAACAAGACCCGGTACAGTCACAACAAGGCTACTGGAAACAGCAGAGGTGAGAGTACTAAGAAGAAGTACAGAAAATACGCTGAGAAATCGAAAAAAAGTGAAAAAATTAAAAGAAAATGTAACGTACAGTGTATAAATGAATGGACACAAAATAGAAAAAGAGAATGGAATAACCACATAAGTAGAATGAGGGAAACCAGTGTAGTCAAAATAGAAATAGATAAGTTACCAATCGACATAATAAGTATGGACTGAGTGCACAAAAGATGGAGTGACAACCTTCCATAGGGGTATTAATCCGCCAATAAACAATCAGAACTGCTTGTAAAGAGGAAGGAGAAGAAGAGGAAGAAATAGGAAGAAATAGGAAATAATCTTCTTCTAGTTCCATGACCGTTATCGATCGTTGGATATCATGTTGGCTACCATATTCGCTATCGTGACTTTATTGACAGCCGCTCTAAATAACGATGTAGTTGATTTTCCATACCATTGCCTTAGATTTTTCAGCCATGATGTTCTTCTTCTACCAGGACCACGATTACCTTGGATCTTTCCCTGAATGATCAGATGTAAAAGATCATATTTTTCAGGGTGTCTCATAATATGACCGAAGTATTCCAGCTTGCGTTTCTTTATTATATTGACCAGTTGTGTTGTTTGGTTCAGCCGTCTAAGGACCTCCTCATTTCTAACTCTGTCGACCCAGCTTATTTTCAGTAGTCGTCTGTATACCCACATCTCAAAGGCTGTCAAGCGTTTAAGCATAGCTTCAGTTAGGGTCCACGCTTCTACTCCATACAGCAGGACAGGAAAGATGTAGCAAGATATCATACGAACTCTAAGGTCAATGCTAAGATCATGACTGCAAAGTACGTTTCTCATTTTTACAAAGGCAGCTCGGGCTTGTTCTATTCGGCTTTTAATTTCTGCGGTTGGATCCCAGCTCTCATTGATATTACTGCCGAGATACACGAGTTTCTCTACTCTGTCCAGTGTGGCATCTCCGACTTTTATACCGTCATCATGTATATAACTTTGTTTGCTAACTATCATATATTTAGTTTTCTTAACGTTGAGTTTTAGTCCATACTGATCACAAGTCTGTTTTATTTTGTTCATTAGATTTTGAAGGTCTTCTCCGCAATTGGCAAGGACTAAGGTATCGTCGGCATATCTAATATTGTTGACGGTTACTCCATTCACAATAATACCTTCGGTTGTCTCCATTAAGGCTTCCTTAAATATTTCCTCCGAATATAAGTTAAAAAGTAAAGGCGACAATATACAGCCTTGTCTCACTCCTATTTTTATATTTATTTCATCCGACAGTTCTTGTTCAACCTTTATTCTTGCCACTTGATGCCAGTATAGATTTGTAATTATTCGTAGATCTTTATCGTCCAGTCCAGCTGTTTCCAATATTTCTAGCATTTTGTTATGTCGGACTTTGTCAAAAGCTTTTTCAAAATCGATTGCACAAATATACACATTTTGATTTATATCTCTGCATCTCTGTACTAGCACCTGTATACTAAACAAGGCTTCTCTTGTACCCAAGCCACTCCTAAACCCAAATTGAGTATTGCTAATTCTGTCCTCTAACAGCGTATAAATTCTGCTGTGTATTACTCGCAGAAAGATTTTCAAAACGTGACTCATCAGACTTATTGTCCGATAATCACCGCATGTCTTTGGACGATGTTTCTTAGGTATTGTGACAAATGTCGACTTTAACCAATCAGTTGGTAATATCCCAGTGTCATAAATTCTGTTAAAGAGATTACACAGAGCTTTAATTCCATTTTCTCCCAAAAACTTTAGTATTTCAGCACTTACTTCATCGGGGCCAAGTGCTTTTCCATTTTTTTGCCGTTTGTATTGAACGTCTTACCTCACTTTCTGTTATAGATGGACCTGATATAGCAATCGGTGTATAGTGTTCTACTCTCTCATCTTCAAATAATTCAGAAATGTAGTTTTCCCATTGTTTTAACTTTTCATTGATGTCTAATGTTCTGTGTCCGTTTCTGTCTTCTAAACTTTTTGATACTTGTTTCCATTTGTTTCCAGCGACCTCTTTCAATTTCTTGTGCAGATGAAATGTATCGTGTTTCTTTTCATATTGTTGAATTTCATTACATTCTTTACTATAAAATTGTGTTTTCGCGTGTCTTATCTTCTGCCTGATTATTACGTGGATCCTCTTGTATTCGTTTTTATCTTTATTTCTGACTTCTCTTCTTTGATCCATAAGTCTCAGTATTTCTTCTGTCATCCACCCTTGTTTTTTTCTTGCTTTTAGCGCACTCAATTTTGTTTCTTGAACAGTCTTTAAGATGTCTTTAATTCTCGTCCAGTTTCCTCAGTACTTTCTTCTTTGCTTGATGTTAACTTCATCTTTTGTTCTAATATACTAGTTATTTCTTGTTTTACAGTATCATTTAGCATCGTTTCTCTATCAATAGTAACTGTTTGCTTATTCGTCCTTGCAACTCTTTTTAATCTCAGTCTTATTTTTCCTACTAAAATATTGTGATCGGTTGGTACATCTGCTCCTGGATATGTTTTTACTGATAATACTGAATTTCTGTATCTCTTATTTATACATATGAAGTCTATTTGGTTACGAATAACTCGTTCAGGTGTATCTGCTGGCGATTTCCAGGTGTAAAGACGACGTTTTGGAAGTTTGAAAATTGTGTTCATTATTACTAATTGCTTTTCTACGCAAAAAGATGCCAACATATCTCCTCTTTCATTTAGTATTCCCAGACCATATTTCCCTATGACATCTTCCTGTTCACCTTCACCAATCTTTGCATTAAAATCTCCCATGATAATATTGAGATCGTGTTTCTTTGTAGGTGCTAATACTTTTTCTAAATCATGATAGAATTTTTCAATTTCTTCTTGTTCATAGTCTTGTGTGGGTGCATATACTTGTAATATGTTCACATTGATTGTTGTTGATTGTATTTGTATCATCAGTAACCTGTCTGAGAATAGGACGACGTTTTTTACAGCTTCATCTGTTTCCTTCGACACAATTATTGCTACAACCATTTTTGTGTTTTGAGCTGTCTTCTCCTGAATAGTATACAATGTGGTCATCTACAGTTACTTTTCCAGACCCCGGCCATCTCATTTCACTTATTCCAAGTATACTTATATTTAGACGCTTCATTTCTTTAATGGTGTTATGAATTTTTCCTGGTTCGTACATGCTTCTTACATTCCATGTACCTATTTTTCTTTCTTTAGAAAATGTGTTCATGTTTCTAGCTGACCGGGAGATTCTTAGCACCCCTGCTCCATTTAAGGAGCGCCCGTACTCGGGGCCGTTGTATTTATCAGCCATTTCCATGATTGTTTCTTGGGAAAATTAGGCTCTAGGTGGTTTCCCGTTGCCTTCCTAGAGTGTGTAATAGAAGGACACATAGTGACCCGTCTGCCCTCGGAAACCTAATAGCCATTCGGGGTCGGAAGAAACAAGAGTTAGAGAGGCTGTTAGCCTCTCTTGGCTAACAGCTAATAGCTTCACTATAGGAAAGATTAAAGATATTTCACTCAAGACAAGTTGAAAAAGAGTGAAATGTGAAGGCCCTTATGATGCGCCAGGTGCGTTTCATAAGCGTATGAGTATTAATACACTTTGTGTTCCCGCTTATACCTCGAGGTATTGACTACAGACTGTATGGCTCGTCCAGCATTCCATAGCATGGAGGGAAGGGCGCATGACATTTTTTACAATGTAGGCACCTCAACTCCACGGTCTGACATATAGGAAATAATAGTAAAATTTATTATCATATACATAGACTGAGATGGTTTGGACACACACAAACAAGAGGAAAAACCGAACTAATTAATTAGATACAGAACTGGAAATTAAGATATTAAAAAATAAGATGAGAAGAACTGCTAGAGAATATATCAAAGTTAGAAATTGTGAACTGGGGATAAAAGGTTCGGGACCGAAGTCAGTGGAAACGATAGAAGATAAAGCAAAAAATTATAACAATCTTTGAGAAATAGCCTAAATATTCATCATCATCATTCTGGCTTCAAGCTTCAAGCACGTATTCTCATATTTCTCATGTCTTCATCGATTATATCAAAGAACCTTGTTCTGAGCATTCCTCTTCTTCTCTGACCAATGGATCTATCAAGGAGTGTTTTTCTAGCTGGGTCATACCAAATGTATGACAACACCCAAATACCCACCACGATGTAAAATCAAAATTGATGAAAATAAAAATATTAAAGTAGGAAGCAAGGTTAAGGTATATGGGAATAGATATACTGATATGTTGAAGAAGAAGTACGACAACGAAGCTTAAAAGCAAGTAAGAGAGCGGCTGGTTCTCTTAATGACACAAGCAGTTGATGAGAATTGCCAAAAGTAGAAATCAATGAAAGCAAATGGAAGAGGCTTATGTCCAGCAGTGGACGAATAGAGACTGAAGAAGAAGAAAAAGCAGAAAAAGAAGAAATTAGAAAAATAGACTTAAATCAGTCTGATATTTATAATATTGAATAGTTTTAACATTATATCCAGATTGTTTTTGTTAAAAAGTCTTAAAAATGCATAACCAGCTGATGAAGATAACATACAAAAATGTAATTGTGAATATAATACCAGATGTAAGATAAATAGTGTATTTCGAGGACAGTTGTACATGAAAACAAAGAACAAACTTACAAAAAACTCACAAAAGAAATTAAAATGCGTTGAAGACTACGACGATGAAAATAAAAAAAATTTCGGGTCAATATTTATTCATTAATATTGCAGAAACTTCCATTCAAATAAAATTTACATCCCAAAAAAGTTTAACATAAAACCGACGAACTTTCCATGAAATATTTTCCGAACGGCGCTGACGTGTGAGAGCAAATTGTCCGTTTCCCGAACAAACATTTTGACAAGTTTCTGTTTGACTTGTATTGTGTACTTTTCAGCGATTTACAACTTTGCGTAAACAAATAAGTTCATAGTTTTGATTCGAGTTGCAAATGTTGACGCTAGCGTCCAAAGCTACGTTTCATTCTTAATATTCTCCGTTTTGAACAGATTTATGTACTTCGGTACAATATAATTTATTTTTTAGTTCAGACTGCGGTTTGGATTTTATTAAAAAGTCTAAAAAGTTGCTGGGTTTGCTTTTGTCATTTTGCTTATTAAAGTGGCTTTTTAATTAAATTGTTTTAAGGCTTTGTTAATGTCTATAGAACGTTTTAATTTCCTTAAAAAAATTCTGTTTTTGTAAATAAGAAGAGCATATAAAAAGTACAAAGATTGGTTTGAAAAAGTTCTAAAATGGGACTGAAAGTTAATATTATTAAATCCACATGAGAATCTCGAGCAAAAAAACAATAAAAACCAAAATTAAGTTTATTTTTTAGGCACCTTTAAATTAGAGGTGGAGGATGGATCAGCTGTAGAATTTAAGAAGATAGATATGTACTTAGGTACCCTTATTGATAAGACAGGTAAGAAAGAAACTGAAAATAACTTGAGACTGACCAAGTGCAGAAGATGTGCTGATGCCATGAATAAAATAATTAAGGCCAAAGATATATCTCGTAATACAAAAATTAGAGTAGACAAAACATATGAACTAACACTTTAGAGCATTCCATAATTGTTTGCTTGCAAGTTGCAAATAGTTATTATAAAATGAAAATGAAAATTAATTTAAACTTTCCTAAAAACTTAAGTTGGTTTTTCAGAAATTATAATACCCCTTAGTTGAGTGGGTCATTAAAGTGTGGTTAATTATATTTACATTTAAAATATTAATAATAAATAATTGGCTAAGTTGAGTGCGCCACGTTAGGCGGATGGATGAAAGTGCTCCTTCTAAATTGGCCATGTTAAATATGCCGGTCGGAAGAAGAAGAAGAAGAAAAAGAAATAGGCGACATAAACTCAGGTATCTGAGTTAAAGATAACATCTAATGGACTTGTAAACGAATCAAACACATTGGATATCCATTATGGTATCCCTCAGGGTAGTGTATTGGGTCCTCTACTTTTTATAGTATTTATTAATGATATAACTTTGGTAACTAATTCACTGACTGGGGTTAACATTATCAGTTATGCGGATGACACCAACATTCTAGTCACAGGAACGTCTGATCAAAATTTGCAAAATAAAACTTCACAGATACTATCCACCATCAAAAGTTATTTCTTATCCAACAAATTAGTTTTGAATGAAGAGAAATCAAAGTATATGATTTTCACGTCAAATAATTTATTAATCCATCAAGCCACTATAGAAGCAGCAATAGATAAAACAGACTGCACGAAGTTGCTGGGGGTACTTCTAGACAGTAATTGTAAATGGTCAAACCACATTTCTAATTTGAAATCCAGATTAAGTAGCACATGTTATGCATTAAGAATTCTTTCAAGTTTCTTTTATACATCAATATTAAAAACAGTATACTTTGCCCATTTTTACTCAATAGCCAAATATGGCATTGAAGTCTGGGGTTGTACCTCTGAATTAGAGCAGATATTCGTACTTCAGAAAAGAGCTATTAGGATAATGTATAAAATGAAATTTAGAGATTCTTGTAGAGGCATCTTTAGACAAAACAATATTTTGACAATTCCTGGTCTGTATATATTTTCGTGTATAATGTATTTGCATAGCAAAATTTATGAATTTAATAAATTTCGATTTAACCATGTTTATTCAACAAGATTCAGAGACAATCACTTTATGCTTCCACAACATCGTTCTGTTTTGTTGGAAGGTAGCACACATTATGCAGCCATAAGTTTCTTTAACAAATTACCAATAGACATACGAATTAATTTACATCAGCCAAACTTTCGGAGGTGTGTACATCAATACATTTGTGAGCTAGAGCCATATTCTAAAAATAATTTTTAAGTATGTTTTATCGTGTTTAATTAATTTGTACAATTTTATGATTTATGTCTGTAATTTGACTTGTCTCATACATGTACTTACTTTGTATAATGTCGCATGTGATCAATAAATTTGACTTGACTTGACTTGACTTTAACTTTTAAATAAAAAACAAATGATATTTTTTTATATTTAGTGTTTTTTCTCCTAAAAGGTTGTAAATTTTATGTTATAAATTATTTATACACCTATTGACGAAAGATATTAGTAAACCGCTAGAAACTAGGTTAAATTCCCAAGTGTTTCTGCCAAATGTTTTCCATAAATTATCCGAACCCACATCTTTACCGAAAAATAAATTATTTGTCCACTAAGTCGTAAACTTTACCAATTCCCACAGCATTGATTCTTTCCTCCGGTTAAGCTCCGTGGGTTTATAAATTGAGAATAAAAGGCTCTAGTGACATTATCAGCGTCTGGTCTTCCTATAAAAGAAAACAGGTGTTAGAGTTTGGGTTAATAAATCCCATTGGCAACGATTGGAGACGCGATGTCCAGATTGTTCGGACATTAGAAGTTGGAATTGTTCAGATATGATTTAACGAGGCGGAAAGAACAAAATAGAAAGTGAGGTTACATAGGGCTACGTAGGTCGGCAATATCTATTTTTAATCTGAATTCCTGGATGTTACGTGAATTATTTTAAAATATTTATTTTGAAAGAAAAGTAAAATATAAACAAAATAGAAAACATCTTACAACACAAGATAACTTCTTCTTCCTCCTCTTTTTAAGCAATCCTGCTTGTTCATTGTCGGATTAATACCTCTACGGAAAGTTGTTACTTCATGTTTTGCGCGGTTGTCCGATACTTCTACCGATTGAAGACTTATCTCTTGCTATTTTGACAAGGGGCTCCTCCATTTTGCTCAAGTGGTTATTTCATTCTCTTTTCTATTTTGTGTCCATTTGCTTCTAATGTCTTCACTTCTCTTTTGATCTCTCAGCGTATTTCCTGTAATTCTTCTCAATATGCTCATCTCTGCCGTTTCCAGTAACCTTTGCATTGTGGCTGTATCGGGTCTTATTTCTGAGGCATACGTCATTATTAGTCTTACACTGGCTTTATAAATACTTGACTTCATCTCAGTGTTAATGTGTCTATTTCGCCATATAGTGCTATTAATTCTCTCACTTTTACTTCTTTGTCCTGTCATAGCAGGACAGTACCATTCCCAGGTATTTTATTTCCATTACTTGTTCAATACTGATGCCATCAATTTCTATTTCACATCTGGTTGGTACATTGCTGACTACTATTGTTTTAGTTTTCCGAGATGAGATTGTCATATTAAATTCTTTTGCTCTTATATTAAATATGTGGACCAGTTTTTGTAGACTATCTTCATCTTGGACTCTCAATATAGCGTCGTCTGAGTAACAGAGTAAATTTATTTCTTTGTTTCCCATTCTGTATCCTGTTTATCTATTAACGTTTTTGGCTTAAGTGCGGTAATTACTCATCAACTTGAATCCTATCTTAATAATCTCATGGTGTTCTTCACTAGCTTGTCCTGAATCACAAATACTGCATGTGTCGTGCTTTGGATGGCTCAATGATAAACTAAATTCGTTAGAAATAATTTTGACATGATGATGAATTTTTTTATAAAATACAATTCGGGTTTTTGTTTGTTCTTGAATCTAGCAATTTACAATCAATACATGTTTTATATATTAAGATTAGATGGCAGATATTTTTTGTTGGGATTACTGGTGCGTGATTGGTGGGTCTCTTCTAAAGGGAATTATTCATTAACTCCTTTTTTACAAGACCATTTAATTTTTTTACCCTATTTAAGTGTCGACCACGTTTGTCCAGGGATGGAGCTGATACTTCCGTGACTAGCTTGCCTTTAATGACATCTAACTTGTTCATCCCTATTTGGTATATCGGACACTGCTTTTTTGCACACAACAATTTCTTCGTTATGAAATATGATTTATGTTTCATTGCATCTTGTCTAATGCGTTCTATTGGTTTAGAAATACTACTTATAAATAGGAGAGCATTTTTCCGTTAATAAATAGTGCATAAACATTGTTTAATATTGATTTTCGTTCTTTATCCTTAAATTTACTGCTGCATTTTAGACTGCACTTTTTCGTACACAGATTTTGTAAACTGGCTATTTGTGCTGGTACAATTTTACCTGTACTGGATGTGTAGGCTTTGCCTTGTTCTCTAGCAAGTAATGCCTTTATCTTGCTAGTTTTTATTTTGATTGGAAAAATTTTAATTTTTTTTGTTTCTTTTGTCGTTATGCTAGCATTAAAATGTTTGGCTTTTCAGCGGAGTTTGTTGACTCTACAGATAATGTCTAAAGATTTTTGGTCGAACTGGCTTCTTCTAAGCTATCACCATCTTCACAGGATTCCTCTTCGCCTGGAACATATTCACTGCCACTTGATTAAAATAGACATGAAGCAAGTGAATATAGAACCTAATCATCATTAGACATTTCAACCAACCTTTTTCTATTTTGAGACAATATTTATTTAAAAACAAAATAATTCCTTTTTTATCGCGAGATAAAATTTTTAGCGAGAGAATTTATATTAAAAATTACTCTTTGGCAGCCGACTACATTGACTAGAGGAATGACGAAAATAGTTTTGTTTCATTTCACGTTTATTATGACCTTGAGACATCAGGTTATGGAAGGAGGAAGCAGTGTTGCCATTCGCAATTTGTAATAATCTAGGTAGCTTATGAATGGAAAAAGGCGTTAAGATCTCATACCTCCGTTTTCCAGTATCTACTATATACTACACTTATAATAATTTTACTGCACTTAACACCTTATGCGTTTGTGTATTGCCGTTAGTATGCTAGATAGAGTTAAAGTAACAACGATTTATAAAAAATAGGTACTTAAAACATTCTTGCATAACAAAAGTTAAAAAAAAAAGTTACATAACACCTTTTTTCACTTAACACTTCAATTTTAAAAGTAAGAAGAAAGCTTTTAGTAAAAGATGAGGGAAGATTATCATCTTGATGTTTAGTTATATTGTTAAATCGAGACGTAAACAAAAAGAAAGAAATTATTTATGAAATTAGAAATACCAAATGATATCAGGTCATGACAACAGCGAGTTTATTTACTGAGAAAGTAAGGAATGTGATTGGTTGGAATTTAATGTGTGGAGTGTACGATGCTGGAATCTGGTTGGTAGTTTCGGAAGGTAGAGGAAAATGACGCCAAGCCGATTTTGCGATGACGGAGGAGATTTTAATGTGTTCTGAAGAAGCTGGTTGTTTTGTTGCTCCATAGCCTGCAGTAAAAGTAAGCAAAGTTGCTTGAAAATAAAAATTGTGTATAATGTTTGATGTGTCTGTGGAACAAGCCAAAGGACTAGTAGCAGTTCAAAGCGGAATTTACATCCTGTAGTAAGAAAAACACGTGTAGCATACATGTAGTGTTAATCGGTGACGTAAAAATCCTTTCAATTAGTAAGAAAGTGTGTTCCTGTGGGATAGGTGTTTATCCAGGTGGTATTTTGGAGAAACTGAAGCGGCGTTTGTATTTGTGAGAGACTTTCACCAGCTGAGGAGAACAGGGGTGTTTGAAGCATCCAAGAAAACGACCAGTAGATAATCAAGGCACAATCGGAAAAGAAAAGGAAACAAGAGAAAAATAGTGTAAATAAAGGGTCAGTCCTATTTATTATAAAAAAGGACTTTCAATCACACTCGTAACGGTATCATAATTAATTTAATTCTTTTAATATTTTGTTCAGCTATTAGCTTTCATAATAAATATAAAATTTAATTAAGAAATCATCTTTTTGAGTACAAGTCATAATAAGTATTGATAATTTGTGTAGGAACATTAAAGAATTTCTAAGTTTAATTATACGTATTAAGGCATAGGTTATATGTTTGGTTTAATGATAAATTTATTTGATTTAATAAATTGAAAGTAATTTTTAAAAATTGATTGATAATTTATTATCACAAATTGATTTATTTTCATTTATTTTCCCATTGTCCATTTCTCCCTCAAAGGCAATAGTGTAGATATTACTTTGAAACCACGTAAAAACATAAATACCAAAAAGATAATAGTTGTATAACGATGCGACAAAAAAGGGGGGAATCAATATCGATAGCGTATCACTCAAGAAAATCTGATGCAATTTGTAATGCGATAAGCACACACGTCCATCCAATTCGCATTCCGCCCCTAACCCCCGAATCGCCCGACTCCCCAATCGCTTCCATCGTTTGCTACATACTACAATTTGGCAGTTGTCACAGCTGGACCGGATTGTATCGAAAACTTTGTTGTTTCAATCTGTTTTTGGGTTATTGTTTTACAAATTTTGCAAAAGATTCGAGACTTTTTGACGGTTTCGTAGGCCACTTTTAAAATATATTACAAAATATAGTAGACTAGTAACATTATATAGAATGTTTAAATTTTTATATATACAATAATTGTATTTAAGTACAGGAGGTACATGATATTTTTAAATTTATATTTATGAAAAATATCATACTATGTTGAATATTGCACTACAAGTTACAAATTTATGGTATAGGCATCGAGAAAAAAGACAGAAGAGGGAATGTCAAGGAAGAGGGAGAAAAATATTGTTAGACGGGAAGTATCAGTTTGAGAGGCCACATTAAACAAGGAAAGAAAGTCGCTTTCCTTGTTTAAGAAATCAAATTAGTTGTGTTATGTTATTGTTTGTTCCAACTGCCACACGAAATCTTATTTATATTAAAGTTTTTTAACAATTGTGTCACATTTTAAACTATAACCGTTAATATATAATTAAAACTTTCTCGTCTAAGATACATTCTGAAAAATATTTTATAGCTACGGAATAAGTGTCGTGAAATTTAAATTTGGCGCCTTTGCATTTCCGGATATTTAAGCCATATTAAGAGGCCACTTAATGGTCTCTTTTTCATAACGATTAGATTTCCTCTTTTGCCTTTTTGCTCGATGGGTATAGGGGACAAAAGTAGAGGTAAAACAGTTTAAGTTGTGAAAAATTCATCCAAAAAAAGACGTAAGTTGATATAATGTGACCAGTAATAGTATTTATAAGGAATCATACAAGACAAGTTGTTCATCGTCCATAGCGTTACAGTTAGTTCTGAGCCAAAATCTTCCTTAGAACAATCCCCCATTATTTCTTGTTTCAGACTACTTTTTCTTGCTTTTTAACACCGATAGATATTATGTTGTTTCCTAATTTGCTCAGGTGCCTCTAGTTTCGATCTTCCCTTGGTTGGTTGTCCCAGTGGTTATCGATCAACAACTGTTCTGAGTTTTGCACCATATTCTCGCCTTATATATGCCCAACTCATCGGCCCTATAAAAATTTATTTATGTCAGGCTATCCATAACTTCCGTAGTTCATATGTTGTTTTTAGAATTTTTCGCCCAAAGCGTTTAAGCATTTTTTTGTCATTTTGTGTGTGAGTAACCACGTTTCTGCTTTATATGTGACTAATGGTCTTCTTCTATATACTATCCATTATATTTTCCTGGAAATTTTATAGATATTTATCTGCTCAGATCGTAATAACTCTTATTTTATTGACTTAGCTGCTATTGTTGTCTTTACTGCATAACGACCCTATGTCTATAAAGCTGTCCATACCTTTCAGTTCTATATTATTGATGATTAGTTTAGGTAAAAAAAAAAGAAATTCGATTGAAACATGGATGCAAGAAAAATGTAAACTAATCGAAAAGTTCCAAGTAAAACACGATCAAATAAATATCCACCGAAAACTTCGAGAAGCCACTGGTCAATACAAGAGGAGAAACACATACCTTCTCATAAACAAAGAGGAGAACCTGGCGACAACAGTTAAGGAGAACTTGGTAACCTGGAGTTTTTGTGCTCTAGACTTTTTTACAGTCATGTAGTTGTTGACAATTAATAAAGAATATAATTTTTATTTTATCTTCTGATGAAAGCAATTTAATAATTCATCTTGATGAGATCACTAAAACTTGATAAGATGATCAAATAATAAAGTTAAAATTAGAAGCAGTGTTTATTGTATATTTAAATACTTCCCCGAAACCAAAAGTTCCAAATACGGATCTGCCGTGAGAGATTTCGCAACCTCGACACTTTTCAGTCAGTCTAGTTTGGCATCACACCAGCCAACATACAGTTCTGGAATCTAATAAACAAACGGCTGTACGATACATTCAACCGTCGATAACATGCCATTGTTCATTTGTTATTCCTAATTGCAGCTTGGCATATCTCATCTGGTACTTGCTGAAGGACTGGGTTCTATCTCGCTTGTTGTAAGTTAATTACCAAAAAAGTAGCAATGTATATTAATACATAATCTTTAAAAATATAAAAATTTTAATAAAATATACATAAAGTGTGAAATATGGTGTGAAAATTAAAATATTGAATGAAATCTTTCTTTGTGTAAAACATTTGTTTAAGATTTTATAAATACATTTTCAAAAAATACGACATAAATTAAAACAAACTCTTTGTCAACTACATATATATTAATCGTTTGAAGTTGGCAAATATATAATTATGATTTAAAAAGGTAGACTACCATATCAATTTTTATACCATACCGTTGATGGCTCCTAAGAAAATAAGTCCTTATAATTTTTCAGCAAAAACAATTTAAACTCTTTGATAAATGTCGGCAAAAGAAATTATTTTTATATGTGTGCCCACGAAAAAAATACCTCCTTATACATAACAAAGACAATATCTATTTTATCAGTGTCGCAGAACTATATTTTATTATTGAAAAAAAAATCGAGTTTTGTTAAATGTCTTGTATGTAAATGTTTATTACCTCATAAATAATACCGGTTTATTCTAAGAAACATTATTTACATAATATCTGGTCTAGGTCAGATATACATCTGCATTTTTATTGTTCTAATTTCACTAAAAGAGTTTTTAATAGCCGGTTGTCAATAATCTAATTGTTTTTCATATTTACAAAACTGCAAGGCCATAATAAGATCGTAAAAATCTCGCCTCGCTTAAAATTACTATAAAAGTCTCGGTTTCTTAAAAAAAATCATATCGCATTCGTTCTCTACGTATATCTTGATATAGGTATCTCGCCTTAGTTATCCCACATTCAATAGGTTTCTCACTAGATAGCGTATTTCGCACTTTGTATGCGCACATCCTCTTCTTATAGCAAACTAGTTTTTAAACTTATTTCTTCGCAAGAGTTAGCAGGTTGGTTTTGATAATATGTTTGATGAGAAACTATTCGAGAAATCTTCAATTCAATGCCTAGTTGTTCAGCTATTTCCTGTATTTTATAGTAAAGTTTTGCTAAAAACAGGTTCAGCTTTTGATATTTTATTTTGAAGAATACATTTAATGCCCTCTATGGCCTCAGTAGCCTTCTTCAAATCTAATTTTGGTGACTGAAGAAGACGACTAAGTACCTAAAACATCATTAAGACAAACTATTGAAATAAGAAATTGTATGCTCCTAACGAGAAGTTGTTTCAAGAGCGTTGTATATTTTGATGATTGATTCAACCTGGAACTTAATATGACATTCATGCCTTTCAATACAACGAGTTTCACAAATACCTTGAAGAACAGCTTCCAGTTACTTTAATTGTATTAACTAACGTATCAAACAGAGCTAATGCAACAACAATATTAATTTTGATACTTATTATAGGTGATTTATAAAATGTAGCACACAGTCTCAACAATTATGATACCTATTCAAATTATAAACAACCAATTCGTAGACAAAATAAAAATGTGCTGATTTCGTGCAAAAAGTCATGTCATGTAGGGTAAAGTGTGCAAATCGCGGTCACCTAAGAAGAAAATTTAATATAAAAAAAAGTAAAACTCTGTGAATCAAATTTAAGCCGTCAATCCGTAATTTAGGGTTTTAACTTATTGCAAGATACATTTAATTTCAAAAATATAAAATTTTTGTCTTTGACAGAGACAAAACATAAAAAAGTATCTTTGACCGGTATTGTCACCATACATGGACAATACCGGTCATGAGTGTGGGTAATGCCAGTCAATTTGTTTGTGTTATTATTAAAATAAAAATCAATATCTATTTAACATTTTTTTGTTATAAAACGATTAACGAATGTGGCTTAATGGGTCATAATTCAAGTAAAGCAGTAAGAAAGGTGAAAAAATATTTTTTATTACAAAACAAACAAAAAATAACAAAAATATGTGTTTTAATGTCAAAATAGTTGACAGTCATCGCAGGTATAACTCTGCAGAATCCCATCCACTGCACTCTGAATAAGCCCATCGTGAGCAAACGGTAAATATATACCACAATTCATTGTTTTTGCCAAACTCGCTGTAAACCAGGCATCTATCTTCGTATGCATCGTCACTGTTATCACATGATATATCAATATCCGATTCCAAAGAACTAGAATCAAACACCTTTTTCTTGTAATGCCAATTACAAGAAAAAGGTGTTTTATTACAAGAAAAATTATCTTGTAAACCCAAATGCTAATTTTCTCAGTTCTATTGCTGTTACGCCATAAAATATTAAGCTAAATATTTTTTTGTGTGGCTATTTTAGCTTCTTGTTCGGCAGAAAATACTGATTTTCTACCTAATGAGACACCTTGAAGATTTTTATTTTTTATTCTTTCTTGCAATCTCGAAAAATGGATGGATTAATCCCTAAGGATTAATAGTATAGGGTATAAATTATAGCATGGGGGTAATACCGGTCAACTGACCGGCATTGCCTCCTGTTGGCATTTTTTTTTCTTAGAATTTTTTACTCGTAAACATGTATTAAAATATTGATCTTTAAAAAAGGAATAGGCAGCTAACGTCATTATAATCAATTGTAACCAATTTTAAGATCTACAAGTGAATAAAAATGAATTAAGACCTTATATTACTCAGCATAAAAATAAGATCGAAAACACTGAAAACAGGTTAATAATATTTTTATGACAATGGTATGCGCCAACTCAACGCTCGTCAGCAATCTGAATACAGAGTAGTGTAGCGACACGTTGGCAGTTATAGGAGGTTGCCAGATTGAATAGATTTCGCACAATCGGGATGACCGCCATTACCCACTGACCGGTATTTGCACAGTTTACCCTACATTCAACGAGCAATAATGTGAGCGATAATTTTATCTCATCGATAATCGAACTCAATTTAAAAATCGCGTAAGTCTGAGTTAGTTTAAGTCGGAGTAGCGTTAGTCGAGATATTACTGTATTGAAAATTGTTGATTTTTTTTGAGCATTGTAAAAAGGCTTCCACATAATTCTACACTTACCCCTAGAATAAATTAGTTTGAATCATTTCAATTCTTCACTTCCTGCTTATAGGGTTGATGGGTTTCTTAGGATTATTTGATTGATATTTAATTTTGTTTGGGGGTGGTCATGATCCCCGTGACTCCCCCCCCAAGAATCCGCCACTGTTTATGAATATATTAATGTCTCGGTAGCAAAGTGCCTCCATTCATTACTGTTGTCGTTTAAGTATAACTCCCTGTATAACTGATATTATAATTATATATCTGAATATAACTAGTATATTAAGTCGTCATGTCGGATGTAGAGTGATGTTCGAAAATGTTGATGGATATTCATGCATTTGTATTAGCCTATTATGCTTATGCTTTGATTAAATTAACTGTTTACTACGGCTACAGAATCGTCAATTGCCCGATCAATACTCGTGACAGAGCTTTCTTCCCAAATCACCTAGTTACTACAAATGAAATGTAGAGGTACCTAAATATAAGATCTAAGAATAAAATGAAAACTTTATACACTAAATTGATCACAATTTATTATCACTTCAACTGTTTCGGCAAAGAGTCTTTTTAGAGTGAGACACTTTTTAGTCTTTAACTGAATAATTTGAGGAGGATTGAGCTGTTTGTCTCAAGTTGGTTATTCAGAATTATATCTTTATATTTTAATAATTTACACAGACAAAGAGGAAATGTCTACATAAACAAAAAGGTAAAAAATATCTACCAAGAAGCTAAGAAATCCAGAGAAACCACAAAGAATAATCCAGAGTATTGCAGAAACAAATAAGGCTTACTTCTAGGAGAAACAACAAAAAAATTAAACTGATGGGCGGAATATTTCGAAGATCTACTTAATACAGACCAATAAGAGGAACTCAAGGGGAAATACCAATTGGCAAGAAAATGAAGAAGAGACGGCGAGGAACCACCTTTTAATTAAGTCGAAGAAATAATAAGAGACCTAAAAAATATCAAAACTGCAGAAAAAAGTGATATCCTAGCTGAGATTTTGAAGGAAGATGGAAAAAGAATATTCCATCTGACATTAATACTTTGACAAAACAATGGAACAGCGCTCTTATTTGTCCTATCTATAAAAAATGAGAAAAAATTGAGTGCAAAAACTATAGAGGTATAGTATTATTAGAAGTAATCTATGAAATACTTGCAAAAATTATTAGGAAAAGATTAATAAAATATGATAACAAAGTGATTGGAGAATAACAGGAAGGTTTTAGACCAGAAAGAACAACTACTAATCAAACAAGTATGTTAAGATTAATATAAAATAATAGCTACAAACAAAACTTAGGATTACTTATGCTATTTATCGATTTTAAACAAACATATGACTCCCTAAATCCAACTATGCTATACGAGGCCATGAAAACATTAGAAATACAAGAGAAGCTTAGAAGGCTAGTGAGTATGACGATTCTATTTATATATCTATACAGCCCTTGCTGTACAATTTTGGACATAGGTCTCCTCTTCCTTCTTTCATGTCTCTCTATTGTAGGCAGTTTGTATTCACTTCGGGCCTGCGTGTTTCTTCAAGTCATGTGACCATTTGCGGCCTGCCTCTTTTTCGTTTGTAACTATATGGTTCTAGAGTATAAAGAGTTCTTTACTGCCCAATGTTCGACCTTATAGAATGCTTTTTCAAAACTGAAGGTAAGGAATTTAGTTTTTTTAGTTTATTCGTCTTCCGGGTTTGGACCGTGTCATTTGTGAGTGACCCAAAAGTGGCTTCATCTCGACGTTTCGCTACAATTGTATGTAGCTTCTTCAGGAGAACAAGTGAAGTGAACTTTGTTCTCCTGAAGAAGCTACATACAATTGTAGCGAAACGTCGAAATGAACCCACTTTTGGGTCACTCACAAATGACACGGTCCAAACCCGGAAGACGAATAAACTATAATTCTGACTCTGGCCGTGGAAGCCTACGATTTCAAATGCCATATACATTGGGATTTAATATTCGTTGGCCGTTTCAATTAATATTTTTATCGTAAGCAGATGGTCGCTTGTACTGAATCCTTTTCTAAAACCGGCTTGCTCTCCTGACTAGTAATTATCTAACTTAGTTGTGAATCTGTTTGTTAGTAGTTTAGTTAACAGTTTGTACATTACATTAATTAGCATTGTGAGCCTATAGTTTTTCAGATCTTTTTTATCGCTTTTCTTAAATAGTAATAGTGTTATTGTCTCGTTCCATGTGGTGGGTATTTGCTTTGTGTAATTTTTGCCCCCCCCCCCCATTTTTTAGCATTTCCACAGTTATTCCATCTTTCCCAGGGGATTTGTTATTCTTCATATCTTTGAGTGCCTTTTTTTATTTCATTTTCACTGATTTTTGGTTGTAGGTCTTAAAGTTAACGTTCTTTATGTTCAGTTGTAACTGATTACGGATTTATTGGGTTGGATTTTGTTTTATATAGGTTTGTATAATATTCGTGCGTTACCTGTCAAATTTCTTTTGTATTATTTGTTCTCGGACGCGACTAGTTCACGTTCGAGACGCATCGCCCCGCCCCTTATTTTTTCCGTTGGCCCCTCCCTGACCTGGAAATCCCTAATCGCTACTTCAGAAAGTATAAAAATAGGCGATTTTCAGGTCAATCAAGTCAGTCCTTCACGGGCTCTCCGAGAGCTTAGTGCTCTCGGGGCTCTGCTTTCTTTTTAGCTTTTTCTCATACTCTGTGGCTGAGATGTTATTCTACTGCAACCTGGTATTTTTATTTCGACTTTACCTTTGTCATGTAAGAAATATCTTGCCTTTTTCAAGGCAAGATACCAGAAGAAAACATTTACGAATCCATACCCCGCAAATGGATTCAAGTAGAGGAGCTTTCGTCGATGTTTCCGAAGCCCTCTACAGAGCACACGGTGGTACAGAAGGTGATTGAGACCCTTTCCATTTACCCCGAGGTGACATATTGAGGCGCTTACGAACACTTTAAATAGGGTAACAATGAAAGGGGCTTTTTTAAGACAGTTCACAGTGAATAGAAGTTTAAAACAGTGGGATGCGTTATCAATGAATTTATTCAACCTAGTATTAGAACAAATCGTAAAAGGATCAAATATGAGCACAAACACGACTTCGAAAGAAAGTCCTGTTTGTGCTCATTTGAAATTTAAAAAAGTAGCAAAAGAACAGATTAATAAACAAAACAAACAAAAACGCAACATATGAAAATGAGAGAAAACATGACAAATAATAACAAATAAATAAAAAAAAGCAGAGACTGTCTACAGTTTTGAAAAAGTGTCAGAATTTGAATACTAAGGAGTAACCATAACGAAGACGGAAAAAGAAGAAAAATAGATAGATAAAATAATAATGAAGGGAAGTAAAGCGATAGAAACAATACTGAAGGAGGGAAAAATGGGGAAAAAAGAAGAGGACGTCCAAACAAGAAATGGTTAAAAGCAGTAAAGAAAGACTTGTCAGAAAAAGGCGTGAGAAATTGGGAGAGAGAAAGCAAGGGACCGAAACAATTTGGCCATTAAAAAAATGATTATGGTCCAAAAGGTGAAGTGCGTAAGTAGAATATCTTTTTCTATTATTGAAAGTTCTCTTGTGTTCCACTATAGGTTTGTTAAAGGTTCTATCAGTTTGACCGATATAAGTTTTCGGGCAGTCAACACATGTAAAAATGTATCCACCACTTATTCTTATGGGTTTTGTTCTTAATATATCTGCTTAAGTCCTAATTATTTGTTTTGTTTGTTTTAAAGAAGTGTAGAACAACAAAAATTTTAGGTAAAGTGACTCTATTAAGATACTCTAGATATACGATGACCATATTTTTAACTAACCCGTGTACATTATATAAAAAGTAATAAACATAACTTTTATATTTGATAATGTTGTTTTTGGAATTTTATTCGTAAGTTTGGGTTATTTTCATCTGGGAATAAAGATTATCGTTATCGAGCCCGTATTTAGTAATAACTGTCTTTATAATACACATTAGAATCTAATAAAAAGCCCTAGAAAAACCTTTAACCTCTCCTTTATTGGTCACAAGCCCTTAAAGCTCGCTTAATCCTCTGGAAAGCATTCATGGCTATTGTGTAGAGCACCGGAAGTCCATAATATGTCCGCTTCAGGGACCGCTATGAGCCGGTCTGTTTGCTGTTTATACGGTAGTGGACACAACGCTAATCGCTTACGACACATACACTACTCCTACATGTAAGTAACTGTCGCTGAGGTTTAGGAAGTCCTTCACGTGGAAGATAATGGGCTCACAGTTGGTCTTAAGAAGTGGAAAAGACTGTTCGGTAATTAAGTTTAGTAATTTAGTAGTTTGTTCGTTATATATCTGAAACTTGTATCCATTATTGCATCATAGGGAATGTTAGTCCAAAAGAAGTGTAAACTAATGTAATCTAATCACTAACCGCAGATAATATGTATATACCAAAAATGTGCCTCGCAAAGTAATATATATTTTCAATTTTTAATTAAAGTGTCTCGATTGCTTATGACATTAACACGGGTACAGTTTACAGTGATGTAAGGATTAAATATACAAAAATTTAATACAGTTGATATGTGTATACAAACATTTGGTACGAAAACTATGCATTGGTTAGATGAGCTTGAGTTAAAATGATTTTTTTTTTAATTCTAAAACAATGCCAAAGCGGTTTGCAACACTTAAAATGATTTTTAGATTTCCTTTTCGGCTACCTTTGTTTTTAAAAGAATCAAACTGACGACAGTCCACTATCATGTGGTTAATAGAAAGTCGAGTACTACATCAGTAGCATAGGTATCTATATTTATGAATCTTCTTCTTCTTCGGATGCAAATCCACTAATGGATGTTAGCGATCACATTTTCCATTAATTCTCTATTTCTTGCAATATGTATCAGAGATTCTATGTCGTTAATCCCTGTCCATTGCCTTATGTTTCGGAGCCAGGACATTTTTTTGCGTCCCATTCCTCTCTTGCCTTCAATTTTACCCTCGATTATAAGTTGGAGGAACTGGTATTTTTCATTTCGCATGATGTGACCTACATACGCCGTTTTCCTTTTCTTGATGGTTTCGAAGAGTTGGCGTTCTTGGTTTATTCTTTTAAGGACATCTATGTGATTTTCGCTGTCCATGGCATTTTTAGGATACGGCGATAAAGCCACATTTCGAAAGCTTCTAATCTGTTTATATCCCTCGTTTTGAGTGTCCAGCCCTCTACGCCATATAGCAGCACTGACTATACGTAGCACTTAGGAAACCTTAGTCTCAGTTGACGATCGAACTCTGAACAAGTCAGTACCTTCTTGAATTTTACGAAAGCTTGTCGAGCTTGCTCAATGCGACATTTTACTTCCCTGTCCGATGCCCAGTCTTCAAAAAGCCACGATGTTTATGAATAGTGTACGTGTAAAAGAAGCAGAGCTAGAAATATTCTTGGGAAACTCCGGTTCCCCAGGAAGAAATAACCGAAGAGAAACGCTGCTAGAATTCCGACTCCAAAGTAATTTATTCAACATGAACAGCTTCTGCTGTACACCACTGCCAATTGAAAAGTGGCAGTAGCGTACCAAATTCTGTTTTGTAAAATAAACAATTCACACACACGGAACACAAACGATCAGTGTCTATTGTAGTATCAGCAGCAATTGCAGGTAAGCAGCAGGTCCACTATTAACAACAATATTCGCCACTGAAAAACACCGACAAATACTCCTATATCACACATTCCACAAAATCAATTGACTACAACTCAAGCAACCAATCTACTGTAGGGTAAAGCTCAAACACAAAGCTAAAACTTGCACATTCAGAAAACTCGGATATAGAGTCTAGCGAAGGTGACGATGAAGAAACTCAAAATAAAAACTCATGGCACGTAGTCAAAAAACGTAAATTTTTAAAAGAAAATAACGATCTCAATTATTTAAGCTCACACAACAACAATACAAAATCTATACAGTGCATTGTCAAAAGCCAAAAGCCCTGAACAGCAGCTCTTTACCACATACAGCAAACCTCATTCCGATGGTACAACTGATGATGGCTCGGCGGTATTCATCCGCATCACGGTATTACCGAAATATGCAACAGAAAAAATTCACGCAGCAATCGTTGAAGTGAATGTAATGCCATGGCACTTTAACATATGCAGTCATGAAATTTCTACAGATGAATACAAAGCCTTTTTCCAATTAGTTGGCAGTAAATTCGTAGCCGGGGGAGACTGAAATACGAAACATACACACGGGGGCTCAAGACTCACAACAACAAAAGGTTGTAATCTTCTAAAAGCAATGACCGACAACAACTATGATTGCCACACCAACGGAATCCCTACGTACTAGCCGAGTGACCTCAGAAAACTTCCAAATCTACTAAATTACTACAGTAGCAAAGGAGTGTCCAGAAACAACTGTCTAATAGAATCCAGGTATGATCTCTCATCGGATTATACACCGGGTATTATGAGCCTCAGGACTATAGTTCTAAAGGACCCACCACGTTTTCGACTCAAGTCAAAAAACACCAACTGACATGACCAACATCTACACATGACATCTGCTGATAGATTCAGCAGCTCAATATTTTACCACACTTGTGCAAAAAGCGGCATATAAATTTACACCACAAACTGAATGCAAACCAACACATACCACAAATGTTTCCCTGCATATTCGCCAACTTATTGCTAAAAAACGTCGTGCAAGGAAAACCTGGCAAAGATCTAGAAACAACATAAATCTACATATATTCAATAGACTACGTGAGCAATTTGGAGTAGGCATCAAATTGCAAATAACAAAACCTTCGAACATTACACTGCAAACCTTACAGCAAATGACCTGACGTTATATAAGATGACTAAGAACCTTAAGAAACCATACAAAAATATCTCTCCCATCCATAAACCAAATGGCAAATGGGCCTTTTCTAACAAGGAAAAAGCTGATGTCTTTGCTGAACATCGTACAAATGTATTTCAAACAGAGCCTTTTAATTAAAAGTTTTACTCCTATAAAAGTCAAAAAAGAAATAAACAAACTCAACTCACGAAAGGCCTCCGTTTATGATTTAATCTCGGCAGAAGTACTAAAACAACTTCTTTGCAAGACCATTACTTTCTTAAAAGTTATATTTAGCGCATGCTTAGCTTATCATACTTTCCAAAAATATGGAAATTTGCTGATGTTATTATGATCCTCAAGCCAGGAAAAGAGCCAATTAAGTAACATATTATCGACCGATCAGCCTACTCTCCACCGTAAGCTGTAAAATTCAAAGACCAACAATCCAATCTCTGTCCTATCAACTCCGAAGTCCCTTAGGGTAGTGTTCTAGGGCCGCTGCTTTTCTCACTCTACACAGCCGATACACTAGAGACTAATAATACTACAATCGTTTCCGTTGCTGACGACGTAGCAATACTAGCTGTAAATGAAGATCCCATACAAGCCTCAAAAAACCTGCAACATCATCTGAACGTCATACTCAGTGATTGGTATACGAAATGAAGAACAAAAGTAAATAAAACAAAATCAACTCAAGTAACTTGAGTAACCAACTTTACCAACCGTCAGAACATATTCCCACCTGTAAGAATGGGAAATGTGATAATACCAACAGTAGTGATAATACCAACATCTCACTTGGAAGAAACATATCCAAAATTCTTCTATACAAAGCCATATTCAAACCTATCTGGTTCTACGGACTATACCTGGCTGTGAAAAACCAACCTCGCTGAATATTATCCAAAGATAGTCTAGGTGCTAAGAACGTTAGTGGATGCACCATGGTACGTAAGTAATCAAACACTTTCCTACGACTTAAAGATTAATTTCATCAGAAAACAAATCCATCGAGCCACGGAGTCACAAAATAAACACCATTCACCATGAAAATGAGCTAGTAAGGGAGTTATTCAACAATGGTCCAGCCACAAGAAAACTATATAGAATGGCGTCAAGACCTACTTTAAAACTAGACCAAAATAAAATAAGGTGAGACGTGATTAGATGTCTTTTCTTCACGCCCAAAACCGGTAACAAATTTCCTTAATACTCTGTAATGATGTAAATTGTAAATAAACATAATTATATAAAACAAAATTTGGTAAATAATTTTATATATAATTTAATATTCTAGTTTTTTAATAGTCAAGTTTTTGTTGGTTCCAGTAGTAAAAAGTTCTATTAGGAAAATCAGGTTCTCATTTTATTATTTGATAAATATTAACACCTGTATCTATTACAGGTGTTTATTTATGTTGAAACTGGATCTGGTTTTGATAAATATTCTAGTTTTTAAAAGTCGAGTTATTTTTGATATTAAAAATTTCTAGTAGTAAAATCAAATTCTCATTTTATTATTTGGTAAACATTAAAACCTGTATCTATCTATTACAAGTGTTTATTTATGTTTAAACTGGATCTGGTTCGATTAAATATTCTAGTTTTTAAAAGTCGAGTTATTTTTGATATTAAAAATTTCTATTAGTAAAATCAGGTTCTCATTTTATTATTTGGTAAATATTCAGACCTGTATCTATTACAGTTGTCTGTTTACGTTTAAACTGGATCTGGTTATCGTTTTATCCTTTGGTAAATAATATTGGGTCTAAATATTCTAGTTTTTAATAGTCGAGTAGAGTTATTTTTGGTTCCGGTATTAAAAATTTGTATTAGTAAAATCAGGTTCTTATTTTATTATTTGGTAAATATTAATAGCTGTATCTAATATCTATTATAAGTGTTTATTTATGTTTTTTTTTATTTTTTTTTTATTATTTTAAATTAAAGTGTCTCGGCAATTATGGGCCATTGACACTGGTACGAAGTTTATTATAATATGTTTATTTTTACTTACATATGCAATCTGTTTATATACAAGTTAGGATACATTAACAACATCTTAATAAAATTACACTAACAATTTAAGGAGACAGTGTTTTAAGATACGAATTATGGCACTGTACATGTTTGTATGTGATGACCTATGGTGCCGAAACTTTGACATTGACAGCTACATGTTCTAAAACGCTGCAAATAGCTCAGAGGAAAATGAAAAGATCAATGCTGAGTATATCGCTTCGTGACCGAGTTAGAAATGAAGACTTAAGACGAACAACAGGAGTTACCGATGTAATTTTCCGAATTGCCACACTAAAATGGAACTGGGCCGGACACGTCGTCCGAATCAGTGATGAAAGGTATAGAGATTAGACAAAAGAAATAGAGGAAGACCCCCTACACGATGAACTGACGATCTCAAGAACATGTCAAGAAATTGGATGAAAAGTGCTCAAGGCAGAGCACAATGGACAAAAATGAGGGAGCCCTATGTCTACGGCAGTGGACGTAAAGGGCTGGGTGATGATGATGATGATGATGACATGTTTGTAGAACAAGGTAGATTATTTAAACTATTTTGAAAGTTATAGTAGTCTCTTTGAGGTTAGTAGTGGACACATTCTAGTAATATTTGCTGGACTGTTACCGACTCATTATAATGTTCACAGCGAGGATGGTTTTCAGAAGACATCAGATATCCATGAGTAAGGCGAGTGTGACCTATTCTGAGTCTTCTGATAATAATATTGTCTTTACACGTTCCAGTGTGTTTGCCAAGTGCTTAGTACTTTGTTTTTGTTCTTGATAGTGGACTCTAGGTCTAGGTGAAGTTGTAAGTTTTCTATATTTTCTAAGGAGCAGGCCAGTTTTGCTACTATTGTATTTAAGGTAAATTGTAATGCGTAAATTGTATCTGATCTGTTATTTGTCGTCCTGGTAAAAGGAGGATTAGGTGACCGTTTCTTATCGAACAGCGTTTAGAAGTTTTTGAAATCTGCAAGTTCCATATTGTACACTGTGTATTTACCTGATGTTTGCCCAACCAGCTGTTGCCAGGCCCACAGCGTTAAAATGGCAAAATTGGAGAGTTTCTTTCTTTTTCTCTTGATTAAATCATGAACACTGTTTGCTTCCATATGTATGTGCCCCTTCCATTTATATGTCTTTTTTTTTTGTAAATATGGTACTGTTTTGGTAAAGTCAAAAAATTTATCGTAACTGATTGTTTCTCTCAGTGTACAATTTGAAAATAATGACGCCTCTGGTAGAGGATGTAGTACGTATGCATCCTGATGTATTAAGCGTGTTATATGAGCATTATCTGAACAAAGCTCATGCATGCAATCGCCAAAACACTGTGGCCATTTACACGACGATAAAGCTGCACTAACGAATCCCGGCTTCCGGGAAATACCTTTTGATGCTATCTTTACAACAAAATGAATTTTGTTGTAGATTTTTTTTATCATAGACAGATTTAACAACGCTCTTTTTCACCAAAATCAATGATTCGGTTGATTTTTATTACACGTTAGGTTTAAAAATAATTAGAAGAGATAATTAAAAACAAACCGTATTAAAATTGAATGCATTTTACTGGACGAATATTTGAATTAAAATTTAATTGAAATTTCAAAATGAAAATTTTTTGATAATTTAAATCCTCAAACTACAGGGTTTTATATCAATAAAACAGAAATTAAAATATAAAGTAATACAAGTAGGTACTCCACGGAAATAACCAAAATTTAACCGTGTTAAGTATTGCGCAGTAGCCAAATATTAAATTGTAGTAAGAAAACCTGTAAGCTTTCTGTAGAAATCTCGAATTGTTTTTAACATTAACATTAACATTTTAGTACGAAAAATGCAGTTTTTTTCGAATTTTCGCTTACCATTAATAAGTTCAGAGAAATCAACAATGGCCGCCATTGCTTTCAACTTATCTGATGTTAATCGTTTTATTTTTGTTTATCACTAGTTTAAACTGTTTATTTCGCATACTATTTGTTTACAAAGTAGATTCATGGAGTCAAATATATCTGTCAATCCAAGAACGACGCGTAAGAGGAAGAGCGATCCCGAAAAGTAAAAAAAAACGACAAAGGTAAGTCTAATCATTGAATTCAATCATGTACTTAACATTTGATTGCTGTAACAAATTGTCAATACGTGGGTGGAAGTTTGATATGTTAGAAGTTACTGTATATTTATCCGAGGTGGGATTAGTTTTTAAATTATATGATGATATCTGATTTTAAAATATAGAGCTTCAAATTTGGCTGTAAAAACATAACCAGCTTATTACCGTTTGCTAAAGTTTTTCATAAAATTGAGAGATTCCTAATGAAAATTCTGACTATTGACTTATTTAAAGTTTAATTAATTCCTCTTTTTGTATGTTTATGCAGGTACTCAGCAAAAGGTCTTCTTCTGTACCCCAGAGAAAAATATGATGGAAGTGATAATTGACTGTTCACATTAACAATAATATTCGTAACAAGATTGATAATACATTTTTTTCGCATCGTAAAGCTCGGTACATATATACGAGCCAAACGGTATGCATACTGTATGCGAACACTATATTCGTTAATGTGTACGGCGGAAAAATACCGCTTGCGTACTATTTCTTGTCACAAACCAAATTGTAATTTATTCCACGACTTCAAAGAAGCTCGTCTTTCAGTTTGGACGGCGCTAATAGACGCAGCGAACGTCTCATCAAATCGACATTGTGTGAATGACGTGTTCCTTCCTAGAGAGACGTGAGAAAACAGTAAACTGATTATTGTACATATTTTTATTTTTTAAGAAACAGAAACACGATAAATCACTACCCAAATTATAAATAAAATTAATCATTTCGCACATGTGTGTTCATTGTTGGTTTTATCTCTTTCCATGGATCAAGATAAGTATGCGATCAGTACGATGTAGATATATTTTCAAGGGTCTGTACGCGTACGGTTCGTACCTATACCGTTTGGCTCGCATATCTGTACGCGCCTTAACACGTTGCATGCTAATCACGCCTATGAGCGTCAAGATATCGCTTCAGTCATATGCTGATGACGCACATGTGGGTTTTCAAGATACCTATGTTTTGTATTGTCTAGCATAAATACCCTTGTGTATAAAAGTTTACTTTTTGGAAAAGTTTGTAGAGAAAACTATCTGTTAACCTATTTATCAAGCAGTTCTCAAAAACATTTTCTACCTTTCCTTCTACTACCAATAGTTCCATAGTTCCCGTTCTTATGGCTGAAGTAATTTAGGTATTCTCGGTTTACTTTTTTTATTAGCCTGTCGTTTATATGAAGCTGTTCCAGAAGTGACAGGTTGGTCCTGTGTTTTGTCCAGAATACTTCCTCCACAAAAGCGCAGACCGGTCACGGCATTTTTATATACATAATGACAAATACTCTGTCTATGTCCTTTATTATTTCTTTTTCTACTTTTAGAATGTTTCCATTACCTTCTTCAATTTTACTTATATTTTTCTTTTTCTTATTTTAGAATGTTTCCATTACCTTCTTCAATTTCACTTGTGTTTCGGTAATTTCTTCTTGGGTGCCGTATTGAATCAAATTATTTTCGATTTGCTTCGTAAATGGGGGTTAAAAAATAATATTATTTCTGGTAAAATTATTAAAAAAAAAGCAGTAGAAATTTCAAGTGAACTAAGCATTGATATGAAGGATTCTAGTTCTTCTAGGCTTGAGAAATTTTGAAAGCGACAAAATAGTTGCTTCAAATTTGTATATGACAAAACAGCTGCTAAAAATTACTTAGTGGTTTCTGATTGAAAGGAAAAACTGCTCAATTTATTGAAGCGATACTCACGGCTAGATATTTTAACACAGATGAGTCGGGATTATTTTTATTTCGACGAAAGCATTATCTAACATAACTTATGCCCTAAGAGAAGAAATGAGCAATGCAATGGAAGTGTTGATTTAGCAAAAACGCTTTTACAAAACAATACTTTCTGTACAGGAACTTTAATTTCCAAGAGAAAAGGTAACCCTAAAAAAGTTTTAGAAGCTAAACTAGCACAAGGACAGACAGTAGGGCAATACAAAGATGGCATTTTAGTAAGAAAGTGGAGAGATAAAAGAGAAGGTATGTACATATCCACGGAATTTAAAAATGATCTTATCAAAACTGAAAACAAAAGAAACCAAATAAAAATAAAACCCCTACCTATATCCAAATATAATGAGTTTATGAGTGGTGTTGATCGCAAAAATCAAATGCTCGCTTACTATCCATGTGAACGAAAGACGCTCAGATGGTATAAAAAAATAGATATTCACATATTTCAAGTTTTGTTGTTAAATTCCCATTATTTGTACAAAAGTTATACTCCGTACACTGGTAGAAAAATGAATTTATATGAATATCAGACATCTTTTAAAAAATTCTGAAACAGTATTGGTTACTCCAGTGTACAAACAACATCAAACAACAGACAAGCACAACATTTCAAAAATTTTAAATGTTGATACTAAAGGTCGGATAAAGAGAAAAAGATGTAAGGTATGTTCAAAGAATAATTTAAGAAAAGACACGATATTTGAGTGCAGCTTCTGTCCTGAAAACCTGGCCTTTGTGTTGGAAATTGTTTTGTACAGTATCATAATGATAATAATTTGTAATTATTAATATTATTATTGTAATATGTTTTCTGTTAAAATTTCCAGTAAATGTTTCTTTTGACAATAATGACTTTCTGCAATTTAAAAATCAAAGACGCACATGTGAGTCACTTAGCATATGGATGAAACATTAATGATCTAGTGCTAGCGACGCCTATCAGCGTCACGCGTTAAAAAAGACAACATTTAGCAAAAACTTTATAAATATATTCTGCCAACAAGAAACCAATAGCAGTTATAACGATTTACAAAAAAAATACTCTCAGCACCTAGCAGTAGCATATCGTTAGGCTTTAAGCATGCGACGTGTTAATAGTTGTAACCCAACTAAATAGAAAATGGTGTAGTAGATAGTTTTTGAAATATTTTTTATTTATAGGACTTGTACACATTATTATTATTTATTAAAAAAACGTAATGATATTAATTTTATTACTATCAAGGCCAAAAACAAATGTTAAATAGAGAGCTTAGGGATTTTGCTTCCTCTATTATCTCAATGGGCTCTTCCTCATTGTTTTCTTCTACTCCTTTAAAATTATTATCCACAATGGGAACATAGAACTGCAGAGTATCATAGATTCTTTAGTACTCACCAAAATGAGTGTTAAGGAGTTTTTCTATATCTTTAATTTTTTCTTTTTTAACCATGACGTTGTTTGGAAGGGATATATAAAACAGTAATTAGACCGGTGCTCATGCATGGGTGTGAGACGTGGACGCTGACAAAAGCAATGGAAAGTAAACTCAGACGCTTTGAGAGAAAAATCCTCAGAAAGATATTCGGTCCCTATCACGATCCGAATATTAACCAATACCGAATGAGAACAAATGCCGAGGTGAAACAAATGTATAGTGCTAGAGACGTAGTCCAAGAGATTAAATCCCAACGTCTAAGATGGGCTGGCCATGTTCATAGGCTCCCTAATAACCGCCTTATCAAGTTAATCTGGGAAGAAGTCCCGACAGGGAGAAGGCCCTTAGGACGTCCACGAATGCGATGGAGAGATAATATATGGTAAGATTTGATAACAATGGGGCTACCCACTAACTTAAACATCATGGACGACCGTTCGAGATGGAAGCAGGTTGTGCAGTCAGCCAAGACCCACCCCGGGTTGTAGTGCTACCAGAAGAAGGAAGTTGTTTGGAAGTAGAGCTGGAATAATCTGATTATTTTTTTTTTCTTTTTTAAGATTGGTGTGTAAACGCTTAGATTGCACCTGTAATTCATTTCAGCCTACATATTCACAAACTTTTGATTAGTTTTTTTTATGATTATTCTTTCAGAAGCAGCAAATTTGAAGTGGATTTAGCCCGGAGGTTTTAAAACTGTAGCATCTGCACTTTTCCAGTCTTGAACGGCTACCCGGGTCCCAACTTTTCCCAGCTGTTCTAAATTGGAAAGACAAATTATAATACTCACTAAGTTTTATTATTGTGTCCTTTTTTTTATTTCTGTAAATCCTCCCGAATAAACTATCAGGAGAAATAAAGGAGTGTCTAACCACAGGATGAGTAACATTAATTTTTTTGCAACTTAATGTTTCATATAAAAATTTGCACAACATATTAATCACAGTAACGTTTTTATTTTGACCGGGGCAGCTATCGCAGAAAATCATTATTTCCTTTATTTCTGAAAGGTTTTTTCCGTTTTTAAGAAAGTAGTATAAAATCGAAGCGATTTCATTAGACCCTTTATATCTTTGATGTTCACACCATGTATAAGCATACACCGAACCAGGATTTTAAACCCTAGTAGAATTTCCCTCAGGATGGTAAAATTGTAGAAGTACAGTTGCCTGGTATAATAGGTAGCCTGGTTTGGAACACGTGGCTACGCAAGGTTCTTTTGACAATTAAAAGAAATTTTAAGTGCAGAAGGCCCGTCGTATTTTTTAGCATAGAATAAAAAGTTTTGCCTTCATTTATGAACCGCATGTTCAGCCACAACCTCAACCTTCCTGGGTCCTACAGGCATCGTTTTTATTTGGCATTTCAGACAAATATATTGCGAACGAGCATATGGTGCTGAAGTTTTGAAACTAATATTAAAATAATAGTTAAAAATATACAGGAAGTAAGAATCTTTCTTTACCTTTACATTTTTCAGTTTTTTTGTCACCTTCCCTTCGTTCTATTGAGACTGAAATTCTAAAAGATATTTCTTGCCAATATTTTGAAAGCGGTATTTAGAAATACCGAAAATTGTGAGAAAAGCTTTGGAGCCAACCTAAACCATTCCCTGGAGTTGCGTTGACACGAAATATTTTATGGATATACAGCTTTTTCTGTCTACATTGCTATCCAGTCTTTCATAATTTTTAATTCTTCATTTTCAACTCATTACTAGAGCTGGTTGTTTCGTATGTTTTAAAATAAAATTATCTTGGTCCACCTTATTTGGTGTCTTATAAAAATATTGATAAAAGCGCCGTACATCTTAAAGTTTTGAACAATAAAATCTTTCTGAATGAGTGCATGTTGGTAATGAGGGGAAGCCTTGTGCTGTATGCCTGGAATAATTAAAAAAAATTAATAAACTGTCTGAATAATTAAAGCAAAAATTATTTATCTCATTATAACCTCAAATAAACCTACCTATTTCGTTTCTTAATATTCCTCTTCTTCCACTTATCTTAAACTATTCTTGTTTTCTTTGGTTTTTTATATTTCATTACCATTAACACTGTTGAAAAGTAGTAATTAAAATAAAAACTGTATTACTTTTATTTAAAAAAGTAAACTTTTTAATGTCTACAACAAAGCTCATACACGCATGAAATGTTATTTTAGATTCAAAATCCACAAGGAAAACAATTCCTGTAGCTGGCTGTATACCAGGTATCACAAAAAAAGAGGTTAGTCTTCGTAAGTGGGTATATTAATTTAAAAACCCTTAAAAGGGCTACATAAAAAAAAACAAACGTTTTCGGACTAAACAGTCCATCATCAGGTTTAAAATCGCTAGGTTAAAATGCCTGAGCCACCAAAAATACATGGGTGAAAACCCTTTAAATTACATATAGTTATAAAAGATTATACATCTTGTTGTTAAAAAACTGTGATGTTCAGTATTAAATTAAATATGACTTCAGGTAACATACATTGTAAAAATTGAGTTCCAGAGCCGGTGAGAAAACCTCTACAAACGGAGAACAGCTGGAAAGCAGTTTTTTTTATTTTAGATTCGTTAAAATAAGGTATGGGTGAGTTTTGTTGCAGAATATGCAACGAGCTAGTTTTGCAACCAACTCTTACATAGATTGTACGAGTTTTGCTACCAAGTCTTACTTTATATATGTAAAATCAAGAGAAACGAGCACGTTTCGCTACACTTTGGGATAAGACTATTGTAAAAGGCAGTCCATACGTGTCAGAATCCTTAACTATCTCAAATTTTTAATTTTTGGTAATGAGTGAGTTTTGCATCTCAACTACTCATATGTAAATAAACTAAATTTTTATTCTATATAAATTTTTATTATAGTAGTAAATTATTTTATTTTAAATAGTAGAGTACCTATCTAAATTCCTAGTAATCCACTTTTTACAGATATTGTGTCAATATTATATTCTCTTTAAGAATAAGAGACAAGTTACCTCTTAAATTTATGTCCGACCATTTTATTTACCAATTACCTTAAAAGCAGAATCTGAAACAAAGCTAAAACGATAAAAAATACAAAAACATACTTCTATACGAGCCAATACATTACTGATCGATGCCTGTTTTTCTAACATTACTGGTTGTGTCGCAACTACGGGAAAATAAATTTAAAGGATAATAGAAAATTGTAGTCTACACAGCATTGGGTGATTTAAAGTCTAATTACCCAATAGATTTTTCCAAAATGATGAATTGAAGTGATTACATCATTACTGGTTTTAGTATTTTGGTTAAAATATATGCCAAAAATTGTTGTATCTTGTAAATGGAATGACTTTAACGCAAATTAATCTGTAAATCCGATTAGGAACTTATATTTTATAATAATCCAGAAAAAATCAATTCCTATTTGATTAATTTTTTCTGGTGCCATTAATTTTATGCCAACAAAGAAACCATTTAGGGGAACAACCCTGCCCTTTATTGTGGTGAAGTCTCCTATAATTCTTGTTATCACTTTAATATATACTTTATTTTCTTTATACAGAGCTTTTGTTAGCTTCTATGAGTTTCGTCTGTGTTTCTAATGTATACATTGCCTCGCATAGTTCTGACCTTGATACACAGTTGTTCCAGTATGTATATGTGGTCTATGCATGATCTTCCTGCCTGATCCTCCACGATTTTGCCCTTTATCACTTGCTCTATCTTTTCTCGTAGTATCTTCCCATATAATTTTTTTTATTTTTTTATTTATTTATTAACGGGATACCACCCAATTTAATATATACACAAAGTATTACAAGTATTATCTAGTGATACAATAATTATAAAGATATAGTAAATATGTATGAAAAGAATTGGCGATGCAGCTATATAGAAAAAAAAACAAATATTAAAATTTTCCGAAGCGCACAGCAACAAATCAAAGTCTATTCTATTTCCATTTAGAATGATTCTACTCAGTGGAGAACGCCTACCAAAGTTAGAGCGATGAAATATAATTGCAAAATTATGAGATGTTCTAGTAACTCTAGAGGGAACATTAAAGTCAATTAGAGACAGTAGATCATTGCAATTAATTTTTGAATTCAGTAGTTTATGAAGAAACAAAACATCAGCATACATCCGTCTGGAAGATAGCCTAGGAAGGTTTAATGTATTTCTAATTTCTGAGTAGGAATAGTCGCTTAAAGGTTTGTGTAATTTAAAACTTAAGTACCTAATGAATTTATTTTGGACTTTTTCAAGCTTGGCTATATGGACTTCATAAGTGGGTGACCAAACGACTGAGCAATACTCAAGAACAGATCTAACTAGGGAAATGTAAATCATTCTGATGGAATTAATGTTATGCAAACATCTAGAGGTTCTAATAATGAAGCCTAACATTTTAAATGCCTGGTTATTCACATAATCAAAATGATCGCAAAAATTTAGTTTGGAATCTAATTGAACAACTTATTGATCTCTTACAGTTGAGACAGCCTTCAGTGGTTCTTCAGCTAATTTGTTATTATAAGAGAGGTTGTTAATTTTTCTACGGAAACTAATAAAGTGACATTTTCCAACATTAATGCTCATTTGGTTCCAATTGCACCATGCCATAATTTTGTTAATACCTATCAATTTGGAGTTTTTCACAATCTGAGACGTCTTCGATAATTCTATAGATTTTTAAATCATCAGCAAATAGCAAAAATTTAGAGTTAATTTGAGATTTAATATCATTAACAAATATACTAAAAAGGAAAGGCCCTAAGTGGCTTTCTTGTGGAACACCAGATGCTACGGAGATCTCACTAGATTGAAAGTGTTTAATTGTAACAAGTTGTATTCTGCTAGTTAGGTAACTACATAACCAGTTATACATATTGCCTGTAAATCCAATAGTTTTAAGCTTGTTACACAACAATTTATGATTCACAGTGTCAAATGCTTTGGAGAAATCTGTATAAATAGCATCCACCTGTAGTCTCCTTTCCAAAGTATCAGATATGTATTGCGTGAAAAGTAAAAGATTTGTCGAAGTTTGCTGTTAACAAAATTCCAAAAGTGCTTTACGTTTGAACTAATTCTAGATTCAGTTTGACTGAATAGACCTGCTTAGTTCTTTGCATTTGGTTCTCAAGGAAGAGAAAAGTAGATAATTGTGCCAAGAATTTGTTTATTTAATATCTTTTGAGCAATTTTTTCCTAAATATTAATGATTTTAGGTCATTAGTCATCCAACGAGGAAATTTGGGATTTTTTAATCTTGTACGTGGTATTGAACAATTGACACCAAACTGCAATATGGAGTAGAACAGTTCCGTGGCTTCGTTAATATCTCTGCAAATACCTAAAACGTTCTCCAAGGAAATACTAGCAAGATACATATTAAGAGCAACATAGTCTCCTCTCCTAAAATTGAAGGCAAAATTATTATATTAAGCTCGGGCATATTATCGTTTATAGTTAAAGAAATTGATAACGAAGGATGATAACGATCACAAGGCAATAAATACTCATTAGCAATTTCAACTGTTACATTTTCATTATCATTTGCAAAAAGTAGGTCAAGTAAAACACCGTTGCAATTTGTGATTTGATTGAGCTGAAATAGGTTATAAAATGCAAAAGTATCAACTAAAGTATCAGTAGCAGTGTTACTATTATTACTAAAGACACCTCTGTCATCATGGTACCATTCGCTGTTTGGCAGATTGTAGTCTTCTGTTAGAATGAACTTGTGTTCAGGAAAATTGTTACAGACATATTCTATACTAATAATCTTAATATTGATGATATTATTATTACTTAGAACAGACGTTCTCTGTTATCATTTTGTCCATCCTCTCCAAATCTCCCCACTACTTTATCGTTTTCTTTCCTGTCGGTTCTGCCGTTAAGGTCTCCTGTTATAATTATCTTCACGTTCTTGTTTATTAGCACTATTTGATGTTGAAGTTGTTCCGTGAAATGCTTATTTTTTCTACTCTCTAGTGTACATTCTTTATCAACTCCGCTCCAGCAGTGGATACGGTCTTTTATTGTTTTCGTTCCATCCTTTCTTTTTGGTTTCTGTTGTTACTAGTATGTCGATGTTGCTTTCTCCAAACTCCTTGATTACTTCCATCGCCTTTTGGTTCCATCCTGTATATTCCACGTTGCACGCACATATGAATGTTCTATCTTTTCTTCGTTTTGATTTTTGGTTGAGCTTTGATAAGACTGGTTCTTCCGATCTCTTCACATTTCGTATCCAATGGAGCTCCCTCCCTGTGGATTTCCACCCAGGGATGTGTTTCTGTATTTGGCTTTTTCATTCTGCAATTTTCGTTTTTCTTACTCTAACGCCACAACCCCCGTTTGGAGGACCTTTTCTTCAGCCGCCTATTCTGAATCAGACGGTCTTAATTCTTCCGCCCTCTAGACTATTGTGACTTGTCCAGCCATCCTCTGCTCGCGAGACCGTTGGCCGGTTTTCACTTGTACCCCAGTCAGGGATTCTCACAGGGTGCTATCAGCTGGGTCAGCTAAACCCTGTTTTTTTTTAAGAGGTGTGACTCCTTTGTCCCTCCTCTTTTATCCGGGCTTGGGTCCGGTTGCATCGGTTATAGAGCTACTGACTTCACTTCATACCAATCCAGGTAGAGTTATATAAAAAACGTACAAACGCATACTCTATAAAAAAATCAAGAGAATATTAAGATCGCTGAAAAGTATCCAAAGTCCAAAGTCGATGAAATAATGTATGATCAATTATTGATGTTTGAATTATTTTTTAATCGATTTTCTTGTTTAACCCTAGGTGGACTATCGTAAATTTGACGACGCTCCTCGGTTTTCGTCGCAGTTCGGGTGCAGTTGCGTAACCTCTGCCCATTTCTCAGTAGCTGTTTCTTTAGTCTTGATTTAACAAGCGGTGAGTGTGTTTCTCCACTACTGTATTTATGTATTAGATTTTTTGAGAGCACGTCGTCAATTTTACGAAAGTCCACCTTCTACGTTAGTTTTTTTCTCTCAAGTTTATTTGGATGCCGGTGACGTTTTTGGTAAGTCATTATCTAATTCTTTTTTATATTTGTAGTAAATATTATTTTATTTAATTGTAGCACTATGTCATCACGAAAACCTTTAACGGCAAGTGAAATAAACGATGAAATACAGCGTATAATGAATGGTGAAGATAGTGAGCAGGAACCTTTTGAAGATAGTGGAAGTGACTGGGAGTTAGAAGAAGATGCTTTGGAGTTTGAATCGGACGATTCAGATGAAGAAGATGACTCTAAAAATAGTGGTAATTCCAAAATTTTCTAGCCATCCAGTGTATCCAGTTCATCTGTAAATTTAATGGATGCAGATATAAAAGTAATAGTGGTGGAAAGCGAAAAATCTACAGAAGAAGTACCTGGAAAATCAGGTGAGAACTCCACTGTTTCTCAGTTTATTGTAAATCCGGGAAAGGCTCTAAAAGGCAAAAACGGGCATAAGTGGTCAAACAAAATACCTTCATTGTCAAAAAGAACGGCAGCTAGAAATATCATTCATTTTATAGCTGGTCCCAAAGGAAATGCCAAAAACTACACAAAAGTTGAAGAATAGTTTCTTACATTTTTTGTTTAGAGGATATATTATGTCGTACTCTGTTACACTTAAATACTGAAATTACAAGACAATCTAAAAAATATGCCAGTCGTCCTAATATTTCTGACATGAGTAAAAAATGAGCTACAAGCTTTATTGGCAATTTTGATAATGTCTGCAGCAAATAAAGACAGTCATCTATCTGTGAAATATATGTTTGACAGTAATATATCAGGAAAATTTTATCAGGCTTGCATGAGTGGTCAGCGTTTCAAATATCTCATAAACTGTCTTAGGTTTGATGAAAAGGAAACACGAAAAGAAAGGCAGCAGGATGATCCTTTTGCGCATATGCGCGAAATATGGGACATTTTTATTACCACCTGCAGAGAATCATATACACCTTCATCCTATCTGACTATTGATGAACAGTTAGTAGGATTTCGAGGACGTTGCCATTTTCGAATGTATTTACCTGATAAACCTAATTTTTATGGTCTCAAAATCGTAATGATGTGTGACAGCTCTTCGAAATATATGATCGATGCTATTCCTTATTTAGGCAAGAAAACCAATACAAATGGTTTGCCGTTGGGTACATATTTTGTAAAGAAACTTACAAAATCAGTTCATGGTAGTAACAGAAATATTACCATGGACAACTGGTTTACATCAGTTAGCTTAGCAGAGGAGTTATTAAAAGATCAGTACAAACTGACAATTATCGGAACTCTTCGCAAAAATAAAAGAGAAATTCCACAGGAATTGTTCAATGTAAAGAACAGAGTCCCCAATACATCTATGTTTTGTTTTGATAAAAGAAAAACATTGGTATCATATATGCCAAAGAAAAATAAGGTAGTTTTACTTCTTTCAACACTTCACGAAGGTGCTGAAGTTTCCAAAATAAATGGCAAACCCACTATAATAACTGATTATAATGGAACAAAAGGCGGAGTGGATACATTTGATCAAATGTGTTATGAATATGAATGCGGGTCGTAAAACGAGGAGATGGCCTTTGTGTATCTTCTATAATATGATAAATATTGCAAGTATTAACTCGTATGTTATTTACACCACAAACACATTAAAAGCAAACAGAAAAGTTTTATCCAGATACGAATATATGGTTGAATTGGCTCGTCATCTCGCCGAACCTTGGCTGAAAGAACGATTGTGTATTCCAACTTTACGTCGAGATCTTAAGCAAACTATTAAAGATGTCCTCAAAATTTCCGAAGAAGTTGAACGTCCGTTACCTGAAAAAAAAAAAAAACGCAAGGCATGTTTCCATTGTCCGAGTAAAAAGAGGCGCATGACTACCACATATTGCAACCAATGCCATCACGCTATATGTGGCGAACACCGAGGTAGTTATATGTACAATGTGTGCAAACGAGTAGTGTACATCGACTTTATTTATATGTGTACCACTTACTAAGACTTACATTTTTTCTAATTTTTTGTAATAAAAGTGTTTATAACTACATTTGTAGTTTTTTTTTCAATTTTTTGTTAGATGTCGTAAAAATTACGATAGTCCACCATAACTGTCGGTAAATAATAGTTCACCTTTCTAGGGTTATAATGGTTCTTTCTCCATAAAAATGTTAGTCACTCAATACTTAAATCGTTTTTATTTCTGGCTTGTTAATTATATTAGCAGAAATAATTATGCAGATACGTACCTATATTGTAGGACACAACACACAAAAATAACAAGTTACATATTTACAGTAAAACAAACTAATAAAAATCTTTTACATTCATCGCTTCACTTTAGGTAAGTCGACTATTAATCAGCCAATTTCCGCCTTAATCTTTCAAGATGCTACTGTATGCAGGTCTAAAAACACCTTAGTTTAAGCCTTCAGACACGTCGCGAAATATATTTTACTTAGAGCTTGGCGAGGCTTTATCTCCTCTCATCAATTAACCTAATTGAGGGTTGTCGTCTTTGGAATAATTGTGTAAAACGGGGTAAATTGCTTTATAGGGGACAAACACGACTGGGGACTTCCTGATTCCACATAAAATTTAATTGAGATCTATCACGTACGAAATATAAACAATTTATTGATATTGTAAATCTTTCACTTGTGAAAACGTCCATGTACTAATTTTTTTGTATCATTTAATGACGTCCACATCAAAAACGCTAAAATAGTATCTTACTTAAGCTTTATATTTACAACAGAATACAAACAGAAAACAACAGTTTCCAAATAAAGATGTATTTACTATACAAAATGCGGTTTTTGTTTAAAACGGCTCATCCGCCAATACTTTATCGGTAGTTCTTCGAACATCTAATTTGTTCGTGTCACTTTTGGAATCCCAAAGGTTCGACACGTTGTTGAATGCTCTTTCGTTAATCCCGTCATTTCTCAATATCGAAATGAACGCCACTTTGGTATTATCGAAAACGCCGTGTCTGATTGATCTAAGTTTATTCCCATCTAGGTTTATGGATTGAAACGTCGAATTCTCGAAAGCTCCCGTTTCGATGTCAACTATCTGGTTATTTTCGAGAAGCAGTTGGCTCATTTGGAGGTTTGCGAATGTCCCGTTTTTGATTTCGGTTATTAGGTTGTTTTGAAGATGGAGTTCTTTAATGTTAGCTGAATGGAATGACTCTACAGATATGTTACTTATTTTGTTGTTGCTTAGTTTTAAATCTAGAAATAAAAATAATATTAATATTACATACATAACATGTTTATTCAATACCCTGTCTGTTTCTATCGGGTGATTATCTTAATATAGAACTTAATATAGGAAACATAATTTTTATTTTTACCACTAGTATTATGTAAATCTCAGTCAAAAGGGATCTGTATTTAAGTACCGTTTTGATTTTGCTAAACAATAGTTCTGTTGTTGTTACGGAATCCTTAACAAAAACAATAAATTGTAGGATTATGACCGTAAGAATATTTGAATGCAACTGTAACAAGGAGTCAAATCTACTATTAAATATAACCGCATCTTGCTTTATATAAACCGCTAGTACAACTACAAATGTATTATTATCAGTAATAAATTTCAATGCCATATCATACTGTCAAGCAATCATACTGCTTAACACTTAACATTTACTAGGAAAATACCAGAATAAAGTCTTGAACTAAATCTGTACCCTGGAGGTAAAGGACACTATGTCCATTTGTTACTTTTTCAGGAGAGCAATTATAACATTTTTTAAATTTTGTAAATCAGTAAATACTCGAACGTTTTTATATTTAATCAAGATTAATATAATATTATAGTTGTAATAATAAAACACTGAAAACTTTGTTTTCAAACTTCCACAAAATTTATTTTAAAACTTATCACTACAGCTGTTTCGGCTGATTGCCTTTCTCAAGTGATCTATTTTTGGCTTGGGTTTACAAATTTATAGTATCTAATGAAATAGGTTGAGGAGGGGAGAACTGTTTGTCTCAAGTTGGTCATTCAGAATTATATCTGTGTTTTTTAATTTGTTGATTTCCATAGATTCTAACAAAGATAGCTTAAGGCCTTTATTTTGAATGTGAAGAATTTTAAATTTGTCATTAAAAGAATGATTATGATCTAGAAGGTGAAGTGCGTATGTCGAATCTGTTTTTCTATTCTTGAAAGCCCTTTTATGTTCTGTTATTCGTTTATCAAAGTTTCTACCAGTTTAACCGATGTAAGTTTTTGGGCAGTCGCCATATTGAAGTTTGTATACACCACTATTTAAGTGTTTTTTATTTTGGCTCTTGTTATTTTTAATATATTTGCCTAGGTTGTTATTTGTTCGGAAAGCTGGTGTTATTCCTTTCTTTTTTATGTGTTTGGCAATTTTTGTTGTTATTTTGCCTGTATATGTAATCGAGCAGAAGGTACTGGGTTTTTTCTTTGGTGGTGGAAATACTAATTTCAGGGCTTTCTTGTGTAGTTTTTGATTTAACATTTTATTAATTGTTTGTTCGTTGTATCCGTTGTTTACTGCTATTTGCTTAATTATATTTAATTCTGTCTCAAAGCTGTATTTTGACATCGGAATTTCTGTTAATCTATGTAACATACTATGATAAGCTGTCAGTTTATGTTGTGTTGGATGGGATGATGAATTGTGTATAGTCGTATAAGTATGGGTAGGTTTATGAAATATGGAGAAGTCATGTTTGTTTTGAAGTCTGCTAATTTTTAAATCTAAAAAATTTATGGATTAATTTTGTTGTGTTTCTATTGTAAATTCAATATGACTATGAAGTGAATTAATATACGATAAAAATTGGTCGAGTTGCCTGTTAGTTCCTGTGAAACATACCAGTACGTCGTCTACGTATCTCCACCAATATAAAAACTGTTTGAATACGGGATGTTTTGAAATCTTTGTCCCTAGATGATCCATAAAAATATCTGATAGCAATGGGCTTAGAGGATTACCCATTATAAGCCCTGCACTGTTATTTGTATAAATTTTATTATTAAACTCAAAGTAGTCCTGGTTTATGCAAACTTCAAGAAGATGAAAAATTTCAGATGTAATTATTGGATTTGTACTATTTTGGTCTAAAAGGTTTTTTACTAGAGGGTTTTACTTTAACTTCTAAAAGTTTCTGTAGGAGGGATACTAGGAAAAATATTTTTTACGTCAAATGAAATTAATCTGGAGTTGTTAGGTAATTGAAAATGTTGTATTTTATTAACTAGTTCTATTGTATTTTTTATGGTAAATTTAGGTGAAAATTTAGTGTGTTCTAAAATAATCTCTAACAGTTTTTTTGAAAGTTTAGATGACGGAGCTGTATAAAAAGAAACTACAGGTCTTATTGGGTGATTCGGTTTGTGTAATTTAATGAAAGAGTATAATTTAGGAGGCCGGGGGTTCATGATATTTAGGTATTTTTGTTCTGTTGGATTTAGTATTGATTTTGAATTTTCTAACGCTAGCTTAATTTGTTTTTGATATTTTTCTGTCGGATCTTTGTGTAAAGTTTCAATATTTTGATTATTTAAGAATTCTATTGTTTTGTTATTATACAAAAGCAGACAAAGGTAACACTACTATTGCTATAGATAAAATAGAATATAATAACAATTATATTCTACCTCTTATACTTTATTGGATATTGTTGTTTACCTCTAACAACTTTTTTAAATAATGTGACATTTCATGTTAAGGCCTCTACGAAATAAACAAAACAAACACATTAAATAACCTATCCTGTTATTTTATAAGAGACAAATATTATAATGTTATAATAATTAAGTAAAATTCTAGACTACCAGTCTCAAAATTGTTATAGAGGCTCTCCATATCATCTTCATCTTCTTGGAGGTAATCGTTTGCGGCTACATTTCTATGTGTTAAATTTTGATAAAACCCATGACAAACCAACGCAAAGGCAATAGTGTATTTGTAACACACTATTGCCTTTCTTATTGCCTTATGGCAATAAATATGTAATTGGTAATGAGATTACTGAGACTTGATTTAATTGGGCTGGAAACATTACTTGCTGTCTTCGATACCTCATAAATTCTACCTGATACAAATTTTGATTATTAAAATCGGTCTTATAAAAGACCTTTCCAATGTGTTTTTGCTGGACTTGTCGAAAACCACATGTTGACAGTAAAACAGGCTCTTTTTTAACATTCTTTTTTCTACTTACAAAAGGAGAATAAGGTGACAGTTTCTTATCGTACAACGTTTTGAAGTTTTTGAAATCTGCAAGTTTCATATTGTGCACTGTGTATTTACCTAATGTTTGCCTAACTAGCTGTTGCCAGTGCCATGGTGTTAAAATGGCCAAATTGGAGAGTTTTTTTCTTTTTTTCTCGATCAAAGCATGAACACTGTCTGCTTCCATGTGTGTGCCCTTTCACTAAAAACTTTCAAATTAATGATGTTACTTTCAAATTTCATGTTTTTCATTGCATTCATCAATGTACAGTTAATACATGTAGTTATTGTAAGTTCTGTGCCTAGATAATTTCTCTTGCCTTTTCTCTGGAATAATGACTCTAGTACTCTGGGAAAAAATTAATATGTTGATGTATACTATTTATGGTTTCGGTAAGAGTTTTATTGATTAGCGTGTGTCTACCTCTATGATCAGCTCTTACTAAACCTCCTGGCTCACTTTTTTTTAAACATATTCACTATTACTTAATTAGATATACAAAGTGTGTCTAAAAACATAACCTTGCATACCTTCAATCGCTGACTCTTTACTGTAAGATTTTTTGTTTTTCGTATTCTGGCAATCTTTCAGAGCATTCCATGGTAACTTCATTTATGTTAATTTTAATTGCCTGCATCACTGCTAAGGAATAAATCGTTCTTAAGAACATTTTTTGTTATTGCCCCACTAGTAGTAGGAGTACTAATATCTTTCTCTTTTACGTTTGTTTTCGCTGGTGTAGGTACCTGGTTTGAGGTTAGCAAAATAATAAATCTGTGTTATTAAACAATAGCTTACATGTAGGTGTTGTCTCATTAGGAATATTATATGACAGTAATTGTAGTATTCTTTTTCCACGAGAGTTTAAATCCAGTTTGCAATTATTAAACAACAGATGTTCTGTACAACTTTTAACAAACTAACACTATTGCGAACTAAATAAAATGGTTACAATTATTTTAGTTCATGACAATTCCATCAGGTACCAGAGTACATAACACCATGTCCGGTTGGTTAATAACCGTGCACACATTTAGTAGAGGTAAACAACACAAAGTCAACATAGTATTGTTTACCTCTGACTGGAAGTGGACTTGGTGTCTAATAAAAAGTCGGTAACTTGCTGTAAAATTGTCTCTGGATTTAGTATGGTTTACCTCTATGTAGAGCAAGAAAAGTTGCATAATCCCAATTTTGATAAAAATGGACATAGTGTCCTTTACCTCCGGGGTACAGAAATATGTGCTGTGCTGCAGTGATCTCAGTTTGGAAACCAAGATGCGGATAGTGAGGTGCTACGTTCTTCCAGTGTTACTATATGGAGTTGAAGCCTGGACACTGACGCAAGCCACTGAAAAACGAATCGAAGCCTTCGAGATGTGGATATACAGAAGGATACTAAAAATAACTTATGTGGACCATGTCACCAACGTTGAGGTCTTACAGCGCATGACAAAAGAAAAAGAAGTGCTTAATTTAATTAAACAACGTAAGCTTGAGTACCTAAGCCACGTGATGCGGAACGAAGAAAAATATCGAATTCTTTAACTCGGTATGCAGGGTAAAGTATTTGGCAGAAGAGGACCGGGACGCCGTCGTATCTCGTGGTTGAAAAATATCCGACAATGGTTTGGGATGACCTCAGCGGAGCTGTTTCGCAGAGCAGTCAACAAAACTATGATAGCCTTGATGATCGCCAACATCCGGACCGGATAAGGCACTGAAGAAGAAGTACAGAAATATAAAGATATTTATTATTATTAGAAACTGTTCAGAAATTCTTTTGTACTCTTCAGAGACTGTTAGTATCTGCAGATCTCTATGTAAGGCGTCATTCTGGATATACCAAGGAGCATTAGCGATTGTTTATCCAGATGAATCCCTAGATATTTTACGTCATTCTTTTGGAGTAACGGATGTCTATCGAGGTTAACTTGTGGACATATACCTGTTCTTAGAGTAAATGTAATAAGTGTGGATTTTAAAGGATTTACTTTAATTCTCTAGAGTTTAAACCATTTATTAGTTTTGTTTAGATGTAGTTGTAGTATCTCTGATGCTATAACTGTATTACTATGAGATGTTAGGAAGGCAGTATTATCTGAAAATATTGCAAGCGTAAGGTTATTCATTGTTGGTAAGTCAGATGTGTACATCAGGTACAAGAAAAGTCTGAGCACAATACCCTAAGGTACACCAAATTGAGTGTATGGTAAGTTTTTCTTTAACTTGGACATAAGTCCTGTGTGCCACACCTTGTCGAAAGCATGAGAGGTATCTAAAAAGGCTGCAATACACTATTGCTTGTTTTCGAGACTAGTTCTCATTGTTGTATATAATCTCTGAACTTATTCTATTGTAGCGTGTTGGTTACAAAATTCGAATTGATGATCAGATGTAAGACCCTTTTGTCCAATATAGGTTTGATTTATTTTTGAAATGAGGTATGGCATCTTGTTGCCCTTTTATTTTCTCGTCGCTTTCCAAAAAGAATAGTTTTTGTCTTTGAGCGGCGTCAGATTTTGTAGATAAGTTTTCATCCCCTTATTTTTTCCTTCTTTAAATAGATTTCTAAGTCTGGTAATTATGTCTAGGTTTGCTTTGTCAATAGATACGTGTGTGGTTTGCCACTTTCTCCTTAGTTTTCTTTTCTCTTTAATTAAGCTTTTTTCACTCAGAGAACAATTTATGCTTTCCTCCATATTGCCTGTTCCTGAGTAGTATTTCAGCCCATCTATTGTATGGAAGTAGTAAGATGTTGTACAGTGTTTTTAATTTGTATTTTTATTTTGCGTGGCAATTTCACATATATGGAAAATATGTAATTTACCAGTGATTGCTAAATCTGTTCTGTAGAGTAGATACAGCGAGTTAAGTTCCACAGCACTTAGGCCACAATTGACCCATTGTGCATCCTCTTAGGAAGCTGTCACCCTTAGCTTATTGTCAATCCTGCCATTTCTAGGAAGGTGGACAAAGGAGAAGTTCTACGTAGAAAGCTAACGAATGGGAAATGCGAAATTCACAAATTAAGAAACAAGACAAATGAAATAATATCACGTAGAGACGAGTTAATACAGGTCGTCGAAGAGTTTTACGAGGACTTATATAGAAGTAGACGAGAAGATAAAACAGGAATACAAACAGCCATTTCAAAGAAGATCAAGAATCAAGGTTCCGAACTAATGCCAGAGATAAAGCTAAATGAGATTCGACAAGCATTAAGAAAAATGAAAAATAACAAAGCCCCAGGAGAGGATGGAATCGTAATAGAAGCTATCATAAATGGAGGAGATATGCTATTAAATAAATTAAGGAAACTATTCAATCTATGTTTGCAGCAAAAAGAGGTGCCCAAAGAGTGGAACAATGCTACAACCATGCTTTTGCATAAAAAATGAGATAGAACGGACCTAGAAAATTATAGACGTATTAGCCTGTTGAACCACATATACAAGCTCTTCACTAGGGTAGTGACATCAAGATTGGAGAAAAAATTAGATTTTTACCAACCGAGAGAGCAGGCAAGATTCCGCTCAAATTATGGTACCAATGATCACCTCCACACAGTAAAGACACTCATTGAAAAATCTATAGAATATAACAAACCTCTTGTTCTCACTTTCATAGATTTCATAAAGCGTTCGACACGATCGAATTAGACAGCCCTATAGAAGCAATGAATGACAGCAGGATTGACCATAAGTATAGTGAGCTTATTTATAATATTTACAAAAATGCCACTATGACTGTTAAAATAAACAATAAAACCCGACCAATAAAAATAAATCGTGGAATAAGGCAAGGAGATACATTGTCGCCGAAATTATTCATAACGGCATTAGAATATGCCTTTAAGATGATCAATTGGGACCACAGAGGAGTAACGATAGACGGCGAAAAGCTTAACCATCTCCGTTTCGCAGATGACATTGTCCTTATCACAGATAATTTAGGAGAAGCTACAGATATGTTAAACGAATTGGATTTTGCATGTTCGAAGGTGGGCCTGAGAATGAACTTGACCAAAACTAAGTTTATGACAAATTTGGTCCCCAATAACCATTTAACTATTCAAGACAAAGTGGTAGAACTGGTGGAGAAATATACGTATTTGGGTCATGAAATAAGAATCAGCAGGGATAACCAAACATGTGAGATCCAAAGACGAATTACTTTAACATGGGCAGCCTTTGGAAAACTGCGAGACACACTTAGGGCCAACATACCAATCAGCCTCAAAAGAAAAGTGTTTGACCAATGCGTATTACCGGTCATAACCTATGGGGCGGAAACTATGACTTTAATCAAGATCACGAAGGCTTCGAAACTGAGAGTGGCACAGAGACGAATGGAACGGTCTATGCTGGGAGTGACGTTGAGGGACCGAATAAGAAACGAAGATCTGCGAAGAAGGACGAGTATTACTGATATTGTGGAACGCATAGCGGAACTAAAATGGAACTGGGAGGCCATGTAGCGAGAATACACGATTCACGATGGACGAGCAAAATTACAAATTGGAGGCCAAGAGCAGACAAACGCAGTAGAGGAAGACCACCTACACGTTGGGCTGACGACATCAGGCGTATCACTAAAAATTGGAAACAAAGAGCACAAAATCGTGAGGAATGGAGGAGTTTAAGGGAGGCCTATTTCCAGCAGTGGACGTGATAAATAGAGGCTGGATGATGATGATGATGATGGACAAAGGAGACATCTTCCTTATTGACCGCTAAATATTGAAGCCAAGCTTGTATACTGGCGTTGTATTACTTTTTTCTTTATAGTAAAATGCTAAGCCGAGCGTCACGAAACTAGGGGCACGACAAGGCGTTACGGGCAGCGTCAAAATATGTATTGACGTACATTGACGCACTACTCTTGATATATTATTAACTCTAAACAGGTTTAAATTAAAAACTGCATGAAAAATAACAAATACAGACATTAAATGAGAAGTAAAAAATTAAAAAAACATCTGTCAATAAAAGATTCGATTCGTAATAGTTGTTATAATTTAAATGTCATATGTGTCATCCAATTAATACCAATATTGAATTATTATCTATTAAAATTTTTATGGCACTCCTTTTAAAATAATTTTATATAAATACAATTATTATTAAAATAATTTTATTTAGTTTATACAATAATTAAATTAGTTATCAAACATTTTATTAATAATTTAATATTTTGTCTGAATTTGAAAGTTCTGTCAGAAGTAAACAGCGTACGCTTTGTTAATATGTTAGTAGATGGCGTTAGGAACAAACATAATAGTGGCGCTAGTCTATTTTATTTACTGTCTACTATATCACCTATTTTTTTATTGCTTTTTCTGTTTGATCATTCTGCTAAGAGTTTAATTAACTGTTTTGTTCCCAAAATATAGATAAATACCTTAAATAATTAGTTTTCTCTATCATAATACACTCACCGGCAAAATTAACGGAACACCTTAAAATTGGGACATGTTAGATGTCTCGAATTTCCTAAACCTGTTGTCCGATTTTAGTGATTTTTTTAGTATGTTATAGGTATATTATTTAAGAATATCGATGTAATAATATTGTTGCTAGACAGGTCCATGTCATTTTATACCGGGTGTAACAATCCTACTGTGTTTTTTCCTTAAAGTTCGGAACACCCTGTGGAATATTCTAGCATATATAAAATATTGAAATTAAAACTTAATTATAGCCTTAGGCTTTCTTAACATTTTTTTTTGATTTATTTGCTTATGTTTGATAATAAAAAAGTTAGGTACGTTAACAACTAGCCATGTTTTTCATCAATAAATCCTCATTTTCTGCTTAGTTTAAAAACAAGCCCAAAGTAGGCTATGAGAAGTTAACAATTTATTACACACACCGGCAAATTTAAAGGAACCTGTTATGAATGCAATATTTCTTTATATTTGTATTTTATAGACTATATCTACATAGCTTTGAAAGATCCTTGTCACAAGAAAGTCTTAAATGTCAAAACGTCAAATTAATTTGTTTATTTGTATTGTGTTTTACATTTTACAGTCATTCTGTCTGTTCATAACAAGTACAAACTTGTATTTAATTGAGCGCACAGTAAGAAAGAGACTTAAAGAAGCCGGTCTCAAGTCATATGTGCCAATAAAAGCTCCCAGACTCCCGAGACACCATCGTTTAGCACGACTACAATTTAGTCGAGTACATCAAAATTGGAATGATAACCACTGGAGTCAAATTCTCTTTACGGACGAGAGCCGTTTCTGTGTAAATTACATCGACGGTAGAGAAAGATTGTATCAACGCCAAGGAGAACGAAATGCCCCTTTCAATTTTACTACGACCGTACCTTTTGGTGGAGGTTCAATTATGGTGTGGGGCGGTATATGTTTGGGAGCAATAACAGAGTTAGTGGTGATTGATGATGGAGCATTAACAGCAGATAAGTATATCAGAGATATTCTCCAAGACCATGTGGTACCTTTTTCACCATATATTGGCGAAAATTTTATTTTATTGCAGGATAATGCGAGCCCACACGTCGCAGACTGTGTAAGATATTTCTTATTACAAGTGGGTATAACAACGATGAATTGGCCAGCTTGTTCCCCAGACCTAAACCCGATATAGGATATGTGGGACATGCTAGGCAGAAAACTTAGGGCACGGGTTCCTGCTATTCAAAACAGAGAAGAAGTCACAACTGATCGATAGCGTTATCAGAAGTATGAGAAGACGAATAACTGCAGTTGTAAGGGCTCTTAGGGGAAACACACGCTATTAAAGCCAAAAAAATGCATAAAAAAACAATTTAAGTTCAAACTGTACAATAAAGTTAATGCGTTTAAAATCCGTATTTTGTTGAGTCTGACATCTTTGTGTTTTATTTCTTCTTAAACAGGTTTTATATTGTACTACCATTGTAATATAAATTCAAAATACTTCACCAACATTCGTATTATGATGTTATCTAAACAGTATATAGACTAGAGAGAAAATACTCAGATTTTATGGTTGTTCCTTTAAATATGCTGGTGAAACTAAGAAGAAAATGAGCATTTATTGATGAAAAGCATGGCTAGTTATTAACGTACCTAACTTTTTTATTATCTAACACAAGCAAATGAATCAAAAAAGAAAATGTTAAGAAAGCCTGAGACTATAATAAAGCTTTAACTTCAATATTTTATGTGTGCTAGAATATTCCACAGGGTGTTTCGAACTTTAAGGAAAAAACACAGTATGATTGTTACACCCGGTATAAAATGACATTGACCTGTCTAGCAACAATATTATTTCATTGATATTCTTAAATAATATACCTATAACATACTAAAAAAATCACTAAAATCGGACAACAGGTTTAGGAAATTCGAGTCATCTAACATGTCCCATTTTTAAGGTGTTCCGTTAATTTTGCCGGTGAGTGTATATACAAATGACTATCCGCATCCGCTTTTAATAAGAAACAAGAGTTAAGAGTTTTCCATTATGTCTCCTATGTTGCGTTATGAGATTCACTACCTTAGTAATAAACAGTAAAAATAATTATCAAATACAACTTACGTTCAATTGTTGATCCGTTGAAACAGCCTTCGCTGATATTTTTGATTTTGTTATAAGACAAATCAAAGAACTCAACATCAAATCCATTTGAACATGTGCAATCCAAAACGCCGATATTATTGTTTGTGGCGTTAATTTTTTTAACACTCTTTAAATCGTTCAACATATGCATATCCCACTTCTTCAATTTGTTCTCGTATAACCACAACACGGCTAAACTGTCGAGGTTTTTCAAAGAAATACTTTCCAATTCGTTCACTTGAAGGAGAAGCACAGTCAATGTAGGGAGATTTACTGAAAGAGAAATCATTAATCAATTTAAATTGTACGGTAGCCGCGGTTGGAGTGCTTCAATGGGGCTGTCGAGGTGACACAAATAATTGAAAAATTGAAAAAGTTTTTTACGCCTACGCAGCAATACAGAAGCGTATTTGAACTTAAATTAAAGACATCTTTAAATATTCATTTGAATTCGTTTAATTAACATATAGATAAATTCTTACCTAATGAAGTTGCTTGTAGAATTTTTAGGTTGTTATTATCTAAATCCAGACGGTGTAAATTTGGCAAGTTTTGGAACGCCATTTCTTCAATTCGTTCTATTTTATTAAAATCAAGTCTAATGGAGGTAAGTTCGGCCAAATCTCTAAATAGACCTCTTTCCAATACTCTTATTTTATTCATACTTAGTACTATGTGAGTTAATCGGTGCATGCCATCAAAAGAACCGCCTATAAAAAATGTTTTAAACATATTTATACTTTACAAATGAAAGTGCATACATTGACTTGCCATTGATATAAATAAATAGAAACATAACCATTAAAGAAATGCAAATAACCTGCTACAGCTACAACGTGGATCTACACACTCTATTCGTAGACTTCAGACATGCGTATGTTATGAGTTTTTTTTTATCTTAAATCACCACATAACTGTATTAAATGGGAAGAACATTACAAAGCACTGTTAGAAGAAATAAGAACCATATAATAAACTACTCTATCGGGAAAGGTAATTATTTAGGTTTTGGAAGAGCCGATTATGATGAGAAAAAATAGACCTTCAAAATAGATCAAATCAAATTTTTTTATAGGTTATAATTACTTTGAAATAATTGAGTCCTTTAGGACAAGAATACAGGAAAAGTCTAAAAGTTGCCTTGATCACATTTTTTTTACAATCCCAGGGAATTATTATACAATATAAAGCATCAAGTCGTGGACACTTGTGTTACTGAACATAAACCGACTGTTATTTGTTAACCACTTAACCTAAAAAATAGTTATACAAAACTAAGCAGAGAATAACGCATATTCAATTATAAAGAACTAAAAAAAGGCTTAGAAACTTATGACTGGTGTGAATATAATGCGTCTAAAAATGTTAATGTCAAATGCAATTTATTATGTAAAATTCTTAACAAACTTACAGTAAAAAACAGTTATGTAAACAAACACAAAAACATGAGAAGAAGCGCCAAAGTTGGATAACTGCAGGACTGGTTAAATCCATAAACACAAAAAATCTCTTGTATCGTAAACATGTCAAAGATCCTGACAAAAAAAAATAAATATTTCAATTATAGAAAACAACAAATATATTAATAAAAAATACTAAGAAAGATTACTTTAGAAATGAAATATAGAAAAACAAGAATGTTTCCAAAAACCTGTGAAATATTGTTAAAAATTTGACATGTAAAGAAACCGAAAGAAATACTATAGAAATAGTTACACAAGAAGGAACTACTGTAGCAGATGGTGAAACTGTCTCTAAGTCTTTTGCTCGTTATTCTACAGAAATTGGAAAAACTTATGACAAGAATATAACACCACCGACATCGTAGTATTTTCCAAATTTCCAGCGTGATGCATTTTTAACGACAAATTTAAGGAAACAGTTGTAATTCGTATGTACAAGAAGTGAGATACACAAAGTTTGTCAAACTATAGACCAATCTCACTAATTACTACTTTATCAAAAATCTTTGAAAAATGTCTTAAAATCGGATCAACGTCTTTCTTTGTTAAACACATCATATTATCGTCTTCGCAGGATTTCGTGAAGGTTTATCAACAAATGACGCAATGATACTGCTTGTGTGTTTCTAGACCTGGCAAAAGCATTCGACACTGTAAGTCATCCAAAACTACTAGAAGTACTAGAAAATAGTGGAATAAGCAGCACTGCTCATAATTTACTGAAGACTTATTTGGACAACAGACAACAAATTGTTAGAATAAATAACAAAAATAAAATAAAATTAAAAAACAAATTTTCAACAATAAGAGATACAAAATTATGTAGTTATATTAATTATACAGATAGTTTCTGAAAGAAAATGTTTAGAAAAAAAATATTTATTAATATTTAAAAAAAAATATTAAAAATCATTTTAAATATTGCAAGTAAATTTTGCAAAAACATGTCGATTTTTTGCTTATAGCCGGTTAGAATAACTTTTTAACCATTAACCTTAAGAAATTTTTTTTTCATATTTAGGAAGCCTGTATTTTTTTTACAAATTTAAAAGAAAAAAGTTGACCTAGAACAATTTGGGATGAAGTTTTTTCCTTTATTTCAAACAATAGCAGCTTTGTTTATAATAACTAAGAGATATTATTAGGGTCATCTAAAAAAACATGCTTTAGAGTTTTAATTTGCAAAATTAAAAAAAAGTTGCATTTTATTGGAATTGTTCACAAAGCTTCAAAAATGTGGTCCTCAAAATCTTCCGGCTTTGAAACTTGTGGGAGCGTTGGAAGGAGAATAAGCTGTTAACTGTATGTCTGGTTCTTGTTTTTGACTTTCGACGTTTCTTTTTTTTAATTTGTATGCACTTTTTGCGCACATTAGAAATATATATTATTTCATTTATTCTTAAAAGTTTAATTCCGAAAGTGGCTGCAGACTGTAGACCGCAAACCACAGACTGCAGCAACAGTGTCCTCTGCGGTCAGACCTATTCCGAGCAGAACTGCACTGCATCTACAAAACAGCGACAACAGCATTGCACGATGGGAATTAGAATAGTATAATATTAAAAATCGTAGAAGTAGGGTGTCAGACGCAATGAACAACGATGAATTAATGTTATATCTTTTGATGGAAGAAGAAGATGACGACGATCTTTTACTTTTGCATTATAAAAAAAGGAAGCCAACTAGGCCTCTATTTAAAAATAGACAATTTGAAGGAAGTTATTCAATACTCATCAAAAATCTCATCTTCATTTAAAAAACTCATTTTCAAAAGATATTCAATGGTTTTCACCTTTCAGTCAATTTGGAAACAGCAAAAATACGTGTTGTCACTCTGCGGTCGGCAACACTACTGGTTCTGGTCCAGTCCTGCGCTCTGCGGTGGCGACGTTCTGCTTGCGGTGGCGACAGTGCCACTCTACTCGACATACAGCTCATAAGAAACCATATGAACCAGTAGGTCTGTCGCTGCGGTCTGCGGTCTGCGGTTTGCAGTTTGCAGTTTGCGGTCGTGTTCAGACTCGTACCTTAAGTGTTAAATAAACCATCTAATAATTTGTTTAAACCATTATTTTTGCAGATTTTCTTATTTGGTATTTTTTATTCTCGAATTTAGCTATTTTTCGGGGTTTGTCAGCTTTAATCCTTGATCAAGGTTGATTTTAAATAGCTTGTGCTATTTTGATTCTGTTACCTTTAAAGTTAGGTACACTCTAAAGATATTTTTAACAGTCAAACATCAGTAAATAAAAACATCGGCTTTAGAAGAAACGTAATGGGTACAAAGAAAGCATTATTTGTTCTTAATATAAATTGCACAAATACATATGGATTTGAAACAGACATTATATGTCGGTTTTCTTGATCACAAGTCATTCGCACATATAGTATTTTATTCAAGGTAACGGTTGGTAATCATCTGTCAGACTAAATAGTGATAAAACGAGTGGTAAGGCAAGGGGTACATAGTTTCTTTGCTATATTTTTAATCTGCATTCAGAAGAAATAATTCAGGAAGTACTAAAAAAAACCCCAACTGGAATTAAGGTCAACGAAGAACCTATATTATAATGTAGTTCGACTAATTATGATGAATAAAATATAAAAACGCTTGGAAATTAGTAGAAAACAAGCCTCATGGTTGAAGAATGTTAGAGAGTGGACCGATATACGACAAGTCGAACAATTGTTAAGAATACCTCAAGATATAGAAAGTCTAAAGTTAGTCTAAAAACTACACAAAAATGGAGACACAACAGACCTGACAAATTATTGACCAATTTCACAACTTTCCAATGATTATTACAAACAGGTTAACAATTAAATTTGACTGATATCAACCAGTGTAACAAGCCGGATTTAGAAAAGAGTACAGCACATGTGACCATCTATATACTTTGAAAATCCCAATAGATAAGACCAACGAATACAATCTCCCATTATGTCTGGCTTTCATAGATTATAAAAAATCTTTTGATAATGTAGAACTGTACGCAATAGAAGAAGCATTAGTCAAAACCGGATTAACTCCAGGTATAGAATATTAATACATAATATCTACAAGCTGAAATGATAGTGACGTTGGATATTGGAATCGAAACAAAACCAGTAAAAATCAACCGAGGCGTAAGTCAAAGATACATAATATCTCCAAAATTATTTACAGATGCCCTAGAAGATATCTTTAAGTCAATAGAATGGAAAAATAAGGGAATCTATAATAACGGAAGATACTTGAACCATCTTGGATACTTAGATGTGTAGTACTAATAGTCGACACGTGGAATGCGCTGAATGCGATGATTGAACAGCTACACAGATAATCCCTAAAAAAAGGGCTAAAAATGAATTTCAGCAAAACAAAGATAATAAATCTATGATAGAACATGCATAAACATATTTGGGTCAAAATGTCAAGGTCAGGGAAGAAAATAAGACTACCGAAATAAGCAAAGCTATAAAAATGGGATGGGCAGCATTCAGCAGACTCTAATATGTACTTAAAAATAAAAATATACCTCAAAAACTTCGAACCAAAGTGTTTAATGTTTGTATCCTAACTGTACTTACATATGGAGCTCAAATATGAACGTTTACTAAAATAAACGAAGCACGAAGATATTAAAAGAAGTTCAGGGCCAATGTGAAAATGTCTCACAAACACCAGAGATGAATGTCGAGATTTGAGAGAGGCTTCTATTCGGTAATCCGAATATAGAGAAGTGCTTAAAAAACAGCCTAGAGGTTCTTACAGAGGCAGGAGAATCTAATAATATCAAAATCAAACATGGGACCAAACAGGGATGTATATTGTCAACCCTGTTCTTCAACATATTCTCTGAGAAAAACTTTCAAGAAGAAATAGAGAATGTTGAAGCCGTATCAATAAGATCAGATACGCGGATGATGCGGTGGTATTCGCTGACAGTTATAAAACCCTCTAGAACTCAATGAATAGTACCACATAAATAAGTCAAAGATATAGACTTTCACTTAACGTTAAGAAAATAACAGATATGACGATCTTTAAGAAAGAGCAGCAATTTAAACAAATCAGTGTGAACGCCCAACAAATAGAAAGAGTAAAAATATGTACCTACTTGGTAAGAACGTCAATAAGAAGGATCTACTTTTAAACAAATGGCTAAGCTATTCAAATGTCATGATTTAACAATACCCATAAAAGTATAACTATTACAATGTTATATCTACATGATGAATCTACATATGAATCCTACAGATATTTTCTACCGACCAGGACGTCTTACCAATTAGCACGTATTATTTGGAATAAAAAAAGGAGATATTAACCACAATGAAAACAGCCATATTGAATACCACCATCAACATGTCTTGAATGTTTTGAAAACAGTTAAAAAACAGTAGGTCTTGAATACAACTAAATTAAGAAAATTGCAGTATCTGGGCTTTATCATAAAAGCAGGGAGATATGTGTTACTGCAAATCATTACATAGGAAAAATAACTGGGCAGAAGAAGCATCGGAAGAGGACATATATTCTGGTTAAATAATTCGAAACAATGGTAATAACTTTATTATATTATTAGCCAACCTTATTAACGAAGGCGGCAATTAAAGATGAAGAAAGAAGAAGTTCGAACTCTATGTACTTCAAACTTATAAGAAAACTAACTGAAATAATTAGTTCTTCAAGTAAAACTACGACACATGGATTGAATACCTAAAGAAGCTTTATAATGATGAACAGTAAATGATGTTAGAACCAGAAACACCAGAAATCATTACAAACAAGGAAGTCGAGATAACCGTACAAGAAGTAAAACAAACTTTAGAAAAACTGAAGAACAGAAAAGCTGCAGGTAAAGATGGAATTCCAAATGAATTATTGAAATATGTTGGAGAAGCATTAACAGAACAGCTAACAGCACTAATTAACAAAATCATCAAACATAATAAAATACCTGAAGAGTGGAAGAAAAGCGAGCTTATCCTACTATACAAAAAAGGAGATAAAAAACAACCTGAAAACTACAGAGGTATCAACTTATTAAACACCACTTTGAAGCTTACAGCCAAAATATTGCAAGGCCAAATAAATCAGAGAATTACCTTAGCGGATAAACAGCAGGGTTTTCGCACAGGAAGATCGTGCACAGATGCAGTATTCGTCATAAAACAAATTACCGAGAAAGCACTAGAGTATAACAGACCAGCATTCATATGTCTAATAGACCTGAAGAAAGCGTTCGATGAAGTAAAGCTTAAAGATGTAATTCACCTTCTTAACGATAGAGAAATTCCACTAGATGTTATAAAAACACTAGAGAACATTTACCAGAACAACAATATGGAAGTCAGAATAGATGACCAGTTTACAGATCCAATAGATATGGGCAATGGAATAAGACAAGGAGACTCGCTTAGTCCAACGCTATTCAATCTAATCATGGATGAAATCATCAATACTATTAATAAAGGAAGAGGATACAAAATGGGGAACAAAGAAATCAGAATACTCTGCTATGCAGATGATGCGGCCCTAATTGCATCCAATTAAGACGATCTACAAAGACTAACCCATAGATTCAACAGAAGGGCAAAGGACTTTAATATGGTGATCTCTGCACAGAAAACTAAAACAATTGTAATCAGTAAAGAACCAATTAGATGTAAACTGGAAATCAACGGTATCAGCATTGAGCAAGTAATGGAAACAAATTACCTAGGAATTACACTGTCAAGCTACGGAGATGTGGAAAAGGAAGTGAAAAATCAAGTACAAAAGGCTAATAAAATAGCAGGTTGTCTTAATAACACGATATGGCGCAATCCCCACATTAATACCGACGGGAAATCAAGAATCTACAAAGCTACAATAAGACCAATAATGACATACACTTCAGAGACAAGACCGGATACCTCCAAAACTCAGCAACTACTAGAAACAGCGGAGATGCGTTTACTGAGGAGAATTACAGGAAACAGACTGAGGGATCGAATGAGGAGTGAAGAGATCAGAAGAAATGCAATATACCAGAAATAAATGAGTGGACACTGAACAGAAAAAAGGAATGGAACGAACACATAAACAGAATGGAAGAGACCCGATTAGTCAGAATAGCGAGGGACAAATCACCAAAAGGTAGAAGAACTATCGGGCGACCACGCAAAAGATGGAGTGATAACCTCCAATAGAGGCTTAATCGACATTGAACAAGCATTTTGCTTATAAAAAAGAAGAATAAGAAGAAGAAGTAAAACTAGGAATAAATATAGAGGAATACGATACTAACCTTCAATAACCTTTATTTTATTGTCATCCAAATACAACTTGGTAATCGGCAAATTATTAAAGATCCCTTTCCTAATAGACTTCAGGAGGTTCGCCCCTACTGTTAAAGTTTCCAATCTCTTAAGATCATTAAACGCACCAGGTTCGAACTCCTTCAAATCAGTATCGACTATGGCCAGGTGTGACGTGTTCAAATTTTGAAAAGCGTTTCCGTAAACAATAGGAAGAACTTGATGTTCAATTTTGATGGCATCGTAGATGTCTGGATTATAATTCTTGATGCTGCTTGGAAGATTCTTTGTTGTTATTACGACTTGCTCACTTAGATCTTGTTGCTTCTTAGAACTTAGCGTGATTTTAACATTCACAAACGTAGTTTTTTCCGAAACAACACTTAAAACGCATAAGAACAACAGAAAAACGTATGCCATCTTAACAAATATTAATACAATTCTATATTTCACTTAAAACGTTGTTTGTTTTAACACTATACGTATCTACATGGTGCTGACCTTAAGATCAGTCTCTATCATCGCAGACTACCGGTTGGCAAGTTCAAAATCAGTATTTGTTTTATTTTTTACAATCTTTCATAACTTGTTGAAACAAAATAATTGATATGCAATGTACTAGTAATCGCTATTTATTATTGTTACTAAAACCTTGCGAAGATAACCATAGCAATTAATTTGTGATATCGAAAAGATTTTTTCCAAAAGATTTTCTTTCCATGAATTAATATCTCTAATAAATATGATGTCATTGAGATTTGGTACAAACACTACGCAGAATTTACGATATAGTTTTGTTTAGTAATTATTTTTATTGTCTATCTGTTACATCTCACTTTTTTGATAGCTATATTGTGGAAACTATATTACATAAATTGCTAAATAGAATTTTATGTCGATAGTCTATTCAATGGTATACTGTTTCGTAGTTTAGTGTAAAACCGGTGCAGTGGGCAGTGTACGTCTAGAGAAGTAATAGAATTTTGTGACTTGTTAGTAATTGTTTTATAATAGTACTTCTCCGCTAATCGCCAGGAAATTTTGACATTCCTGTCAAAATTTCTTGAAGAAAAGGTCAGGACTTCCTTACTGTAAGGAAATGTCATTACCTTACTGTAAGGAAATGATATTTCCGTACAGTTGTTAGTGTTCTATATAAATGATAGAAAACACATTGCTTATAAGGAATTAATTTATATTTTGAAAACATCAAGTCATTGCTGAATACATTTTTAAGATCAATTTGATATATTTACAGTAATTTGACAGTTAGTACACTTATTGAACATTGGAGGAACATTCTTAGAACTATGAGAATCATTTTGGACAACATGCAGGGTGGAAGTGTCATTTTGTTGAATATTTTGTACTGTGAAAATTTTATTTGCCACCTCAACCTTATTGTTAAGCGATTCTTCGATATATCCTTCAGCAACGTTTGATGACTTCCATCCGCCATGCCTCTTTAAACTAGTTATGTCGGCACCAGAGTCAACCAATATTGTTGCAGAAGACCGACGAAAGCAGTGACCAGTATATTCTGTCGGATTTACCAAGTTCAAATAAGTAGCAATTATTTTGGGCATTTTTCTAAATTGATGAATTCCTACCACTTGTCTACAACCCTTTCCGCTTTGATATTTAAAGAAAAATCGGTCACTGTTCATATTTTCTGGTCTTAACGAAACATACCTTCGATAAACATTCAAGTAGATCTGATTAATTACAAATGATCTTGGTTTGTTGGTTTTCGAATCAGGTATGCTGATTAAAAGCTTAGATTCTAAGTCTTCTATATCGTGTACAGTCATTCGGACTAACTCATCCATTCTACAGGCCCCAGAATTACCAAATGTTACAGCCACCTAAAAAATAAATAAAGCTATAATCTAAATAGAAATTAAAACCTTGTAAATTACCTTAATCATTAAATTTTCTTTATCTGGAGCTTCTTGGATAAATTTTTCAATTTCTTCCTTCGTTAAAATCTTAGATTTCTTTGCCCTATAACCTTTAGCTTGCCGTTTCAATAAAGAACGAAGTTTTGAGTATGTAGATATATCTACATTGTGTTTAAGTGCAAGGGTTGACTTCAGCATTGAATAATTGGCCCATAATGTTGAAGATTTCATCTTTAAACAAAGGTCTAGGAAATATGCCATTACAACATTTTCTGAGAAAGAACTCGTATTTTTACTCATGCGATAATCCATAAAACGTCTGTATGCATTTTCGTACTTTTCTCTTGATTTCTTTGGCAATAATTCTAATGAAGCAGTATTCACTGCCTCAACCAGCTCTGGAGGAGTCCCAGGAATGAAAATTTCATCATCACTTATCATTTTACTTTCGAGAACACCAGCAATTAAATTTATAAGCGTCAAGTTTGACAATTCAACCTCAATACGTTTCCATAGTAACCCAAGTAAATCAATCAATATCTGTCGAATTTTAAACGATTTGCGGAAAAATAGTATGTTTACCTCGTAGGAAAAGCCACATTCCTGGACTCTGTGTTGCTAAGTCTCGGCTTGCGCCTCGACTTAGCAATCTTCACAGTCGTCCAGGAATGTTAAGCTTTTCCTACCCGGTAAACAATGTACTATTATCTTTTAGATATTATGGATTATAAAAAGAGCAAAAAAGATTGTTAGCACTTTTTGAACAAAGTTTTGACGGGTGATGAGTATGATGATGAAGAGGAATCGGTAGGAAAACATCATGTAGAAAAAACTTGAAGCAAAGCGATACAAAACAGAAAATTGAAGAATTAGATGATTAGACAGATTCTTCCAATTGTCCATATTTTTTGGGCAAAGATAATAAAAAAAATTGCCTAATCATATTGTCCCTACAAACGCCACAACTCGAAGTGAAAATTTTATTCTGCAGCTTCTAGGTTCAAAAGAATGTGTCAAAAAAACCGATATTTTAGATATCTGAAACAATCTATTTAATACTAATGTCTTTATCGATTTATACAGCCCTTTCTATCCAATTTTGGACGTAGGCCTCCTCTTCCTTCTTTCACGTCTCTCTATTGTAGGCAGTTTATGTCCACTTCGGCCCTGCGTGTTTCTTCAAGTCATCTGACCATCTCATTTGTGGACTTCCTCTTTTTCTTTTGTAACTATATGGTCTCCAGTGAATAATCATCTTATTCCATCTGTCCTCTTTCTGTCTTATGGTATGTCCAGAGAACTTCCACTTAAGTTTTGCTATCTGCCTTGATACATCGGTAACTTTTGTTTTGTTGCGGATCCAAGTATTTTTTTTCTTGTCTGATAGCCTGATGTTCAGCATTTGTCTTTCCATGGCTTTTTGAGTCTTTGCTATTTTTCCATGTTTTCCTTTGAAAACGTTTGAGAACCGTAGGTGACATAGGAAGTATATATTGGTTGAAGACTCTTGTTTTTAAATATTGGGGGTATTTACTATTTTTTAGTATGTAGGAAAGTTTTCCGAAGGATACCCAAGCCAAGTGTATCCTTCTCTTTATTTCTCTGGTCTGATTTTCTTTATTTAATTTAACTAGTTGTCCGAAATATACATATTCTTTTACTTGCTCTATAGTTGTTTGTGCAATTGTAATTATTAATTCTTCTGGTTGGTTGGTCATAACTTTTGTTTTATTATAATTCATTCGTAGACCTATTTTTGTTAATTCGATATTAAATTCATCCATCATTTTTTGTAATTCTTCCCTTTTATCTGTTATTAATATAATGTCGTCTGCATATCTCAAGTGATTCAAGAATTGGCCATTTATGTTAATACCCCGTTTTTCCCAGTAATTTCCTCATAACGTCTTTCAAAGCTTGATTGAATAGTTTGAGTGATATAGTGTCACCCTGTCTGACTCCTCGCCGTATCTTAATAGGCTCCGTTTGTTCAACTATTTTAATGGATGTTGTTGATTGATCAAATATATTGAAAAATAAGTCCGTATATCTATAGTCTATTCTCCCATTTTGTAAAGAGTTCTTCACTGCCCAATGTTCCACCTTATCGAATGCTTTTTCAAAGTCTACAAATGCCATATACATTGGTATTTGATATTCGTTGGCCTTTTCAATTAATATTGTTATCGTAAGCAGATGGTCACTTGTACTGAATCCTTTTCTAAAAACGGTTAATCTGTTTGTTAGTAGTTTAGTTAACAGTTTGTACATTACATTAAGTAGAGTTATGGGCCTATAGTCATATAGTTTTTCAGATCTTTTCTATTGTCTTTCTTAAATAGTAATAGTGTTATTGACTCGTATCATCTGGTGGGTATTTGTTTTGTGTTCAATATTTTATTCATTAGTACATAAAGGACTTTCACTGTAGTTTTCCCCCCATTTTTTAGCATTTCCACAGTTATTCCATCTCTCCCAGGAGATTTGTTATTCTTCATTTCTTTGAGTGCCTTTTTAATTTAATTTGTACTGATTTCTGGTTGTAGGTCAGAGTTAACGTTCTTTATTTTCAGTTTTAACTGATTAGGGATTTCTTGGGTTGGTGTTTGTTCTGTTTTATAGAGATTTGTATAATATTCGTGCGTTATCTGTAAAATTTCTTTTATATTGTTGGTCTCCACTCCTTCTTTGTTCTTCATGCTATTATTTTGTATATCTCCCAGGTTATGCTTTAAGCACTTCATGTTTCTATTTTTTTCAATTGTTTTCTCTATCTTTACTACCTGTTCTCTCCGTTTACACCCCTCGATATTTTTTCTGATAGTTTTGTTTATTTCTTTGTATTTCATTTTATTTCTGTCTACAGATTGAACGAAATAAATTCGGAACATACGAAATATTATGTATTTCGGCTCAATTCTCCTGTAGGTGGTTGTCCAACAAAAGGTTGTCAAATAATTATCTTATAAAAATCCAATACTTCAGCGGGCTGCTGGATTCTGAACTAATTCGAGAACTCATTCATAGGTGGTCAAACTACCTATCGCTTTCTAAAGCCGGCCACTCACGGTACAGCGGTATCGTTCGACATAATCGGACAGAGGTGTTGTTCAATTTGTTGGTATATCTGGTGCGCCCACACACCATACGGCGCCGCAGTATTTGTTCGGTTCTCGACTATTTCAAATCAAACAATCATTTTAGCGTCTCTTACTTTATGTATAAATTCTTTGTGTATAGATTCTGGTTCAAATAATCCAAGATTTTGGTGCAAAATAAATCTCGTTTGCCTATGCACCCGATTTACTGGACTGCACTGCTAATTTTAATTCTCTTTTATAGAATGTTCTAAAATTGTTAATTTTCTTTTTCTTACATACTCTTCATTCACATCTTTGTTTACTTCTTGGAACTTTAAAACTAGAATGTCAATTGCCTGTTTTCGGGCGTTCCTATCGTGATACGTTTTACCTTTTATTCGCTATAGCATTCTTGTTTTTTATATAATTTAAAAAACTCTTTTAAAAAATTCTCGCTAAATCAGGCCATTTCGATTTTCTATGATATGATGAAAGCAAGTGTTTAGTTAAAAACGAAGTTGAACAACGCCGCTGTATCGTGAGTGGCCGCCTTTAGGCAAGCCCCTCTTTCGTTTATCGGAGATGGAGATTTTGAGCGGTGTTGCCAATATCATTCCACTAGATGTTTCTAAAATAACTACAAACTTCTGAAATAACTACAAACCATTAAGTTTATTTTTGTTATTAGTCTGTTGCAGTAGATTGGTAAATACAATGAAAAATATAGGCAAATATCCGATTTATTTAAAGATACGAAGAAGATATAACTCTCAAAAAGATCCGCAAATCGGATTATTACACGGCGATTGGCAACATTGACTTTGCTACGCTCTAGACTATGGTGCATTCTAAAAAGAGACGGATAGTTGAACGATATTTTATACAATGTCTAACACCGGGTATGGATTTATTTTGGTCCAAGTTTTATATTGGTCCACTATTTCAAATGCAGTTCAAACAGACATATATTAAATTGTATGATCCGTTTTAAATTCGTTCAATCTGTATATTGTTTAATACACAAAATTAAATAGCGTCTACTGAAAGGTTTAAGAAAGCCCTTCTTCAAGTGCCATTTTCTCTTCTCTTGAAATTGTGTAATTTCAAAAGAGCGAAGTTGTGCTCTGTCTGTCCAATTAATACAAATTTTTTAGCCAGAATGGACTGACAGATATTATTCTGCGTCAAAAAAAATATATATCTAACCCATAAATTCCCAAAATAGTCTATATAGACTCCCAAGAGTCGATTTTAATTTGAAAGGTATCTACTATATTAAGAAAAGAAACTGAGTATCGCGTAGAGGACGGTCGACTTCATAACACCGTGTAAGGCCCTTTTCTTAATAGATACTGAAGATCCCTATTTGAAAAAAAACTTACTCAGATGGAAATCATACATTGCTTATCTGACAGCTTTGTTTACAAAATATAAAGAAGTCAACAAAGTAACTTTTGAATTTATTAGAAGCTGAGTTCATCACTACAGCTTTTCTGAGCAGAATTAGTCTAATGAAACTTAAGACTGAACGATGCAAATTTTGCTAGTTTCAGAGTTCAGGAAAGGGTATGAACAGTTCTGGCTTTAGAGATCTAAACATTTTTTCATCTGCATTACGGAATACCGTAAAATTATTTTTGACAGTTTTTCCGTTCGTATCTAGTGGAAATATGATTCTAATGAGTGCCTACTTAAAAAAATTATACAGTAGGCACTCATGAAAAAAATCAAATCCTCTACCAATACAATTATTATCATATATTTTTTAGCGTTTAAGCAATAGCAATTTTAGCGATATGCAAGTGTGCATATCGTCGGTCTAGCGCACACAGGTGTTAAGTGACTTTTTTGGCAAAATGAGTTAAAAATGAGTTAAATGAGTTAATGAGAGTGTGTTTATATGCACACTCGAGCTAACTGATAATTATAATTTTAAATTAGCTAACGCCATCTAACGAAAGTGGTAAGTAGTAATAAATTGTAGGAATCTAGCACAAAGGTTGGCAGAGTACTTAGTACCTTTGTGTTTCTTGTACAATAATTACAAATGAGTGAAGTGAACACATGCTTCTTTTGCGTTTTGAGGTTATTTGACAGTAATAGTTGCAAAGTTGTCATTCGATGTATTAAAAGTGGTATAAAATAATTGTAATTATAATTATGGCGTCAAGATCGGAGAAGATACTACAGATGGCATTAGATGATGTAAAAAAATAGCTCAAAGGTATAGTAACGTGTTCACTGTAAAACCATCTTGTTTTACTTAAAAATAATTATTTATTTCAGTTGCCACAATAACTCCGGCATTGGAAAAAACTACTGAAGGAGTACCAGGTAATGTAGAAATTGATATAACAGAAACCATTATCTTATATATATATATATATATATATATAATATATATTATATATCATGAATGTGTTGCTTGTGTGAGTCCATATCAAATAGGTAAAGAAATAATAATAAGACTTACTCACAATCAATTTAATTTAACAATCTGACGACCCGGTTTCGCTTTCTATAATTTGCAAAGCATCTTCAGGTCGAGATACAAAGTTAAACTAATGCTGCAATAAAATAAACCCAATTAGGGTGGTGTCTCATAAAGATAAAATAAACAAATAAATAAATTAGTTCATACAAATTATAGTAATTATGCCAATATTACATGTCTGTGGTTTTCAAAATGAATAATTTGAATATATAAAAGGTATTAACAGACAAGGTAAGGCCCACAATTGGTATAAAGTAGCAATCTTATGTTGTAATAAATTAATAAATGAGCAAATAAATAAAACAAAACAAAACAAACATTACTTACATGCCGGTACTCTATTAATTAATGGATGGTAGGTCATGGTTGCAAAAATCATGTATTGTTGATTGGAGAACTTTAATGAGCTATTGCAGTTGTTTTGACAATAAACGGGAAGTTCTTGAGGAGAACAGATTTGATCCAATGAATTAGAGATAGGTATATTGTTGTTGTTTGTCAGATGAAAGTGATGTTCTTTACTATTGTATTATTTAAATTATTTACACTTATAACAGAGATATATTTTGGAATGTGTGTTATTTATTGAGTATTTATGTAATGAAGGAGACAGTTTTATGACAATGAATAAGAGTAGCTGTACCGATTGTGTGGTGTGCAAATTTTGACTTGCAATTATCAAGTCTATTGGCAAAATTATAAATTATTTGTAAGTCAACTATGTAAAAAGGTATATAAAAAGTATATAAATTATTATAACTTAAGAATGATCAGGACAAATTAAACACAAATATACTTATCTCTAATTCATTGGATCAAATCTGTTCTCCTCAAGAACTTCCCGTTTATTGTCAAAACAACTGCAATAGCTCATTAAAGTTCTCCAATCAACAATACATGATTTTTGCAACCATGACCTACCATCCATTAATTAATAGAGTACCGGCATGTAAGTAATGTTTGTTTTGTTTTGTTTTATTTATTTGCTCATTTATTAATTTATTACAACATAAGATTGCTACTTTATACCAATTGTGGGCCTTACCTTGTCTGTTAATACCTTTTATATATTCAAATTATTCATTTTGAAAACCACAGACATGTAATATTGGCATAATTACTATAATTTGTATGAACTAATTTATTTATTTGTTTATTTTATCTTTATGAGACACCACCCTAATTGGGTTTATTTTATTGCAGCATTAGTTTAACTTTGTATCTCGACCTGAAGATGCTTTGCAAATTATAGAAAGCGAAACCGGTCGTCAGATTGTTAAATTAAATTGATTGTGAGTAAGTCTTATTATTATTTCTTTACCTATTTTATATATATATATATATATATATATATATATATATATAGATCTTGATAAATATAATTCCTATGCTTTATCGGGAAGTTCTTATCATCCGTCAGAAGAAAGCAGTAAATCTGAAAATGTTGATAAAAACAAGCCAAAAGGTGAGGAACTGAATGAAATACCAAAAAAAAAACGTCGCCGCAGAAAGGCCAATAAAAAGGAATGGAAACGATCAATTGTGAAAGAGTTAAGGATCAGTGGTGAAAAATACATTAATCGCTCCGGAAAGGAAATTAAGTACAGAAAAAAGTTCTCTTCCAACAGATTGCTCTAAGTACAGGTTTAGATATCGCATAGCAGACTATGCGAGACAAAAAACGCTGTTAAGTTCTTTGAGATATAAATAGTGAATGTATCTAGAAGCAAACAAACTCCCATAACAAAAAAATCGAGAAAAGTCAAGGTTTATCATTTAATAGATAATAATGGTAAAAGACCTAGAGTCTAGATAAAAGACCACATAGAAGTGTGTTGAAGGAATGATGAATAAGGGAATTTTTGTCAGCTATGATAAAAGAAAAGACCACAATGCAACTGCTGAGATACAACGTCAGCAAGTTAAGCATTATATTAACTAATTTCCAAGAATTGAGTACGCATTACTGAAAGCGTGATTTAACTAAAACCTATCTAAATGCAGATTATATCAAGACTTTTGCACTTCTACCAGTTTCAACAGCAAGTCCGGTTTCAAAGTTTGTCTACCAAAGTATTTTTCATGATTTTGAATCAGCTCTTGCCTTTTATCGCCCAAAAAAGGATCAGTGTTCGGTGTGTAATGCATTCAAGCACGCCAAGGAAAAAGATCACATAAGAGAAGTGTATGAAAAGCATAAAAGAGCCGAAAAACAGTCAATGGATATGAAAGAAGACGACAAAAAAACGGCAGCAAAAACATTTAGAGCAACGACATTCGATCTGGAAGCTATTCTACCCGTTGCGTTTGCTGGTAATTCTCAGATATATTACAAGAGCCATCTAAATGTTTACAATTTTACAATTTATGATGGATCTACTCGAGACGGTTATTGCTATGCCTGGGATAAAACTCATGGTGGCAAAGGTAGTTCTGGGATTGGGCCATGTCTGCTAAATATCTACTAGACCTACCCAAAACTGGAAGCCACGTAGCTTCCTTTTCTGACATATTCGGCGATCAAAACAGAAATAAAAACGTTGCCACAGCGATGCTGTATGCCGGCAATACAATTGATAATCTTCAAATTATTGAATTAAAATTTATGGAATCAGGTCATTCGTACCTGGAAGCGGATTTAATGCACTCTACAATCGAGAGGGCTCGGGCACATAAACAAATTTATAACACTCGGGAGTGGTGTCTATTGATTTCAGCTACTACGATGAAACCTAGACCATACCGAGTTATTCATTTAAAGAACTCGGACTTTTTTAATCTACAGAATCTTGTTGACGACGTTATGACAAACAGTACTGTAAATTGTGTTGGGGACAAGGTTGAACGGCTAAAAATCAAATGGTTTGCGATTTCAGAAAAAAAGGTATTCACAATTTAATATAAGTTACGATCTATCATCAGAAACTTTTTTGGAACTTTTTTGGATATTACACAAAGAAGAAAACGATTCAGCCGAACAATGAACTGGACTTCTGTACAGCTTAGATCTAAATATCCCAGTTGCATTCCTATTTCTGATAAAAAGAAGAAAAGACCTTATTTATTTACTCAATAAAAAAATGATTCCCGAAGAATACATAGATTTCATTATTACTCTTCCATCGACATCGGATCAACGCAGTTAGCATTACACAAGCAGAGAGACTAATCTTCAATGCAATTATTTTGAAACAGTTTTTTGATTTTGTTTGAGAATTTATAATATTTTAATATTAAATGATCTTAAGTATAAGTAATGTTTTTTTATTTAGTGAATTAAATAAACTAATTCATATATTTGTTAAATTAATAAAACAGTGTAATCAAGATTATAAAGCAGCCGTTGTAGAAACTTGTATAACTGATCATAAAGCAACCGTTATATGTATGCCGCTCGATATAAAGCAAAATTTTAACAAAGTACCTAAGGAATATCAAGTAATAGACTACAAGAAATTAAATAATGATCTAAAAAATTACCACTGGAAAGAATATAATGATTTAAAAAATGTGAACGCAAAATGTAACTTATTGTGTAACATTCTTAGTGAACTTATAGAGAGGAACAGTTATATTAGAAAATCCAAAAAGCACGAATTAAAGCGTCAATCTTGGATAACAGCTGGATTAGTGAAATCTATAAATACTAAAAACATACTCTATCACATATACTTTAAAGATCCAGATAATATAGATAAAAAAACTAATTATCTTAATTACAGAAATCAGCTCAATAAATTATTAAAAAGCGCCAAAAGAGACTATTTCAGAAATCAGATTTTGGAAAACAAAAATATATCTAAAAATTTATGGAATATAATAAAACACTTGAAAAATACAAAAGAAGAAAGAAATATTCCAGAAATAATTACAGAAAATGAAACTATTATTAAAGACAATACAACCATCTCAAATGCTTTTGTTCGTTATTTCACAGAAATTGGGAAAACATATGCTAAAAAAATAATACCATCACAATCATATACTCCCACATATAAATATTCAAGCCATTCAATATATTTGACACCGGTCTCAGAAAGTGAAATAGAAAGTATTATAAACAATTTAAAGAATAAGAAGTCTCCGGGAATTGACAAAATCACCTCTCAAACAATAATAAATATAAATGGACAAATCAAAAAACCATTAGTTGAATTAATAAATCTAATATTTGAAACAGGGGAGTGTCCGGATAAGTTTAAACAAACTATTATAACACCTATCTTTAAAAAGGGTGATAAGCGTAGTTTATCTAACTATAGACCTATATCACTAATCACAACATTGGCAAAAATATTTGAAAAGTCACTTAAATCTCGACTAACTACCTTTTTCAACAAACATAATATTATATCATCTTCACAATTTGGTTTTCGCGAAGGTATTTCTACAAGTGATGCAACTACAGAACTTGTTAATAACATATATGATAGAGTTGACAATAATAAACCTACTGCCTGTGTATTTCTAGACTTAGCAAAGGCATTTGATACGGTCAGCCATCCGCAACTTCTAGAAGCATTGGAAGCGTGCGGAGTACGTGGAATTTCACATAAGTTAATTCAAAGTTATTTATACAAAAGACAACAAATTGTGAAGATAAATAACACTTACAGTGATCAGCTTACCCTACAATGTGGTGTACCCCAAGGAACAGTTTTAGGTCCACTACTATTTGACATACATGTAAATGACTTATATAATATAAACACCGATGGAAAAATAATCAGTTTCGCCGATGACACTGCTATTTTGTATAGTGCAGACACATGGAAGGATTTAAAAAGCAAAATTGAAGTTGATATGTTTAAGATAGTTCAATGGTTCAATTATAAAGGATTAACAATTAACTTTGAAAAAACGTTTGTTATTCCATTTTGTAGTAACAAAGTATCACTACCTTCAATTAACCATATAAACATTAAATACATGGAAAATAACATAAACGATAAAAACAGCCTCTAATATAAAATATCTGGGTATAACTATAGACTCACATCTAAGATGGGATAAGCATCTGAATGAACTGGCAAAATGCTTGAGAGCTTTAGTTCCAAAATTCAAATATATAAAATCAATAATTGATGATAAAAATATTTAAAAATATTATATTATTCTCTTGTTGAGTCCAGAATTAGATATGGAATACTTGGTTGGGGTGGTGTATTAAAAACATACTTAAAAAAAGTTGATATTTTACAAAAGAGAATACTAAAAATAATATTCTATAAACAACGTACTTACTCAAGTCATCTTCTATTTATTGAAGCCAAAGTAATGGATACAAGACAAATATATATGTATTCCATGTTAGTCTACATATATAATAGAAAACATATACTGCATAAACTATGCCATCCCTATGAAACCCGCAATAAAACAAATAAACATGTTAAAACTGGAAGTAGCAAAAAAAAGATTAGGTCAAAGATACGTCCTCTATCAAGCTCCAAGAATATTCAATGCCTTACCTGATAAATATAAAATATACCTAACTACTCTCAACTCACTGGTAATGATAAAATCAATATTTAAAAAATATATTCTCAATTTGGATCGCTTTTATATACAAAATTTAATGGATTAAACAACTAATAGTTCAGTCATAATAGTAATAGTTTAGTAATAGTTTTGCTTACCTGAAAGTTATAAAATCAAAATAAGTATAGTATTCATCATCAAAATATTATAAAAATACGTTATACAAACTGAAATATAAAATTATTGTATAATTGGAATTATTTTATTATTTATATGTAGTTTACCTATTGGATTGTTAATGTATCAAATACACAATGCACACACGACGCCCGTGCTCGACCATTTTGGTTTTAACGGGTAGTACCAGATGTTTATTTTTCGATGTGTAAATAACATACTTAAATTATTGTTCTTTTATACAATGTATATGGAATTAATAAACATTATTATTATTATTATTATTATAAAATAAACTAATAACACATATAAGTTAAGTAAAACTTTTGTTTTGAAAATATGTTTTTTCTAAAGCAGCTATGAGATTTATTTCTTTTTTTTTAATCGCGTTATCAAACAATTATGTATAGTTTACCAAAAACAAATAAATTGCCGAAAACAAAACTTATTTGACTTTATATGGTGTTATAAACTTTGTTTTTGCAATTACTCGAATTAGCTATTTTTCACTTAGCACCTTTCTGAGCTAGACCAACGATATAATATCCATAGTGTGCTTAAAAAAATGTATCAACAAAATTAATTAAAAATAAGGCTGCAACGAAAACAGTGGGTCCTAGGGTTTATTTGTGGTGGCACAGATTTCTACAAACCATAGATTGTTTTGCTTTTCAATGACAAATAAAATGCTGTTTGCAAAATTTTTAGATTTTGTACTTTTACTAGAAAACTATCTATAGCTTTTAGAGAAACATTATAGATGGAAAAAATATTGAAATTGATAAAATGTTTTAGATTTATTATAAGTCTGTTATCCTTAGTGGCACACCTTATAGGTTACGCTCACCTGTATAAAAAACAACTTCAGTAAACATTTCATGACGATTCGCTGAATGCTAAAAAAGTTATATAGGGAAATGTAGCTTATTCTTTAAAATACAGGCAGCAAATTCTGCGATTTTTCATTGAAATTACCAATTTTTGGTCTTACAAACTATTAATTAATCTAAAATATAGCCTGAGGACATTCTAATATATTGAAAAACAGTAAATTTATTGAAAACAATTTCAAAAAAGCATTTAGAAATCGTCTGAAGGGTAATAAGTCGAGGAATCTATGAAGTTAAAAATAATAACACTAATGTAATCAAATCTATGATTTTCTTATCTTATTTTCAAATATAAGATAATAGTTAAGAAACACGTACACGCTTTATGTAAATATTCCCAAGTAATTTACAATTTGATATGATTGGACATTTCAACAACTCCCAACTAAAACCAAACTTTGAGTTATTTGAACTATCACGTGAATAGAATCGTCATAAACGCTATAAACCACTCGCTCACCATTCGCAATTTAGATTCGACCAAATCAGTGCTGAATATTAATGTCTTCTACAGGGTTTCTAATAAATTAGGAACCAGAGTTGATGCTAAAGAATAGAAAAAAGGCATGATTTCAAAAATTAGATTTTCGTAGTTTGTCAAGTCTGTATAATTATTATTAGAGCAGTTTTGTGGTCTGTCTTAGTTATCAGAGGTCAGGATTGTTTCTCAGGTATTAAATGGAAAAAAAGACAAGTATATTTCATTTCACAAAGTTTGTTTGATGGGTAATATCATACGAGAGGCTTATACATACATCTCATTCACATAAAGGCAAGTTAGAATTTTAAAGGAGGATGTAAGTTATTTTTTAGTCAGTATCTGGACAACTGCATTTAGTTACACAGACAAATTAAAAGGATTTAGTATGCAAGTTCTTAGTTAATCCACATTATTAGGGGCTGTCATAATCTTGTTTAGAAAAGGAGAAATAAAAAAACTTCATATATAATGCGATGTTAATGTTACAATTTTTATCTGAAAGAAAAAACATCTTTTGTGTTAATAATTCGAAACCTCAATTTTGCTTGTCTATTTCAATTTTCTCATTTAGAAGAAAAACTGTCATATTGTACCTCATTTTATATTGCCAAGTTAATTTTACATACAAAAATATTATAAAAATAGTTTTTAAATGTTTAATGAAAATTTTTTCTGGCAATTATAAAAAATATTTCCAATGTAGTGCACCTTTCTAAACTAGTTTAATATATGTAGTATCTTGATATGACTTTTCATCGCAAACTAGTGTCAGCAATTTTTTTCGTACAGTTTTTTTAATAAACATGTTAAAATTCATCTATCGCATTAGAACATCTCACTTGCTCTCTACGGAACAAACTGACGCTGCTATACTTAGTTAACGACAACATAGATGGTATCGTCACTAAGCTCTAAAGACTGCTTGGTATATGATAATATATGGTTAAAATGTGTAAGGTATGTTAGTAATATAGACAAAGAAATCAAACAACTGGTTTAATATATCTATTTATATAAAAGGCTTTGATGACAAATAAAACCTGGACAAATAGAGTCAATCATTTCGAATGCTACAAGGTTCCTTCCACAAGGAGTAGATATAAGAAGGCAACCAATAATAGATACGATCGTACAAAATGAAAAAGAGACATCGTCATTATTGGCTATTTCCTAATAACCGACAACACTAGATACAACCTACTGAGAATCACAGCTCTTCCGTTGTCGGTGAGAGGTGGTGTTGTGCGCTCGTTGTTGGTCCCAAGGAATCTACTTCACTAGATTACAATAACTTACATTATTTTGAAGTGACATATGAAGAAAAAGGAAGGTGTATAGAATTAAACAAAGGAGAGTTGGCATGTTCACCAATGGGAATCATTAATATGGATACTCAGCCAAACTGTATCTTAAATGAATTATATGATAGAACGACCAATACCACTTACAATATAATAGAATATACGATAAAGGAAGCCAGTTGGTTGAAAATGAGCACACCGAATCTGTGGTTAGTTATTCCACCATACGCTATAAATTTAGCTATAAGGTGCGATGGTTCTCGATCTGAACACATAATCGATCAAACGAGTTTTATAAAACTGTCACCATAATGGGTTGCTCAGACTCGAAACATAACGTTACTCATATCCAGTAACGGATTGGAAACAGCAATTGGAAGCTACTTAAAGACTCCCGTCAGTCCCATTGCAGAGCTTATGCAGAGGCCAATCATAAGGCAGAACAACATTCCCAAACATAATATAGATATTCGGGGAATGAGTTGCCAAATATTATACTTGATTCAGAGCAGTTTGACCAAGATATATCAGAACACACGTGGAAAACCATTGCTAACCATCAGTGGATTCCTCATTTAACCACGGGACTAGTCACTTTATTCATTGTTATGTTGATTGCCATTACGTGGAAGGTAGTCAGATATTTTCGAAACTCCAAGAGAGCCAGAAAACAGAGGCATCAAGGTTTCTTACATCCAACCTCATCCAGCGCCTCGAAGACATACTTCATCACATCCAAATTTAGGTAGTACTTTAAAGAAAGCCCCTCCTAGATCAATTTCACTTAATGAGCTTAGATTTGAATTAGATAGTTTAGCTGAAACATGAATTCTACATAATCAAATTATAGGTAGCACTGCTCGGGTGAGATAATAATTCAAAAACCGAGTGAATTAGTGTTATGTTTATTATTATTATTATTATTATTATTTATATTTTACATGTGTTTAAATATTTTCGTCTGTTTGGTTTATATAGTGGCCAATATGTTCAATCACAAATTAACCCCTTAATTTGTAATCTCACATTATTCTTAACTTCTTAATCTTTTATAGTTTCACCGTGTATAAGTTTGCATTATATATATTGCAAAACCATATCGTATGATAATTTAATATTAGTTCATTTACCTACAACTAAATAAATTGCCGAATAATAATATTTTCTAATTGAACTTCCTATGTGTTTGAACTTCCTTGTGTTTATTGTAGTTCATTATGTTGTAGGCTATGAAGAAACTAATAATATAACTTAAATATTGTTGTTTAGTATAGGTTGTAACGTTATAAACATCACATATCTATTAATTTATATTTAAATAGTTATTTCATCTTAATTTCTTTATTAATTTTGTTATTTTCAGTTTTTCTTTTCTTCCTCTGTCTTTCTTTTCTCTCTCTTTCTGTCCGGTAGAAATAAATATTTGCACTCTCTCTTTCTGTCCGACAGGCTAAATATTCTGTTCTGTGTTGACAGACAAGCCACATCCTATGATATATGTACTAACTTCAAGCAGTCCCACTACTTTCTGTAACTTAACTTTTCTAATGTAGTGGGAATATAAATTTTTTGCCTGATTTTGAAATTTATAAAAGAAGGCAAAAATTATTATAAGACTAAATTTTATGGTCTACAATATTCTCTTGGGGTAAATACTTTCATTGTAATCTTTATTCTATAATCCAGACAGCATTTCCAATATTTGTAACTTTACATCTTTCGAAATCACATTTTTCTGATTATATGCATTAGGACTCCTTAACAGAATTTCATCGAGCAAAAAGACAATAGAGGGAATGTAAAGGTAGTGGGGGCAAACATATTGTTAGACAGGAAGTGCGATCTTTAGAGGCCACATTAAACAGGAAAGAGAGTCTCTCTCCTTGTTTGACATCAAATTTAGTTGGGTTATGTTATTGTTTGTCCCAAATGTCACATGAAATCTTATTTATATTGAAGTTTTTTCAACAATTGTGTCGCATTTTAGACTCTTATCATTAATAATTAATTAAAAACTTTCTCGTCTAAGACACATTCTGCGGAATATTATATAGCTACTGTTGATAAGTGTCGGAAAATTTAAATTTGGCGCATTCGCATTTCCGGATATGTCCCGCCATCAGAGGCCACTTTTTTGGTCTCCTTTTCATAAGGATTAGATTCCCTCTTTTGTCTTATTGCTCGATGCAGAATTTAAATAAGTAGTGATAATTATATTTCATTTTATCCTTGCCAGACGCTATTTGTTTAATTGTAATTTTGTAAAATGGCAAGGAAATTAAACCCTTTTGATGTGTCTAATGCAAGCTGTTTCTGATATTTTAGTTTATTGGATTTATTAGGTTTATTGGATTTATTGGATTTATTGGGCTTATTGGTGGTTTTATTGACCACATCGAGTTTATTGACCACATACAAAATCATGAAAATTTATTGATCAGATCGAATGTATTGACCATATTGGACATTTATTAACTTATTAATCAGGACATACATCCACATGTTACTGCAACTCTCCAGAAGACACAACATTTAATGGAGGACCTAACATCTACAACACACAAGCAGCCCATCGAAGCAATAAGTATCACGAATTAATTGTTAAGCTTTGGCAGGGTTCATTATTGTTTTTTTATTCTTTTTAATAAATATGTTTCGTTAAGATTTGTTTTATTTGCCATCAGCTTAGAATTCAGGTTTAATTCCTAGTTTAAGACAAGACGAACTCACACTTGATATACTGAGCTAGGCACGGCATAGGCGATAAGCTCCCATGGTTGATTAAGGTATTATTTTTACAATAGTACTTCAATTCTCTTTGGTATTCCTATTGTTACAAGGTTAGAGACATAAATATTAAAATATTTAATGAAATCGAAGAGTATGATCGGTATGATGTTTAGTGTTTATAAACATAGTGTAAGAATACAATAGTTGATGTAGCATTGAACATTTTAATTTTTGTTATGATACAGACTGTTTTAAAAGGTTAAGATTAAGTAAACCGACAGTGATCTATATTCTGAGAAAATGTTTTAAATAGTTGTTAATAAAGATTATAAAGTAGGTGTTATATCATATTTATATTTACTTAGTTTAGGGATTCAATATTTTTATAATCTTGATAATTAAAAATGGATTAATTAACCTTTTTTCAAGAGATATTGATGTTATTGATTCAATAATAGTAGTATCGGATTACAAAATGAAAAATCTGAATCTAAAAAATCCAAAATATAGTAGGAAATTTTCAAAACTTTTAATAAATCTTCTATATAATATGTGGATTATTGATTTTAAATTCTGATAATTTCATAATATTTCTTGGATATGTTTTTCTAGGTACCAATCAGGTAGGAATAAATAATTCTGTATTTTTGATAAAAAGCTTAAATGGGTATAATAAAAATGGGTAGTTACAAGTAGATTCTGTTTATAAAGTAAACCCTTTTTAAAAAGTCCACTAAACAATCCAATTTTTATAATGAATTTTATATTAGAACCAGATATGCAACATAACATTTTATATATGGAAGGGAAGGTTTAAATACTATTTCATTAAATGGAAGTGGCTATAAGGTTAAAAAGATTCAGTTGTTTTAATCTGCAGCAACATTCTACGAGTATAACCTAGCGAGATATCAAAATTAAGACAATTTTCAAGATGAATTGCCAAATGAAGATATTACTGAACTTTTTGAAGTTGGAAATGTTTGAGCTAAGCTTATATAATATTTAATGGAAAATATGGTTATGGAAAAACCTGAAAAAAATCATTAGCAATGTAATATTTTTTAATTGTTTTTAAAATTTTCTTTACATAATTTAATTGATTCCTGCCACCACAAATTGTATAATCCAAAGACATTTTAAAACATTATTGTGATTTCTTTGAGATTAATTAATATTAGTGGTTCCGAAATGAATTTTACATTCATCATACAGCAAAGTATCCGCAACATAATTTGACGTCAAAAGACGGCTACATTTTATTTTATAAATAAATGTCTATCCTTTAGATAACTATCTGTGAGATAGGACAATATTTACCTGAAGGTGAAAAGACCGGCCGTGTCATGCAAGAAGTTTATTATTTTAAAAATTAAATTTTTATTTCCACTGAAAATTTTGTTGATCACAAAAAATTGGCGCGAATTTGGTGATCAGTAAAAAATATAATACAAAACTCGAGCTTTTTCAACATATAAATTGCCAAACTAGAATGACGCTGAAAAGATGACTTATTTGTTATAAAAGTTGTAGAACAGATTAAAATATTATTCTGTTGCCGTTCTAGCCTTAAATAGAAAGAAAACAGAAAAAATTAAGTGGAGTGATGGTAGATGCAATAGGGAACTTGCATAAAATTTTTAAATTCGAAAAAAATGCCTTAAATCATAACAAAGCATAATTTAAAATATATATCAAACAAAAAAAGTCGTTTTTGTCTTTAGTTTGGCCCCTAAAAACGATTAAAATCGAGAGAAAATTCAAAATTATAGCAGCCAGTCCAAAACGCGTCCTCATTGGTCATGTCGTCATATAGTCAGAATGTTCAAAGATTGGCACTATTAATTCATTACGTTTGACATTCGTTTACTTGTTATAGTAATTTTATGGTGTATTTCAGTTTTATAAATCTTTAGATAGTTGCTGTGAACTATATATTTAATAATATTTGAGTGTTTTTGTTCAGATATATTTTTTAAAATGACCAAGAGGGTTTTTCCAAAGGCCAGTCTGATACAGTGATAACTTGCCCATTGTAAATATGTTTATGGTAGCCACATATTTTCAAACCGGTGAAAATTTTTCCCTGGGAGAAGTTCGGGGAGTTAAAGCAGATAAGTAAGTACATATACTAGTACTATACTATTACATTAATTTTATTGTGATTATTATTCTCATAATAAGTATTTACTGATAAAACTTAGTACTTTATATTAAGTAGTGTCAATATTATATGTTTATGCTATTGTACTGAAATTTAATCAAATTAACTTATTCATCGTTTGCATTTAGATCTGGCAGAGAATCATATGGAGATGCAGCTGTAGGATGGGTTCAAGTAAAAAGAAATAACATGATCTGTACTGTACTGGTAATCTAATAAATATTTTGTTGGGGGTTTTTAATGGTTGTACTTTTACACAATAGTACTAAACAACACTTGTAGTATTTACTTTTACTTTCCATAGTAAAAACACACACAATTCAACACTCTCTATTCAAAAACTGTATCAAACACCAATAAAAACAAAATAGTTTATACTTTTATACAAGACAGGAGACCTGACATACAGACAATACCACCAAGTGACGTCACAAGGGTTCGCGCGCTTTTTCGATCGTTTGAAATAATTTTTCTACACGGAAGATTTTAAATTTGTATTGCCAAGTCATTATGAGTTTTTTGAGGCGTGAAATTTTGGAAATCTTATTTTTAAATGAAACTGAACGTTATTATATAATAAAAAAAAAATGTGCAAGTTCCCTATTGATTGTATCCCCGTCGCGTAGTGACGGGCAATATCACAAGTACCTATATAAATACCAATAAAGTGCATGTGAACACATAATTAAGATAAAAAATACCAAAAAAACGTCTAGTTATTGATAAAAATACAATATGCAAGCACGTATAGAACTTGCGCGACCTGAAAACCCTAACACTACACATTTGCCAGAAGGTTACACAAACTTTACGTTTTTTTTAATGTTTAGCATAACTTAGTCAATCTTAGATTATTACTAATCTATTAGTCAATCAAGCCAAATTCGCAGAACAGACAACATAGATGAAAAACTTAAGTATATAAATACTATAATAAGAACTACGGGAAAGAAACACCTAACCAAATCTGCAAAGAAACATAAGGTGTGGATGACACCAGACATTCTAGAACTAATGGATGAAAGACGTAAAATGAAGAATAATGCAGAAAAATACAAAGAGGTTGATAAGAACATAAAGCAAAGAATAAGAAATGCCAAAGAAATATGGATTACACAACAATGTGTAGAAATGGAAAACTATGAAAGAAAGTATGACACGTTCAATATACATAAAAAAGTAAGAGAAATTACAGGAACCCAAAGAAGACGTCAAATAAGTTTGCTTAAGAACAAAGATGGAAAGATTATTATAGATTTAACAGAGAAAATTAATAGATGGAGTGAATACATAAGAGAATTATTTGAGGACAACAGAAATAAGATTGTTCTGATATATGGCGAAACGGGACCTGAAATTCTAAAATGTGAAGTAGAAATGGCACTTAAAAATTCCAAAACTGGGAAGGCAAATGGACCGGATGAGGTTCCTACCGAATTGCTAAAGCTCTTGAATGATGAATCAATAGATATAATATTGCACTTATTTAATACAATATAGAATACTGGCATTATACCTCAAGAGTGGCTGTTGTCTACATTCGGTACACTGCCAAAGAAATCTAATGCTAAAGAATGTTCAGAACATCGAACAATATCTTTAATGAGCCACCTACTAAAGATATTTCTAAAAATCATCCACAACCGAGTTTATCAAAAGTTGGAGTCAGATATTAGTAATACACAGATGGGGTTCAGAAAAGGGCTTGGTGCTCGAGAAGCTCTTCTACGGTTTGAATGTTCTCACACAAAGATGCCTAGACGTTAATCAGGAGGTACATACGTCTTTTATCGATTTTGAAAAAGCGTTTGACAGAGTACGCCATGATAAGCTTAGAGAGATTCTTGAAAGGAAGGACATAGATAATAAAGATCTGCGAATAATTCTCAATCTATATTGGAATCAGAAAGCTAACATCAAAATAGAAACTGAAACATCACAAGCAATAGAAATACGTAGAGGAGTACGACAGGGTTGCATTTTGTCACCTCTGTTATTTAATGTATATAGTGAAAGCATCCGTCAGGAAGCCCTTTTACAAGCAAACGGAGGAATCGTAATTAATACAGAGATTGTAAATAAGACTCGATACGCGGACGACACTGTACTAGTTGCAAGAACAGTAGAAGAATTACAAAGATTACTTACAGACATAAATATTGCTTGACACAATTATGGTATATAATATCAATATTAAAAAAACCAAGTATATGGTCTTCAGTAAAAACATGACACAACCAGCGTATATTAGTATAAACGGCACTCAAGTTGAAAAAGTATCAAGTTACAAATACTTGGGAACTTTAATAAACGAAACTGGAGACCAAAACAGTGAAATAAAAAGACGTATCGAAATTGCCAGGGCCACCTTCTGAAAGATGAGAAAATTCTTCTGCAACAGAAATATAAGCATCCCTCTACGATTAAGAATGAGAGGCTATGTATTTAACACGCTATTATACGGTGTAGAGGCCTGGACTCTCAAACAGAACAACATATTGAAAGTTTCGAGATGTGGTGCTACCGTCGAATGCTGAAGATTAGTTGGGTTGAAAGAATAACAAACTGTGAAGTAATACGAAGAATAGGAAAAGACCCAGAGATTTTGTTAACGCTAAAGGGACGAAAACTCGAATATTTTGGTCACCTGATGAGAGGACATAATTACGCATTACTTCAAAATATAATGCAGGGAAAAATAGAAGGAAAACGGAATCCAGGCCGTAGAAGAATGTCATGGTTGCGGAATTTGAGAGAGTGGTTTGGCTGCACCACTAATGAACTCTTTAAGTCAGCCGTAAACAAGGTCAGAATAGCCTTGATGATTTCCAATCTCCGATAGGAGTGGCACAAAAAGAAGAAGAAGAAGTCAATCTTATACTCCCTTTAAAAATTTTATCCAGCTACGGTTATGCAAGTTTACAAAAACAGGGATTTTCCTCAGAAAAAATATAAAGACCGGACATAAAACAATTTTTAAATAATTTTAAATGCTATAAACCGTCACTTTTGCAGCAGTTGGTATAAATAGATACTTATCCAATCTCAAATCCCCAAATAACCCAACAATACCTATTCCCAGTGTAATAAATTTAATATTAAGCCTTTATTAACTCATCCAAAAACAATTAAGCTGACAACAGAAATTTCCTGATGAGTGTATCCTTATCCTAAATATTAATAGGCACTACGGTTAATTGTATTTTGTCTTAATGATATTCATAATATTACTGTCACACAGATAGAGACAGAGTGTGCCGCATTATGGCAAGACAATGAAATAATTTATAAATGGATGAAGGAAGTACAGAGGCGAAATTCTTAATTTCATACCTTAGTTTCTCTAAATTAATTATCGTGATAATGCAATTTGTGACAGCTTTCATATTAAAATTTCAGACAAGTTTATATTAATACTTAAGTAGTAAAGGAAGGCAGAATAGATTAAAAATCCAGCCAAAAAGATATCAAATACAAAATTTAGGATGATTTAGGAACTGCTAAGTAATCTCTTTGTATGCTTTTTATGTATTCTTAAGCCTAATTTTCACCTAACTACAGTAAGTATAGCTCAAAAAGTAAATATTAAAAGTGTTGGGGTCAGCGGGTGAATTGTTTAAAAACACTTTAAGCTTATAGTGCCTTCACCACTTAACATACAGGACCGTGCGATATGTCATACAAATAAATTTAACAAAATACAATAACAAAGAAAAATCCAACATAGCGACATGCCTTAAAGATCTTAACCTCATTTTAATTTAAATTAGTTTAAGGATTCCCCAAACCAACGCGAAACTTTCGCAGCGGAATCGCGGCGAATCGTAAGGCACGGCGACTTAATGCATGTGTTCAGACAAGTTCGGACGGAAACCGGAACGGTCGCGGGCAGAACAGCGTTGACGTTTCATGAAACGCTGCATGCACGGTTTTTTCCGCTGCAGTTATAGCAAGTTATAACGTTTGTTCTAGCAAACAGACAAACTAGTCAGAAACCGTCTGCAAACAGTTGGTCAGCGAGAGAAAATAATACAGGTCACCAGTGCTATATCCCCTCTACTCGCACTGGTCCACTATTCGCTGATGGTTTCAAACCATTTGAAACTGATGCTAGAACAAACCTATAGTTTCGCGTGAATTATTAAAATGGCTGTTACAGAAAAAACTAATTGAAATTGTGAAACAATATCCTATAATTTATGATTTAAGTGACGAAGATTATAAAAATATAAGAAAAAAGAATAAAGTCTGGGATAATATAGGGTCATTTCTAGGAGAAAATGGTAAGTTTTCATTATATATTATATATAATGAATTTAATAGTGCTCCGCCTGCGAATGTTCCGCAACGATTTCGCGTCGCAAAAGTTTCGCGTCGGTTTGGGGAATCCTTAAATGTTTTTTAAATATACAATAACGAATTTAAGGATTAATTTAAAATACTTATTAAAATTAGAAAGTTTTTGTACACAAAATCAAAAAAATCAACTGTTGAGCTCAAGAGGCAATATCACAAATTTTATTATTTAAAAATGTATACTTAGTTAGAGTATTGAAAGAAGTTAGAAGATGTTAATTTGATATGTATAGAGACAATTAGCAGAGACTTGATATACAGTTTTTCAAAACAAAGAAGTACACGTAGTGCTAAGTATTCTTCTAAATATTTTTCCAAGTTTTAATCCAGGAGAAGATAATAGGGATGGAGAATAATAATAGTATTTAAATGACGATATTACACAGCAATAAGTAGAAGAAAACCATCATTATTATCCTTTACAGCCCCTTTTTTTCTTTGCCTATTTTCTTCTTTGTTCAGTCAAATTTCAACTTTTCAAATATATGGTCGCTATAAACTGATTTCCAATCCACCAAGGGTATACCAGACAGAGTAGCCTACATTATGCTTAAATTAAAAAGAACGTCTTTGAAAATTATACAGGTATACGCGCCAACAAGTTCATATACAGATGAAGACATTGAAAACTTCTACGAAGAACTAACACTATCTATGGAAGATAAGAAAACTAAATTGACGCTAATAATTGGAGATTTCAATGCCAAATTAGGGGGAAGAATAGATGGAGAAGAACACAGAATTGGAGAGTATGGATATGGCGAAAGAAATAATAGAGGACACACATTAATGAACTACTTGGAGGAGAGACAACTTTTTGCTATGAACTCTTTTTTAACAAAAAACCACAAAGAAAATGGACATGGATAAGTCCCAACAGTAATACGAAAAACGAAATAGATTACATCCTTACAACACAAAAAACCGTCATCAAAGATGTTACAGTACTGAACCGCTTCTCAACCGGTAGCGATCATAGACATGTCAGAACCAAACTCAGGATTAATAGCCAATTCGAAACAAAAAATAAATGGAAAATGTATCGAAACTAGATATGGAAAAAACTTATGCAATCAAAAGACGAATATAAACAAAAAATAAGGGAAAGTATACGGTCACTAGAGGTTTGGAAAACAAAAATATCGCTGAAATAAATCAGCTATTAACGATACATTAGCAAAGGCGGGAAAAGAGGTAGCACAAACAAGAATAAAAAAGAAAAACTATGTATCCCAGGAAACAAAAAATCTCATGAGTAAAAGAAAAACATTACTGGAACAAGATAAGAGAAACACAGTAGATTACAAAGAGGTAAACAAAGCTATCAGAAGGAATATCAAGGAATATAAAAGGAGCGTACAGGAAGAAAAAATAGAAAAAGCAATTGAACAAAATAAAAGCATGAAGTGCTTAAAACCACAGCTTGGAACCATACAGATTAATGGTATAAAGAACAAAGAAGGTACAGAGACCAATAATATAGAAGAAATCATACAGATAACACAAGAATATTATAAAAACTCTACAATACAAAACAGAAACCAACCCAGGAAATCCTTAAGCAACTACAAATAGAAATAAAAAATGTTAATTCCGACTTACAACCAGAAATCGGTAATAACGAGATAAGAAGAGCACTCAAAGAGATGGAGAATAATAAAAAGCCAGGAAAAGACGGAGTGATTGTAGAAATGCTAAAACATGGTAGGAAAATAACTAGAGAAGTTTTGTACATACTTATGAATAAAATACTAATGACAAAACAAATACCCAACGGTTGGAACGAAAGCAATAACACTGTTACTATTTAAGAAAGGAGATAAAAAGGATCTAAAGAATTACAGACCCATAACTTTACTAAATGTGATATACAAACTATTAACCAAAATATTAACAAATAGGTTAACAACTAAATTAGATGGATACCAGGCAAGAGAACAAGCCGGATTTAGAACAGCTTCAGTACAAGTGACCACCTTTTAACGATGAAGATTTTAATCGAAAAAATTAACGAATATCATATCCCGCTATACATGGCATTTATTGACTTCGAAAAGGCATTTGATAGTGTGGAACACTGGGCAGTACAGAATTCCCTACAAAACAGCAGAATAGACCACCGATATACTGACTTAATTACAAATATATACAACAAGGCAACAACAACTATTAAGCTAATGAAACAAACGGTGCCTATTAAAATAAACCGACTAGTAAGACAAGGAGATACCATCTCGCCCAAGCTATTCAACCAAGCGCTAGAAAGATGTTTTCAAACGACTACACTGGGATGGCTTGGGAAATAACATAAACGGGCAAAATCTAGAATCATTTACGATATGCTGATGATATTGTATTATTAGTAGAAAAAAGTGAAGAATTACAAAGAATGATGGAAGAACTAGATAGAGAATCGACAAAAATTGGACTCAAGATGAATTACAGTAAAACAAAAACCATGACTAATCAACCAGAAGAACTAATAATTACAGTGGCACAAACAAGAATAGAACAAGTAAAAGAGTATATATATCTAGGCCAAATCACTAAATTAAATAAAGAAAATCAGGCCGAAGAAATAAAGAAAAGAATAAGATTGGCGTGAGCATCATTCGGAAAACTGTCTTATATTCTAAAGATTTCAAAATACCCCCATTACCTTAAAAACGGGAGTCTTCAAGTGAATGTATACTACCTGTCCTCACATATGGCTCTCAGACATGGACGTTTACAAAGGAAAATATGGAAAAAATAGCAAAGACAGAAAGATCCATGGAAAGACAAATGCTGAACATTAAACTATCAGACAGAAAAAGAAACGAATGGATCCGTAATAAAACAAAAGTGACATATGTCTCAACCCAAGTAGCAAAGCTTAAATGGAAGTTCGCGGACACACCCTAAGGCAGAAAGATGAAAGATGGATTAAGACAATTATACATTGGAGACCATGGAATCCCAAACGAAAAAGGGGAAGGCCACAAATGCGATGGTCAGATGACCTGAAGAAACACGCCGGGTCAAAATGGATGCAAATTGCCCAAGATAGAGAGGCATGGAAGAAGGAGGAGGAGGCCGATATCCAAGGATGGATGTTTAGGGCTGTATAGATAGATAGATAGATAAACTGATTTCAGTTGTTCTGTACAGGATATTTTTAATTAACGCCACAGAAACACAAGATTGCAACCACCTTTACTTTTAATCTCGTTTTACAATCACTATTGAGAGACAAAGTCAATAGTTAACTGCATTGTAGTTGCTTTAAAACTGTCACTGATTGTAAAACACACTTTTATTTTCTCATTCGGTCAATCAAACCGAAATTAAAGTGAAAACTAGAAAAATACGCTAAAAGAACTTCTAATAGTCCTAATTCTCTAGCTAATTCTCTACTATAAAACATTAAAGTGTCGTATTTTATATCCTTTACTGTTATGATTATAGTGTTTTGTTTTCTCTGAATATTGAAAACTGTCTAAATTTAGTGAAACTTGCAGATATCAAAAGTTATCGTATCCTAATTGCAAAAGGAAACCAATTTTTAGATGCATCCCCGCATATTGCAGTTGTAAAACGAGAAGTGGATTCGTATTATGTTCGTTAGTTTGCAGTATAAACTTACACTGCAAACTAAATAAAAACAAAAATTCCTTTTAGGTTAAATTGTCGAATACGGTATCTGCATAGATATTTTCTAGCAATTGAATGATGTAAATTTTCAGTAACTGATTCCCAGTTATCTGGCTTATATAGATATTTATCTACCTCAAAAATATCATACATTATAAAATATGTTTTTAATGAAATCAATTATTATCAGATAGTAAACATATTAAGCTCATTTATAAAAAAATATAAGTTTTTACCCAATAATGTCTGTCCGTACAACTAAAACAATAACTTTTAAGACAATCATTGAATTTAACTAATTTATTAACAATTTCATCTTTTCTGCTGTGCTACAAGCGGTTCTAGAAAGCGTACAAAAAACGAATATCCTTAAAAATGATAAAGGGGATATTATTACTGATATGAAGGAGAGATTATGTCACTGGACCAATTACATTCAACAACTATTTAATGATGAAAGAGAAGAACTGTCATTAGAAATCACGAGGATACTGGACCACCAATATTAAGAGAAGAAGTCATCTATGCCATCAAAAACACAAAAGAGGGTAAAGCTACTGGACCAGATGAGGTGCCCATCGAATTATTAAAACTCATCGATGAAGATGTTATTGATGTAATGGTTGAACTCTTTAATCTAATATATCAGATTGCCACAATCCCCAGACAATGGCTGCAATCAACCTTTGTAGCAATTCCCAAAAAACCAAGTTCAACAACTTGCTCAGACCACAGAACCATAGCTTTAATGAGTCACACACTTAAAACATTTTTGACAATTATTCACAGCAGAATTGTTAAAACTCTTGAATATGAGATTAGTGACACACAATTTGGCTTTAGAAATGGTATGAGTACAAGAGATGCTTTGTTCGGCTTGAATGTGCTGGCTCAGAGATGCATGGACATGAATCAGGATATGTACTTATGTTTTGTGGACTTTGAAAAGGCATTTGATAAAGTTCACATAAAAAGCTTGTAGATATATTAAAAAGCAAAAATATTGACAGTCGTGATCTGAAAATTATATCTAATTTATATTGGAATCAAACTGCCAAGGTAAGAGTTGACAGCCAGTACACCGAAAATATCAAAATACAGAGAGGAGTCCGCCAGGGTTGCGTGCTGTCCCCACTACTTTTCAATGTCTACAGTGAAGCGGTATTTCAAGAAGCGCTCTCAGACTCAATAGAAGGTATATCTATCAATGGAGAAGTTTTGAATAACTTACGTTTTGCAGACGATACAGTAATAATTACGGATAAAAACAATGATTCACAGAACCTAATGCAACGCCTTAATGAACGCTGTCATGAGTACGGACTGAAGATAAATTTAAAGAAAACTAAATGCATGATCATGACTAAATCTGCACATGCAAATATCCAATTGACTATTGAAGATACTGCAATTGAGAATGTTAATAACTATAAACATTTAGGAACATGGATAACATCAGATGTAGACCAAACCAAAGAAATTAAGACACGTATTTGAAATAGCACGTACATCATTTATTAAACTTAAAAAGTTTCTTTGTTGTCGGGATATAAGGTTAAAACTACGCCTGAGAATGCTTCGATGTTACGTGTTCTCTACTCTTCTTTATGGTCTGGAAGCTTGGACACTAAAACAAGTTCATCTGAATAAGCTGGCTGCCTTTGAATTTTGGTGTTACAGAAGAATCCTACGAATATCATGGATTCAAAGAATGTCAAACATGGAAGTAACTAGAAGGATAGGAAATGAGGCGGAAATAATATTAACTATTAAAAGACGAAAACTTGAGTACTTGGGACATGTGATGAGAAGGCAAAAATACGCATTATTACAACTTATTATGCAGGGCAAAATCCGAGGAAAGCGAAATGTGGGAAGACGAAGAATATTCTGGCTTAAGAACTTAAGGGAATGGTTTGAATGCAGTAGTGCAGAACTTTTTAGAGCGGCAGTCAACACAGTCCGCATAGCCATGATGATTTCCAACCTTCGATAGAAGATGGAACTTAAAGAAGAAGAAGCTGTGCTACACTGAATGTAATTAATTTAATTCTGTATTATTTCAACTCTTTTATTTTTTGTCGAATATTTGATGAAAAATTTTGTTGTTGAACTCAAAATATGCTTCAGTATCGCTGCCTAAACTACTATAACTTATAAACAAATATTTGTAAATGTGTAAACTATATATAAAAAATAAAATATCCTTAATAAGTTCATAATAATAGACTCAATGTTTATGAAGTTTTTTAAAAAAATAACCTATTTGAAATGCACGTACATATTTTCCAATTGTGTTAAACTTTCAATATGTTGTTTGTGTATAGTGATAAATAAAAGGGATAGATTAGTAAGGGAGGAAATGAAGTTGGCGATAGGGAATTCTCGGAAATAACAGATGGTATCTGAAGACCTTTATATATAGCTGGCTATATTGAGATTTACCCGTTTTAACTTGCCGTTTGGAGATCTATAATTCAATACTCCATTAAATAAACTTTTTATTGATGAAATAACTTTTTTTCCATAATTTACTACTTTTTCTTTGGTGTTCTGTAACATTATTGGACAAAAAAATTAATTTACGATAATTTTCTACCTAAATCCTTCACTTCTTGGTAATATTTTAAGAAGTATTGATATTTTGTCCTCGACAGTTTTAAAATTAACTTATTTTTTAACATTATTCTCACTTAAAATGTTATAAGTGATTTCTTTTTGCACAAATATAACAATCATTATTATAAACTATTGCCATTTTTACTTTATTTGTCGAATGCGTTTTTATTTTATTAGTTCTGGTTTATCTGCACTTGTTTCTCCGTTTCGTGTCATTATTGGTCCTATCAACGTTTTATGTATCTTATATTGTGTTCCTGTTGTAAAGACAGGGTCATAAAAATTTTAATTAGAGTTAACTTTGGACGACTTCTGTCTCCTGTTAAGTGCTTGGTCTCTCCCAAACAACGAATTCCAATATGGGGGGGGACTGTTGTACCTTGGATCATGTTTTGGGTTTTATCCCTTTAAATATTCAGTTTATTGATTGTTATCATTATTGAGCATACATAGTAAAGACAGTACCTTTTCCTACATCGAGAAAGATTCTATAAATATTAAATTCTATATTAGTTGTTTTTATAAATTTTGAAAAATTATGTACCTTGAGACAAACGTCTTATACCTTAAGATAATGTTTGGAAAAAGGTAACAAAGGCAAAATAACTATTGGCAATGGAAAGTTTTATTCCTTGTAACAAAGTTAGACTAAATAATTAAACATGAAGGTCAGAAACGTAAATATGTCTTCCAAGCACTTCCTTTCACTCTGGCACATAAATAGTGACTTCATCGGTCACAATAGATGCACCTACTGTCGTCTCCGGGCGATTATTAGTAAACGTAGGAAATTGAAATGCATCTTGGTGCTATAACTGTGTTTACTAATATCATCTAACTATTGCGCAATATTGTGCAATATTGCGTAGTTAGCCGGTACGCTCTGATTTGGGCATTGTCTTGAAAAAGACAATGCTGGTAGGTGTTAGGTACTTTAGAAATAAAAGACACAAATTTCTAAGTAGAAAAAAACTCAGTGTCAGAGTCTTTAGAACTTTTCAGAGCCCTTCAAAGTGAAGAGCCCTGGGGCTACCCTCTAAGGGTAAAACCAGACTGACTGTAAATCCGAAAATGTCCCATATTTAAAGTAAAATTAACTTTTTATATGAAACCTTTTCGATTTTTAACCAATTAAAATTTGAATAAAACTCCAGACGGAAGGGCGATGAACATCGAGGTGCGTGATTGGTGGCACCTGATGACACTACATCATTTTTCTTCATTGTTGTCAGAAACCTTAAAGTTACTATAGTAAATGCATTATTAGTTTGCACTGTCTTCACTGTTACTAGAAGCAAAATATAATACTTCATCGTCTTCTGTATCAGAAGATGAATCAATAAATTTCTGTTGTTTTGCTTGCCGTCGTACCGTCTTTTTTCTCCAGACTTTGGCTTTTGTACATATGAGTTTGATGATTTTAAGAGAGACTGTTAAATTATTTGTTACTTTTTTTAATTTTTACCCTTTTCTCTCGCGCTGTCTTTCTTGTGCGTGCTTTTTTTTCTGGAGTGTTTGTAGATTTAATGGTTTTAGCTATTTTCTTCCACCAGCTTTCCTTTTCTTGCCTATACTGGAGTAAGCCTTAACTAGTTCCGGTGTTACACAATTATTTTAACACATTACTTTCCTCTAGGAGTCGATAGAAGTTCAGCTTCTTTACTTTTCGTGAGTAGAATTACTTGTCTTACATGTTGTACATGATGTAATATCAGGAACTGAATGACTTGTGCTACTTGAAGTTCCCGCTACTGAACGAAAAAGACATGTGGAGTGGGTAGGCTCTTCACCCGAAGGTCCTGCAAACAGTAACAGGCAGCTGGCTTTTATTACCTAAACGTACTACAAGAAAAGCAACAGAATTGGCTGTTTCACTTAAAGTCTCTACTTCTGATGTGGTGTCTACTGACGCTGTAGGGAGAGAGCTTGTCGAACGATGAGTGACATAGAAAGCTAAGAAATCGTCATCTGAAAACACCGCTTTCGTTAAATTATGAAGAAATAAACAGAAGAAATATGGCAGGGGGGTTAATGCTCAAGGGTAAGCCATTCCAAGATTTCAGCAACTGTGTATATATCAAATGTTTTCCCTGCATTTTTGATCGTCCCTTCAACCGTTGTGGTTGTAGTAGGTTTTGAGACGTGCAGTTCAGTAGCAGTGATTAATAAATTTTAAATAGGTTTTCTTTGTTGACCATCCAGTTACAGGTGAGGCATCAATACATCCATGTGGTTTTCTAAAAAGCACTTATGTCCTTATAATGTAACGAAAATATTTTGCCTACCACAGGGGGCATTAATAGGGGAGATAGAAAATTGGGGGAATAAAACTATTGGGGGTGGAGATAAGGCAAGCAAAATAATCGCTACTTGTGCGAACGGCACTCAGGGTTTCGTAGGAGAGCTGGGGTCGTGGATAAGTAAAAGATAAGGGCTTTGAATGGGGGAACTACAACAAAAAGAAATAAAGGGCTTTTAGGATAAACAAAATAAAAATAAACAAGAAAACACCTCAAGAAATTTGATTATAGGGCGCCACTTGAGGTGCCTAATTATGCCTATTACAACCACTAGTTGTAACTAGGGAAATAATTAGAAAACACAAACAAAACATATCTTTTTCAAATAAACTCAAAAAGGGTTAGCTTAAAAAAAAATAAATAAAAAGTTAAGAAAATAAAATTTAACCTTTAATTATGTGTACCACAAACAGTTACAAATACAAATAATACTAACAAAATACAAAAAAAATGTCAAGATTAAATTTTTAAAACTATAAGAATAATTAATATGACAGTTAACAATCCCTAATATTATATTTTATTTATTACAATTTTTGTAACTTGTCATGAAAGCAATTATCGATGAAAACTGTCTATTTTTACTTTAAAAAATGTTTACGAAAAAAAAGAGTACCTGATATCACTGAATATTATATCTCCTTTAAAAGTTTTGGGGCTGGAACTTTACTCAAAAACACTGCAAAACAAACAAATGCTTCTCACAAGCTGCAAAATGGTCTGGAATGACCAGGGACAACAAATATACGATGAAAGCTGGGCACTGGACCATCGGACTTCGGGTTAATTAAACTGCAATCTTCAAAGCTTGGCTTTTCAAAACTTCTCAAAACACAAAGCTCTTCAAAACACAGCACGACCCAAATCGGTGATTAACTCAGACAAAAACTGACACATTACATTTGAGTATAATATTCACTTCTCCACATATAAATTTGCCGGTTCCTTGAAGAATACCACCCAAGCACTTTTCCGTCAATATCATAAACCAACCTCAAATTGTAACTACACATGCTACCAAACTTCAATACTTCTGATGAAAAAAACTAATAACAAAAAAAAACATTACGAATTTGATGAAAATTCGGACTAAACAAACGAAACCAACTGCCCTTGACAGCGGCTCCACCGATAGTGACGAAATTAAAAATTTGTTCGCTTAACTTGAAAATCAACGAACTGCTGAAATAGCAAAACCAACGAACGACGTAGATATCCTTTGAAACGCATTTACATGAAAAGAAATCGCCGCAGTAAAATAAACAACAATTAAATGGATTTATTACTCTACGACGTTAGAATGATTGAAAACACTTTTCGAAAGATACGAACTAAAAAACAGAAAACATTCTTCGTTTTATTAAGACGATTTCATATACGAGGCGACTTTAAATATACTTCAAAGAATCAATCAAATTTAAAATGCTACAATACCCCCACGTAAGAGCGAAAACTGGACTAACAGGAAAAGTTTTCGTTTAGGGCGAACAACAATCAGGTTGGAACAACAGTAGCATTTTTTAACTACTGCAACAACACATAATGACTTCAATAACTCAAACAGAACAAAAAACAACAAACAAAAATCATAACCAAAACTACACATCATAACTGTTTATGGTTCTAACACAATAACATTACAAAATAAAACTGGATGCTCGATTTGACGAATCGGCACCAGGTACAGTTCGTTGGCTCTTAAGCACAACGACACAATGGCAGATTTCTACTAAAATGGCTCTAGCCTAACCAAAAAACGTGGAACAGACCAGTGTTGAAGTTTCTGGGAGCGAAAAGAGAGGTGCTTCCAGCTCAACAAAGGCGGGTGGCCAACAACACAGCTTAGACAAGCTTCGCTATGGTTATCCACATAATAGATAACCAAAACAATATCAAACAATAATAAACTTGACTATAACAGTCAAGCAATGAATTTTCAACCACTGGTTGAAAATCAAACACAAACAGAAGAAAACAGGATGGCCAATAGTTCCATAGAAATATCCTCTGGGATCGACACAGCGAAAAATTTCCAAGTCAGGAAACTCCCAAAAGGACAAAAGAAGAAAATAAATCCAAAATGTTAATACACAATCTTGGAAAAGAAGAAAGAACAGGGGCACATGGCATACAAGCCATAATCAATACACAATCAGTTCAGTCTCAAACTAAATACTTCCTAAAGAAACAAAAAAAACTCGTAACAGTCTTCCAAAGAAAACAAAAAAGTTACGACAACACTCCAAAAAAAACAAAAACATCATTACAGATCTCCAAGGGAACATAAGAAACACTATAATCTTCCAAAAGAACAAAAAAATCATTACAGTCCGTCATCAACAATAAAACTTCCAACTGGGTACACAAATCTCAAAAGCAGGGCAAGAAGGGAAAAGAAGAAGAAGAGTATATATATATACACAAGGCAAAAACTAATGCTTATCTTCCTTAAAAGCTCAACAGGTCACCTGGCGGACGAATCCAAAACTCATCGACCTAGCCGTTCCTCTTATGACAACTAATAAGGTCAAAGACACAGTTTGGGAAGGGAATAAAGGGACAACATCAAGAAATAAACTTCATCATTTCACGGATAATAATTGAATACAACATCGTCATACAAATCAGAAAGAAAACGTTCACTATTCTTCAACAAAACTCGAACAGGGTCACAACATAAAGACTGGGGAATTCTAAGTGGGTCATTCAACGGTAGTACTAAAAATACTTCAGATGTTTCACTAACATGGTCTCACAATCGACATAAACAATATTTTCACAATAAAGCGGCCAGGTACTTTCACCTCAGCAAATCAAAACGTCACAATGGACAATGCAAGTATTTGTACCTCCGCTTCTACCAAATCATAAACATTCATCACAAACACTACAACAAGAAGGAATGCTATTGAGACTCTATCGCCAATAGTCTTACTTCAACACATTAGAAAGGCTTATCCTTTCTAATAATTCACGGAAAGGGGATGCTGCTACGCAGTCTTACACAACAACAGAAATATCCAAGGAAACACAAATCCAGGTCACATGCCTGTACGTCCTATATGATATTTCAAAAACACAATACTCAAATCACAAACTAACACATTTTAGACCATCAACATAACTCACTACAACATCTGACCACACAAAGACACGGAAAGACACTAAACTAACAGACAGAAAAAACATCACAATACTTTCGCTATGTATTCTCAACAAATCGGCCTTAGCCAGGAATACACGAAGTCGTATCATCACTCTCTTCTTACTGTACACAAAAAAGAACTAGGGAGAAACACAAGACTAACAGACAAAAGGAAAATAACAATACTCCGCTTTGTCACTAACAAATCGGCCTTAGCCAAGGACAAACGGAATCGTATCATCATTTCCTCCTACTTATAACACAGAATAGGAACAAAGAAAACACGGGGACACACGGAAATAACAAACATAAGGGAAATAACAATACTTCGCTTTGTCACTAACAAATCGGCCTTAGCCATGGACAAACGAAATCGATTATTACTTCCTCCTACTTATAAAACAAAAGACAACACGAAAACACATGGACTGATCATGGACTGTAAAATCAGAAGCATTTTCCTTTTCGGGGCTTAAAAAAATTTCACACATTGCCTGGACTATTAAACTTTAAAGATACGAAAAAATTTGACCTATATTTTTCGTACAACAGCTGATTTCTGAAACGCAATAATTGTTCAAAGACTCAATAAGAAGACGAAATAATATACTTATAAACACTTAAAGAAAGGACAGCGTCTACATACGAAATAAATTATTTCGTTAACGTAAACAAAATTCTTTTCTCAGACATGGGATGTACTTAAGACGAACAAGAATAAACAAACTTGATATCGTTCACATTTTAAATACCGGCAAATAAGGAATGACATCATTCCAAATACGTATTTTTTAATTCACAAGGAAATAGACGAAAATTATTTCTACATAATTTTACGAAAACTGTACATAGAAGAAAATGGAAATCGTAGCAGTTAACTTGGGACAGGAATAGACTTGATTTAAACGAAAAACTGGATAAAACAAATCCACAAAATAACAGAAAATACAACGGTTCGAAGCAAACTCAGACGAACTTCACATACAGGGTGGGACAAAAATACTGAAACAATGATTGGGTGAAAGCAAATACACAATGTATACAAAACAACATACTCGATAAACTTCACATACAGGGTGATACAAAAATACTAATAATATTGAAAACTTGACTTTTGAGTGAGCTACACAAAATAACACAACATAAAAAACCTTGCTCTTGTTCTGAAAACTAAATGAGACTGCTCCTAGGCAAAACTAAACAGCACCTCCGATCACGAGTATAACACTTGTCATCATTCAGATACAAGACAGGAAACACAAAAGGGGACTCAGGGGAACACAATCTCCTATTAACCCGTGGCATTACATACGCCGTCAAAGCTGGTTAATTAGGGAACAACAGGGGAACACAGGGGACTACTCTTCACATTCACAATCTCCTACTAGCCCGTGGCATAACACAAACGCCGTCAGAGAGGGCCTAGAGGAAACAATGAAATGGCTTAGGACAAGGGACAAACAACAAAACACAACTATACTCATCAGCTCAAAGAAAAGTCACTCAAACAATAAACACATTTACTCAAAATGACCGGACAAAACAAAATTACAAAAACCGATTTTTCTGTAAGAAATGTCAAATCAATCAAAAATAAATGGCACAATAACGGTACACTTAATTTGTTACTGTAAATAACTTAAAATTCTTTCAACATCAAAACATTATTAAAATTCAATTTAAATATTCAAACTAAAATATTTGCTTTCATTTACCAATACACAAAAATACATATAGAAAAATTTCTACAGTACACGAAATAAAAGATACAACATTACATATGTCAAATACAACAAATACATCTGTTGATATACAATAATACATATGTCAATACAAGAACAATACATAAAAAAAACAACAATACATATGTTGATACAAATACATAAACAAACTGTTTGTGGGACACCGGGGCACTACCTGGAAGACAGGGTTTCATAAAATGGCAGAAAATTATGGCAGAAAAATTGAAAAAGATATGTGCTTCGGGAAAAGGGACAAAATCTAAAAAAACGCCAGCCACGTTGGGGCCATTTTTGTAACGATAAGATACAAAAATGGCGAAATCTAATACAGGCCACACACGTTGGGCGACATTTTTGTAACGAAATATTTTGCCTACCACAGGGGCATTAATATAGGGGGATAGAAAATTGGGGAAGAAACTATTGGGGTGGAGATAAGGCAAGCAAAATAATCGCTACTTGTGCGAACGGACACTCAGGGTTTCGTAGGAGAGCTGGGGTCGTGGATAAGTAAAAGATAAGGGCATTGGAATGGGGCAACTACAAAAAAAGAAATAAAGGGCTTTTGGGATAAACAAAATAAAAATAAACAAGAAAACACCTCAAGAAATTTGATTATAGGGCGCCACTTGAGGTGCCTAATTATGCCTATTACAACCACTAGTTGTAACTAGGGAAATAATTAGAAAAAAAATCAAAACATATCTTTTTCAAATAAACTCAAAAAGGGTTAGCTTAAAAAAAATAAATAAAAAGTTAAGAAAATAAAATTTAACCTTTAATTATGTGTACCACAAACAGTTACAAATACAAATAATACTAACAAAATACAAAAAAAAGTCAAGATTACAATTTTAAAGCTTAAGAATAATTAATATGACGTTAACCAATCCCTAATATTATATTTTATTTTTACAATTTTTGTAACTGTCATGAAAGCAATTATCGATGAAAACTGTCTATTTTTACTTTAAAAAATGTTTACGAAAAAAAAGAGTACCTGATATCACTGAATATTATATCTCCTTTAAAAGTTTTGGGGCTGGAACTTTACTCAAAAACACTGCAAAACAAACAAATGCTTCTCACAAGCTGCAAAATGGTCTGGAATGACCAGGGACAACAAATATACGATGAAAGCTGGGCACTGGACCATCGGACTTCGGGTTAATTAAACTGCAATCTTCAAAGCTTGGCTTTTCAAAACTTCTCAAAACACAAAGCTCTTCAAAACACAGCACGACCCAAATCGGTGATTAACTCAGACAAAAACTGACACATTACATTTGAGTATAATATTCACTTCTCCACATATAAATTTGCCGGTTCCTTGAAGAATACCACCCAAGCACTTTTCCGTCAATATCATAAACCAACCTCAAATTGTAACTACACATGCTACCAAACTTCAATACTTCTGATGAAAAAAACTAATAACAAAAAAAAACATTACGAATTTGATGAAAATTCGGACTAAACAAACGAAACCAACTGCCCTTGACAGCGGCTCCACCGATAGTGACGAAATTAAAAATTTGTTCGCTTAACTTGAAAATCAACGAACTGCTGAAATAGCAAAACCAACGAACGACGTAGATATCCTTTGAAACGCATTTACATGAAAAGAAATCGCCGCAGTAAAATAAACAACAATTAAATGGATTTATTACTCTACGACGTTAGAATGATTGAAAACACTTTTCGAAAGATACGAACTAAAAAACAGAAAACATTCTTCGTTTTATTAAGACGATTTCATATACGAGGCGACTTTAAATATACTTCAAAGAATCAATCAAATTTAAAATGCTACAATAATGCACTCAAAGGAAGATGAATAACGTTGAAATTGCGTTCCCTATTGCATTAACTGCTGCTACTATCGTTGCCAGCTGTGCTCTTTCAGCAGATGTTGCACTACCGATTTGTTTGATCCCCTTAGGTTCAACTATTTTTGATTGGTTTTGGACAGTGCTCGTTTCTGTTTCGTCTAAGTGGGTCTTCATTATATATTATAACTTCGATTGCATTTTGAAACTGCATCAGCATTTATTGGTTCCCTTTTGATACGTGTTGTACTTCGTGGCATAATTAAGTTTAATCTATAACAAGCAAAAATCAGTGTAACCTATTGTACCCTCAGCGGATCAAAGATAAAGGATGCAGCTTGACTTTAAGGTACACGAGTATGCAAAAATAAAAAATTGCTACTCACAGCAAACCTTTTACAAAATGATAAAGATATTGAGCTTTTTTTTACTTGCCAAGAGATATGCTACTACTCAATTTGTCACTGATTCATACTGATACTGTTTTTCACAATTCACTTACACTTAACTATACTTAAACATCTTCACTTTTTGCTCACAAAAACAATAAAATTATCACCAATTCGGACAAGGCGACAAATGGCCATATAACTTTGTTAGACGCAGTACGAACGTAGCATGGCTACCTACGTATGACGATTACTTGGTCCTTAGCGGCACTAGTCAGATATTGACTGTGGCGAAGGTACACCATGGTCAAGGTATAATTGTCTCCCCTACTATAAATCATCTTCTTTTTTTTAAACGGAAATTTAAAAGATATCCTTAAATATGTTTAGGTCTTCTTGGTTACATTTGTAACATCTATAGGAGACTTATTTGTCAGTAATGTAATAAAAGTCATAAACGAGGTCATTTAATGTCAAATTGAACTTAACCTGAAGCATATGAAAATTCTGAAAAACGAACTTAAATATTAATCTTACTGCTGTACATTTTCTATGTATACTCTTTGCCTAATTCTTTCTGTACTCTTCCGTTGGCATATAATTTCATTTCCAAATATTTCGCTTATCCACATTAATTGTTCTATTATTCACAACCAAGTTAGAACTTAGTTATGTTGACATCGTTTTAGTTTTTTTATGCAGAAATTAATATGTATTGGGGCGCCAGCCATATAGAGCTCTTTAATTGTTCATTGCAGATCATCTTCGTTTTGAATGAGTTGTTCTTCCATTTTGTATCGTTTTCTCTTTTATTTTTATTATAAATTTTTCTATGCTTACAATAAATAATAATGGACCTAACAAGTCTCCTAATGGAATGTCTTTGGTTGCGACAATTATCCTTATCATTTTCATAAGTTTTCTTTGTCTTTATCCGCATGTGAAGTTGACTTTACTAATACATTTCTTCATAAGTTTCTAACTTGTTTTATATAATATCAATCCTCTTTACCGACCTGTCCTGCCTAAGCGTCTTCCCATAGCTCTTTTTTTGTTTTTCTCTCCCACTCCTTCCAATAACTAGCAGATCAGCGATTCTGCATATTGGTGATGTCTATGATAACCTATGATTTCTCGTTTTGGCACCAATAATTGATGCAACTGCTAGACTTACTTACTTACTTACTTTCCGTGTCCGGAACACCAACAGCTTTAAATTTCCAATGGTTGGCCACATATATGGCCCTGTCATTCGGTAAGAGTAGGTCTTCTTCTGTGCAGGTATCTCTCATCTCTGTGCATGATAGTAGATGGTGACTATTTTGAACCGCGCCACAGTTGCAGGTATCGTCCTCCTGGTATCTCCATTTCTTCAGCTTACTAGCACAACGTGGAATGCCAGTTCTTAGTCTGTTTAGCACTTTCTATGTGGGGTATGGCAAATTGTGTCCAGCGGCCATTTCCTCTGCGGGAGCAAAATGTGTTGTAGCTGACGCTTGCCATAGGTGTATTCGGCGCGTCTTTGGCTCTTCGGGAAGAGATTGTGATTTTTTCAGAAAGTTTTTCCGAGATCTTAATCTTTTTGGCTGAACTTGTGGGTCATACAAGGGTGTCTTCGATCCGTCTCCTGCTTCTTTCGTTTTATCTCTGACGTGATCTGTCTTCTGATAGCAGGTGGAGCGATTCCAACTATAGGATAGACCTCTTCGATAGGTGTCGGTTTGAGGCAGAGGCAACTAGATATTATACGAACCGTTTCATTTAACGCAACATCGACGTTTTTAGTGTGAGCAGAGTTTTCCCACACTGGTGCCCAAAACATAATGCTAGGCAGAAGTAGGAGAGTGAGGTGTGTGTGTTGTGACTCCTCAATTTTGTGTTGGTTTTATTAGAATATTGTCCATTTAATGTTCAGTATGGATATCTTTACTATTATTATAATCCACACTCGCTTCATTTATTTATCATTTTACTTGTAGTAAGTCCATGTTTAATTTCCCCAGATATTAATTTTTAACGATATATTTACAAAAATATTTGCGGGTATGTTTCTTAAATATATTTATAATTTAGCATAAGAAAGTTTTGATAGATTTTTTTTATTTACATTAAGTACCTCGACAACTGTGGCCATTGATATGGGAACAATAATATTAAATATAAGTATAATAAATATTGAAAATAAACAATAATTATATCACTTAACTAATGTCTATTAGGTTAAATTTTGTGGAAGAGTTAAGCGGTTTTTAGACAACTGTATAATTTTCGTTATCTCTGGAAGGTTGTTGAGCATTTCCTTAAGAGTAGTTTTTAAGTCCAGTGCTTTATACAGGCTGGTGAATTGTTTGCAATCGGTGAGGATGTGCTTTATAGTCAGGTAAAAATTTGCAATGATGGCAAGTAGGACATGTTCTTGTAGACATCAAGAAACCATGGATAAGTTTGGTGTGGTTGATTCGGGGTCTTCTAATAATCGATGTTTCTCTTCAAGTTATAAAGTCCAGTGAAAGATGACCAATCAAACGTTGGAGTTCATGAAGGGATTTCTTGTGCTTTTGCAAAAGTTTTGCCAAGTATGCTGTACTCACTTCTTGAAAACGAGTTTGAGATCGTTAGTTAGTTGAATTGTGGTTTAAGAAATTGCTGTATATTGCAATAAGTTGTTACAGAAAAAAAGAAGACCAGGCTTAATTTCGGCTGTAGCGTTAAGGAAGAAAAACAAGAATAATTTAAATATTTATTTTTATAGACGTTATTGTTACTTCTCCTGTTTTAGAATAGAATAGAATAGAAATATGCTTTATTGTCACTGAAAATTATTGAACAATTTTATGGACAAAGCTAAAAAATAAATCAGTCAAATAGTACAAAAAGTATAAAACAAAAACAAATATAGTAAAAAACAGAATAACACAATTTTAAATTAGTAAAATTATTGTATAACCTACATAATTAGTACAGACAACAACAAATGAGACAAATTGTAGCCACTGCTTGAGACACCCAAATGTAATTATAAACAATACTAATTTTGTTTCTTTGTTATACATTAAGAAACTCGTCAACTGAATAATATGGTCTTTCTGAGAGATAGATTTTTGTCACCTTACGAAACTTAATGAAGGATGTTGCGGATTTAATTTCTCTTGGAAGGTGATTATAAAGTTTCTTTGCACGATATAGAATAGAATTCTTTACTAGCTGAGTGGACGGGATCGGCAAATAAACGTTACAATCCGAATTTCTAATGGAGTAGCCATGGTCAGGTCTATCGGGAAAAATGTTTAGATGCTTTCGAATCAAACAAACCGTTTCCAAAATAAATAAAGAGGGAAGCGTCAAAATTCCGTGATTTTTGAAGTAGGTCTTGCAATGAGTTGTTTGTTTGAGACCAAATAGGTAACGGATTGCTCTTTTTTGCAACTTAAAAATAGTATCAAATTGGGCCGCTGTACTAGAACCCCAAAATGGAAGCCCATATCGAAGATGGGACTCGAACAATGAGAAATATGCCATTTTGGCAGAAGATAAATTTAGTTCCTTCGAAACAGATCTTATTGCAAAGCAAGCTGAGGCTAGTTTCTTCCTTAAGGAGTCAGTATGCAAGGACCATTTGAGATCACTGTCAATGAGAATACCTAGAAATTTCACGGAATTTACGATATTGATTTGGCTCTCATTCAAAGCAAGGGTTGCATGACTCCTTTATAAGATAATGCTACAGTCTTATCCACGTTAAAGCTAAGTAAGTTGGAGTCTGACCAAGCCTTGATTATAAGTAAATCAGCGGTTATAATTGAATGAAGCGTTGAAATATCAGAGCTGCTCCAAGTAATACTGGTATCATCAGCAAATAGAAAAATTTTCCCTTTAATTTTCAAGTAAGTGATGTCATTAATGAAAAGTAAAAAAAGAATGGGACCTAATACTGAACCTTGCGGTACTCCACACTCAATATCTTTACAACTAGAGTCGGTGTCATTTATTCTAACCAATTGTTTCCTACCTACCAAGTAAGTTTTGAACCAGTTCAAAGACACACCCCGAATTCCATAGAAAGTTAATTTTTTTAATAGAATGTCGTGATTTACGCAGTCAAAGGCTTTGGAATAGTCGCAGAAAACGGTGGCGGAGGAGAGGTTACTGTTTAGTGATAGATATACATCATGTAACACAGAAAATATGGCATCACTAGTGCATTTATTAGACAAAAAGCCGAACTGATTTTGCGATAAAATATTATATTTAAGGAGAAAGGGCATAAGTCGAACTTTTATAAGTCTTTCAATAATTTTTGATAGTGCTGGTAACAAGGCAATAGGTCTATAGTTGCAGGCATCAGATTTTTCTCCACCTTTATGAAGAGGAATGACGATGGCAGTCTTTAGGCAGTTAGGGAATGTACCTTTTTCAAGGGAATCATTTACTAGCGAGACCATGACCTCCAAAACATTATGCGGTAGATTTAAGAAAATTTTAATAGATAATCCATCTGTACTACAGGACGATGTGCTTTTTATACTACGAATTGTTGAAATGAGTTCCGTCTTATCAACTGGTCTTAAAAAGAAGGTATCAGCAATGTTTTTTGAATTAGAGAGATAGGAAACTGGATCTTGTTTTCTTAATTCTAGTTTTCTTCATTGAGATCAGATTCTTTATCAGATTCATCAGATTCTTTAGTGTTAATGGTTTTAATTTAGCCTATCCAGGAACCCTTTAATCCCTACCCTTTTAGTTTATTTCTTTTCCATGTCTTGTAAAATAAAAAAAACTTTAATCGTCCGGCTTTTCAGTTCAGCAGTATATCATTATCAAAGCTTATGTCACTCACGTCGTGATAACTCAAGTTATATCTATACTCAAAATTCCAAACAAGGAAACACAAACTTTGGAAGGCCTAATTCGGTCTAATATCGGATCTCACAGCTGTGTGACACAACCCTTACTCTACTGACGGAGGTATATGGATACGAGTATGTGGGGGAAGGGTGATTTACTTGGATTTTGTTTGTCTCAGATTTGACATTGATTAACGCCGGTTTTCTCTTCGGGTTACCCACACGTTTGGGATCAGGTGGCTTATTGACTTTGTTTAATTGATGTTCACATGTTGTTTGTGTGTGTAACAAAAATTCAATGGAATGGGACGAAAGTGGAAATTTTGGGACATTTGATTGAATTTAATTAAGAATAAACAACGCATTCAAGTTTTCAGAAATGAAAATGCTTTAAAAATCATATAAAATATCTTTTTGTTTACTTTAAAGTTAGTTTATACTTTAGTTTAAATTGTAACGTCAAATTCCAATAAACTGCTTAAACTGTAAACAAAATTTATGTTTAAGCATAAATGGAAAACAACAATTCATCGTATTATAAAAAATACAGTAATCTATTAGGTTTATACCAAAGATTCTCAAAAGTTTCATTAACAAAATAGAAAAGTTAAAAGCGACGGTATTCCTTGCAATAGATTTTTAGATTTAAAAATCAATCCAAATATTTTTTGATAAATTGTTATATACATCTTAAATAATGTACGTCCAAAGCTAAGTTTAAAGTCGAAAATTTCCAGACCCTTAAGAAGTGATCTAAACAAAGTGGATTATCAGAATACTTTTTAAAACAAGACTTATTGGTTAGGAATAATAGGAATTCACATTTCAATTTTCTTCCCAACTTTAACAGACCTTTACGGTCTGCAAACGGAAATATGGCGCTTCATAAGACATCGTAGAATAGAGCGACCCTCCCAACGAAAACTGTCGTAACTCAACATCGCTTATTCCAAGATCTCTCTTTTCAATCCTGACCCCCAGGGGGAGTGTAGTGGTCGACGTGATGTCGTGTATTGTCCGTCTCCAGAGATCTCTGTATCTGGTCATTTCTTTTAATTCATGCATAGGTCTTTGGCATATTCCTGTAATTTGATCTATCAATCTTGTTGGGGATCTTCCTCGTGATCTACGGCCTTCTACCTTTCCTTGTATTATGAGTCTTTCCATGTTTTCTGTGTTTGCTCTCATAATATGCCCAAAATATTTTAATTGTTAGAGATGGACTTTACTAGAGAGTCGTTGGCTAACTTTTAGCTCTCTTAAAATTGAATTATTTGTTCTACGGTCGGTCCAAGGAATTCGTAACATTCGTCTTCAACAGAACATTTCAGTGGCGTCTATCTTTCTTCTTTCCGATTGTCTCAGAGTTCAAGATTCACATCCGTAGGTCAGCATTGGGAATATTAAGCATTGATGTGTTTATGTTTATGATGAATTGTGTTTAAAAATATTTGTGAAAAGTGACGTTCTGTAATTTCTTAATTATCACTACTAAGTTTTTCATTTTTTACTTATTAATTACTTGTGCAATCAGAACTATTGCAAAGGAATATAAATTTCATAAAGATAAAGAGACGATATTATCCTCTATAGTTACGTTCCCCTAGTTCTTAATCTTTTGAAAATAATTCACAGCAGAATTGTTAAAACTCTTGAATATGAGATTAGTGACACACAATTTGGCTTTAGAAATGGTATGAGTACAAGAGATGCTTTGTTCGGCTTGAATGTGCTGACTCAGAGATGCATGGACATGAATCAGGATATGTACTTATGTTTTGTAGACTTTGAAAAGGCATTTGATAAAGTTCAACATAAAAAGCTTGTAGATATATTAAAAAGCAAAAATATTGACAGTCGTCATCTGAAAATTATATCTAATTTATATTGGAATCAAACTGCCAAGGTAGGAGTTGACAGCCAGTACACCGAAAATATCAAAAAACAGAGAGGAGTCCCGCCAGGGTTGCGTGCTGTCCCCACTACTTTTCAATGTCTACAGTGAAGCGGTATTTCAAGAAGCGCTCTCAGACTCAATAGAAGGTATATCTATCAATGGAGAAGTTTTGAATAACTTACGTTTTGCAGACGATACAGTAATAATTACGGATAACAACAATGATTTACAGAACCTAATGCAACGCCTTAATGAACGCTGTCATGAGTACGGACTGAAGATAAATTTAAAGAAAACTAAATGCACGATCATGATTAAATCTGCACATGCAAATATCCAATTGACTATTGAAGATACTGCAATTGAGAAGGTTAATAACTATAAATATTTAGGAACATGGATAACATCAGATGTAGACCAAACCAAAGAAATTAAGACACGTATTGAAATAGCACGTACATCATTTATTAAACTTAAAAAGTTTCTTTGTTGTCGGGATATAAGGTTAGAACTACGCCTGAGAATGCTTCGATGTTACGTGTTCTCTACTCTTCTTTATGGTCTGGAAGCTTGGACACTCAAACAAGTTCATCTGAATAAGCTGGCCGCCTTTGAATTTTGGTGTTACAGAAGAATCCTACGAATATCATGGATTCAAAGAATGTCAAACATGGAAGTAACTAGAAGGATAGGAAATGAGGCGGAAATAATATTAACTATTAAAAGACGAAAACTTGAGTACTTGGGACATGTGATGAGAGGGCAAAAATATGCATTATTACAACTTATTATGCAGGGCAAAATCCGAGGAAAGCGAAATGTGGGAAGACGAAGAATATCCTGGCTTAAGAACTTAAGGGAATGGTTTGAATGCAGTAGTGCAGAACTTTTTAGAGCGGCAGTCAACAGAGTCCGCATAGCCATGATGATTTCCAACCTTCGATAGAAGATGGAACTTAAAGAAGAAGAAGTTCTTAATCTTCTATTATTGTTCCAGCTCTTCTCTTGCCGACTTTTGCATTGAGATCGACAATAACTACCGTGATTTCCCTGTTCTTTGACATTTTCAATATCAAAACGTCATCATGATTAAAAACAATAAAGGTCGATTCAGATACATCAGTCCCGTCACAGTCTCGGCGCCGAACAGGTCCTGTTTGGTCACAGAACTATTAATTATCTGACAGCTGGGAAACTCTTCGTCGCCTGATAAATGTGAATGCCGGCGCCATATTTCTATTAAAGAATATTTTGTATGACGGATTGTTCGGTTCGGCGCCAGGACTGCGACGAGACGTGACTGATGTGTCTGAATCAACCTTAACACGATTTTTTTTGCAGTTCGGTGTAATATTAGAACAGTAAATAAAACTGTGAAAGTTTAATAGGGAACTTACGCCCTCAAAAACTCATGACTTAGCAATACAAATTTGAAATCTTCCGTGTATAAAAATCATTTCAAACGATCGAAAAAGCGCGCGAACCCTTGTGACGTCACTTGGTGGCATTATCTGTATGTCAGGTCTCCTGTCTTGTATAAAAGTATAAACTATTTTGTTTATATTGGTGTTTGATACAGTTTTTGAATAGAGAGTATTGAATTGTGTGTGTTTTTACTATGGAAAGTAAAAGTAAATACTACAAGTGTTGTTTAGTACCATTGTGTAAAAGTACAACCATTAAAACCCCCAACAAAATATTTATTAGATTACCAGTACAGTACAGATCATGTTATTTCTTTTTACTTGAACCCATCCTACAGCTGCATCTCCATATGATTCTCTGCCAGGTCTAAATGCAAACGATGAATAAGTTAATTTGATTAAATTTCAGTACAATAGCATAAACAGTATAATATTGACACTACTTAATATAAAGTACTAAGTTTTATCATTAAATATTTATTATGAGAATAATAATCACAATAATACTGGTAGGAATCTATACTGGAACCAAATGGCAAAGGTGAGGATTGATCAAGACCAATATACGGATGAATTTGAAATCCGGAAAGGTGTCCGCCAAGGCTGCATACTCTCTCCAATGCTTTTTAATTTATATGTTGAAAATATATTTGCGGAAGCATTAGAAGATACGGAATTAGGCATTAAGATGAACGGCATACCAATTAGCAACCTACGCTTTGCGGACGAAACAGTGATTATAACTGATAATTTGGAAGATCAGCAGTTATTACTTGATAGGCTGAATAGCATAGGTAAAAAATATGGCCTCAAAATCAACATTTTGAAAAACGAAATATATGGTCATTAGCAGAAATCCTCCAGAAACCCGATAATATGCATAAGTGACGATCGTTTAAAACGCGTGAAAACTTTTAAATACCTTGGCACCACAATCAATGACCAATCGGATCCACGAGATAAAAACCCGAATACAAATGGCAAGACAAGCTTTTGTGAAATTCAGACCGCTCCTATGTAATCAACACCTAAACTTCGAAATACGGTACAGAATGGTCAAGTGCTACATATGGTCCATCTTGCTATATGGCATGGAAACGTGGACTTTGAAAAAAACATCTATCAACAAACTTGAAGCATTTGAAATGTGGTCATTGAGAAGAATGATGCGCATACCTTGGGTGGATAGAGTTCGAAACGATGACGTCCTTAATAGAGCCGGCGTGGAAAGAGAACTCTTTGAATTAATTAAAAAACGCAAGATTGGTTACCTTGGGCACATATTGAGAGGAGCAAAATATGAAATACCACAGTTAATCCTACAAGGGAAGATCGAAGATAGGAGAGGAGCCGGCCGCAAACACATTATCCTGGTTAAGGAATATTAAAGAATGGACAGGAATACACAATACAGGTGAGCTGTGTCACGCCGCCAAGAACAGAATTCTAGTAATGAGATAGTCGCCTACGCACTTTGGTGTATGGCATGTTAAGAAGAAGAAGAATCACAATAAAATTAATGTAATAGGAGTATATGTACTTACTTATCTGCGTTAACTCCCCGAACTTTTCCCAGGGAAAAATTTACACCGTTTTGAAAATATGTGGCTACCATAAACATATTTACAATGGGTAAGTTATCAGACTGGCCAAACCCTCTTCGGTTATTTTAAAAAAAATATCTGAACAAAAACACTCAAATATTATTAAATATATAGTTCACAGCAACTATCTAAAGATTTATAAAACTGAAATACACCATAAAATTACTATAACAAGTAAACGAATGTCAAACGTAATGAATTAATAGTGCCAATCTTTGAACATTCTGACTATATGACGTCACGACCAATAAGGACGCGTTTTGGACTGGCTGCTATAATTTGAATTTTCTCTCGATTTTAATCGTTTTTAGGGGCCAAACTAAAGACAAAAACGACTTTTTTTGTTTGATATATATTTTAAATTATGTTTTGTTATGATTTAAGGCATTTTTTTCGAATTTAAAATTTTATGCAAGTTCCCTATTGTCAATATTTGTTACAAAAACAATCAACAAAATAAACAAACTAGTCAATTTTATAGCACTTTTATTAACGTCCATTTTTCAATTAATTGTTTAAATTACCACGTTTTAACTCAAAATGTCCTTTTAAATCAAAAGTATAGTATTATACTAATATTTGTCTAACGAATATGCAGTAACCGTCAAATTTATATGTGTAGGTTTACAAATTGTATGCCAAATAACTGCCTGTTCTTTGTGTTTCGAATAGCAGAAAGTTATAACCAACGACGTATTCCCGTTTTGTGTATTTTGAGTTATTTCGGTACTTTAATACACACACAAAGTGTTGAGTTTATGTTCAAGCGGATATTATTTTTATAGTAACTCCTACATTTATTATAGGAGTATGAGTAGGCGTCGGTTTATAACTTGTCGAGCTGGAAGTTTCATGTGACGTAAAATGAAAATTAAATTGTATTATTTTGTATTAATAAATTAGTGCAATTTTGAGCATTTCACGTTACACATGTATATATTTTAAAGATTGTCTTTGCTGTTCGATAGCTTATAGTCGACCTCCAACACGTATTACCTTGTGTGTGGTGTCGAAAGAAAGGATGTAGAGATAATAGTTTGCTTCGTCTGTTAAGAGGTTTAGAAGAGAATAACTGGTGATAATCTTCAGATAAAGGATGGTGCTGCTGCATAGTACGAATCAAAAAGAAAAGCGCTTGATTCTGTTCAACGACAGTTAGAGGACTCAGCTGTCTAGAGGAGCTCTCAGAAATTCTAAAATTGCTCCTATACCTTAAAACATAAGCGAATATACGCTGTAATTTCAAAAATAAAGAATGTTTGTTGATTAACCCAATAATCTTCTTCTTCCAATGGCGCTACAGCCCAAATTGAGCCTTGGCCTCCTGTAACTTCTGCCTCCAACAAAGGCGATCCCGCGCCACTCGTCTCCAAGCCCTGACGTTCAATAAGTTGTGCGCATCTGCTGTGACTTCGTTCTCCCATCTATTACGTGGTCTTCCATTTGGTCTTCTGCCCTGCATTTTACCATCCAAGGCCTTTCTCGGCAATCTGTCGGCATCCATCCGTACCACATGACCAGCCCATCGAAGCCTTTGTACTCTAGCGAACTCTGCAATAGGTGCTTCTTTGAACAGTTGGTAGAGTTCATGGTTATATCTAGATCTCCACATCCCATTTTGAGTGATGGGTCCAAAGATCTTCCTTAGGATTTTTCTCTCGAAAACCTCTAATCTTCGTTTAGTGCTTTCTGTCAAAACCCATGTCTCGCATCCATAGCATACTATCGGTCTGATGATAGTTTTATAGACCTTAAGTTTCAATTTTCGATGTACCGTCTTGGAGCGGAATATGTTAATCAGGGAAAAATAGGCTTTATTTCCCTTCATTATTCTCTTCTGAATTTCGGCCTCTTCTGTTCCCTCCGTATTCATTTCGACTCCCAGATAAGTAAAACTCTTCACTGTTTCAATGTCATCCTCTACTTTGATTTGATTTCTTGTTCGCTTTGTCCGCGTCTGTGTTAGTATTTTTGTCTTCTGTGTATTTATTTCAAGTCCAATCTCCTTGGCCAGTTTTTTTCAGCTGCGAATATGTTTCTGCTGCATCATCCACTCTGCAGGACATGAGGTTAATGTCATCCGCATATGCGGCGAGCTGGACAGATTTGTTTGTTAGGAGATTGGCTCTTCCGACATTCAGCTTTCTGATGACATATTCAAGGGCCAGATTGAACAGTGTTGGAGCTAGTCCATCACCTTGTTTCAGCCCTTGAACTATTTCGAAGCTGTCAGTTAATTCGTACTGTATGCGTACAGTTGCTATTGTGGAGTCCATCGTTGCTTTTACTAGTCGGATATATTTCGAGGGAATATTGAAGCTTTCCATGATGTTATATAACCGGCTTCTATTTATGGAGTCATAAGCCTGTTTGAAGTCGACAAATATATTGTGAACATCAATATCGTGTTCCCAAGCTTTATTAAGGATTTGCTTTACTGTAAAAAGCTGATCTATTGTCGACCTGCCTTGTCGAAAACCGGTCTGGTATTCGCCGATAATATTTTCACATAATGGTTGAAGTCGCCTATTCAGGATGGATGTAAAAATTTTGTAGGCCGAACATAGGAGGGTTATGCCGCGGTAATTTTTGCATTACTCAATAACATGGGCGTCGAATTTGTTTACAGTGTTAATAAAGGAACAACTTGTGTTTCGAACTTCTGGAAGTTTTTCTGTAAGAATTAGAGTAGATTGTTGCGTATTGTTTGTTGGACCCTGACATTCAGTTTGAACCAACGAGGAAGGTCCATCACACTAGAAATTAGAGGAAACTAAATTAAAAGGTGGCATTCCACGTGTTAGTAAATCTGCAGGATTATCCTTAGTATTTACATAATAGCATGAAGTAACATTCGACAGTTCCTAAATGTTTGCTACTCTGTGCGACAAAGGTTTTTAGTATGTGTAGGGATGAATTGATCCATGGTGGGCATATTGTGGAATCAATCCAGTAGGAAATGTTTTCGAAGTCAAAATCACAAGCAAAAGTTAGTTGTCAACAAGTTGTGCCAGTAAAACAGCGCCAGAAAGCTCTAAACGTGGAATATATAAAGTTTTGAGGGGAGCGACGTGTGTTTTGGCACAGTACAAGTTTGAAGTAAAATTTCCCAATGTATCACAGCAACGTATATATATATATATATATAATATATATATATATATAATATATATATATATATATATATATATATATATTGTACTGAGGTTGGGTTTGGACAAGACACTTGCTGTGGTATTTTGATAGAGTTCAGTACTTGTAATTCAGTATAGTATTTAGCCCAAGTCGTGTATAAGTCAGCAGGTACAGTTTCATCCCATGATATTTTGAACTACCAAAGCTCTTAGAGTATAATTATAGCACACTAAGTAACTGGCTATCAGGTAGGGCCATCAGGTTTTCTTCAATCAGAAAGTGTGCGGGTGTAAGAGGAGTTAGATGATTGGGATCATGTGAAAGAGGACAAAGGGGATAAAAATTAAGACAGGCCTCTATCTGATACAATACTGTGTTTATTTCTTCAAAAGTTAATAGAACGTTTCCCATTACCCTTTTTAAATGTTGTTTTGTGGATTTAATTCCAGACTCCCAAGGACCTCCAAAATGGGGGATTTGGGAGGTATAAACTTCCACTGAATACCATCTTGTGACAAACCATTTGGGATGTTATTGTGTTATGTAGACATGCTAGGAATCACTCAGATGTAAGATCGCTGACTACCTCTAAGTGGATAGTCTTAGTGGCGAAATACACGAAAAGTGACATGTAAGCTTTAGTTGTTTTGAAAGTTCTGCTTTTTCGATCTTCTTCTTCAGATGCAAATCCAGTAATGGATGTTAGCGATCACATTTTCCATTAATTCTCTATTTTTTGCAATATGTATCAGAGATTGTATGTCGTTAATCCCTATCCATTGCCTTATGTTTCGGAGCCAGGACATTTTCTTGCGTCCCATTCCTCTCTTGCCTTCAATTTTACCCTCGATTATAAGTTGGAGGAACTGGTATTTTTCATTTTGCATGAGTGACCTAGATACGCCGTTTTCCTTTTCTTGATGGTTTCGAAAAGTTGGTGTTCTTGGTTTATTTTTTCAAGGACATCTATATTTGCGATTTTCGCTGTCCATGGTATTTTTAGGATACGACGATAAAGCCACATTTCGAAAGCTTCTAATCTGTTTATATCCCTCGTTTTGAGTGTCCAGCCCTCTACGCCATATAGCAGCACTGACCATACGTAGCACTTAGTAAACCTTAGTCTCAGTTGAAGATCGAACTCTGAACAAGTCAGTACCTTCTTGAATTTTACGAAAGCTTGTGGAGCTTGCTCAATGCGACATTTTACTTCCCTGTCCGATGCCCAGTCTTCAAAAAGCCACGATCCCAGGTATTTAAATTTACTCACTCTTTCAATGGATTTAGTATTCAGTGTTGTGGTGGAGTTTTCAAGTGCATCCAAGTTTCTGGAGATGATCATGAATTTGGTCTTTTTGGTATTAATCTCTAATCCCATTCGCTTACTGTATTCTCCGATTATAGTGACAAGTTGTTGAAGATCGACTATGTTGTCACAAATTAAGGCACCATCATCAGCATATCGTATGTTGTTGATCAATACTCCATTCACCTTGATTCCCATCTCTGCATCCTTCAAAGACTCTTGAAATCTGGCTTCCGAATAAATGTTAAATAAAAGAGGGGAAAGCACACACCCCTGTCGAACGCCTCTTCTTATATGTATGGGCTTGGATATAAAATTGTCTATTTTTAACTGTGCCGTTTGATGCCAGTACAAGTTTTTAATGCATCTTATGTCTTTTTGGTCTATATCAACTTTCTTGAGAATCTGCATTAACTTGTGATGTTGGACACGATCAAATGCTTTTTGGTAATCTAAAAAGCATAGGAACACATCCTTCCTCTGATCGTAACAATTTCGGACCAGCACCTGTGTTGCTACTATTGCTTCTCGTGTTCGTAAACCTTGCCTAAACCCAAACTGGGAATCACTGATGTCCCATTCACATTTTTTGTATAATATTTGATGTAGTATTTTTAAGAATATCTTTAAAGTGTGACTCATAAGGCTAATGAATCTGTGATCCTCACATCTTTTTGCATTGACTTTCTTGGGCAGGGGAATAAAGGTAGGGCGTAACCACTGTTGAGGATAGCAGCCAGATGGCTTTTCCAATCACGTAGTAGGAATGAGCCATCATAGTCTAATCCAGCAATCGAAAAAGGCCGAGAGAAAGTGACACGAGAAGCAGAAAGATTTCTCATGAGGTGTGACTCAGGTCTGGGATTTACCTTAAAATATTGTATGCATTCGCAAACCACACGTTTTACCAGGTTGCGTCCCTCTAGGCCAAAATCTCTTTATCAAAGCTGATAAAAGAGCTTGTGGTCCGGTATTTAAAAGTCTAATGTATTCAGAACGTGCTATGATAGTTGTAAGATGACATTTTGAAGGGAGAATAATTGGGTGTATTTTACCAACATCAAAATTCTAGATTTCGGAGTCGTCTAGAATTCGGAACAAGTCCAGTTTAGGTATTAACATTTTGTAAATATAGTTTTAAAAATTTTTGGAAAAATAGAGTCAGATTTGATGAAAATGAGTTTGTTTAAAATATTTGTAAATTCAAGTTAATTATATTTAAATTGTGAAAAGATGTGCTGGTGTCTGCAAGATTGCATGTCATAACATGCAACGAGAATCATCAATCCAACTCAAAGACATATAAGAGCAATAATACAAAGGTTGTTCCAAAACCATCACAAATAGATATTTACAGTAAATATAGCTACTCTATAGTAAAGGAAAAAGGAAGAAAAAAGATGAACCAGAAGAAATATTTGGCAGAAGTGAAAAACTACACCAAAAAACCACCAGATAAGGTAAAATAAAAAAGCAAATGAACTAAATAATCAGAATCAACTGATGGAATTAACGAGACAACTAGTAGACGATATACAAAAAGAAAACTAAGAAAATTAAGGATATAACAATATGGTGGGAAATACACTAGAGGAAATGAAAGGGATCAGGTATCAGAAAGGAGAATAGTGAAGATAAATTACAAAAAAAACAAGGTAATACAGGAAAACGAAAATCTGAAAAAGGCTATCACGAAACAAAAAATGGAGGAAATAGAATTAACTATGAAGGTATGCCAGAAAGAAAAGAAGATAAACAACTTAATAATGAGGAGCTTATCAATAGATACATCAGATGAAGAACAACTAAAAATAAAGTAACATTACAAATAGAGCTTTAGAACAGCATCATTTTAACTAAAAATCGTTATAGTGTTTTCTGATCTTGAAACTTTATTCCCAATCTTTTAAATAAATTAGTTTATTTTAAAAGTAACATATGTAAAATGTATATTTATAAAATATAATATCATGAATTTGTTTTTTACTTCTGTCTAATCAAGGAACATTTAACAAAGGTTATGACACTTTGTAAATATCGTTATCAAATACGATTTATCTATATCAGACACCCAAAGTGTGTTTGTTGTTGATATTTAAGTTTGCCAAGATGTTAAGGTTCCAGATGTTCTTTACTTTTCTTTGTTTATTATTATATTTTACCATTATTGAAAGTTTGACTATTAGTTGTTACAATAATGGGTCCGAAGTGGCTTTAGTTAATTTTAGTAAACTACCAAATTTCCAAGAACATCCAGTTTGTGATAGTATAGTATTCTCGGGTCAATTAGATGACACGATATTGCAGACATTTAAGGTGATGATAACCTCTTTATTATGCTCATTTCTAATTAAATTTTTTGTCAAGTATGTTCAATCTGCCTTCAAATATTTACATATTTTTTAAATAAACACTGTATAATATGTCATTGTGGTATCAAATTTTTTAAATTAGTATTTATTATGATATACGACAATATTTATGTATGTATATGGGTAAATTTCCAATATTTTTAACGTTCATAGACGATTTGAATAATAGTTATTTATTGTACAAGACGATAAAATTGTACTTTATCTTCGAGAGCGTTTTTTAGCGTCGAGACGTCAGTCGAGACGCTAATTATGCTCGAGAAGATAATGCGTTTTTATCGTCGTGTGCAATACAACATTTTTTTTGTCTATAGCAAGGCTTCAAGTTGAGGTGAAAAATACAATTTCAAAGAAAATTGTAATTTTTAGCACAACAATCGCAATTGTGTTGCTCCGTTGCTAGGGATATGAATTACTCTGTCAACAAATGTCAAACAAATGTTACGTTTTGGTTTTTTCTAAGAATATTGTTGTGTTTTGTGTACAAAGTGAATAAATACGAAATGGATGGAAAAAACTTGACACAAGAAAAGGAAAACCTGCCATCAGAAGTAGAAAGTGCAGCGTTGGAAGCAGAAAGTTTATTGTTGCCACAAAAATCTAGGATGATGTATGAGAAAGAATACCAGTCTTTTAAAAAGTGGAAAATTATTAAGAATATCAATAGCGTGAGTGAAAAAATACTTCTGGCGTATTTTTCTGAAAAGTCGAAGAAAGCGATGCCATCGTCATTATGGTCGTATTATTCGATGCTGAAGCGTACGTTGTTGGTGAATGATAATTGTAATATTTCTAAATTCAGCAAGTTAACCACCTTACTAAAAAACCTGATTGGAGGATACAAAGCTAAAAAGTCCAAAATCCTGGAGTCAGATGACATTTTTAAATTTCTGACAGAAGCTCCAGATGACGTCTATTTATTGATGAAGGTTATTGCTATTTTTGGTGTGCATGGAGCGACTAGATCTGAAATGTACAAGTTAGAAGTGTTTAACGTGGACGACAGAAAATCGGTGATAATCGTTTCATTATCTGATACTAAAACCAAACAGGAAAGGTCGTTTTGTGTTACTGACAAGAAGAGTGGACTGAGTTTCTTGGAAATTGTGAGAAAGTATATTGCCTTGCGTCCCAAAAACGTACGATTCAACGTTCGATTCAAGTATAGGAAAGATGTAACATCGTACTAACCTGATGTTTATGGGCATTGATAAATCATGACATTTGAATAACTTAGCCATTTTTTAAAATGCAGATGCTACTAATAGGACTTGTGTAATGCGCTTCCAATGCTATCCTAATTGCGGAATTATGAACTGGTTCGAGAATTTTTAGTATTAAAGTTTTTGTCGAGTTGTACGCAACTGCCCCATAATTAGGTTTTAAGCGAATTAGGCTCAAAATAATTGTTCTTTTAGATTAAGTTTAGCTGTATTAAACGCTGTAGAAATTTTTAGTATTAATTAAGTATTAATTTATATTTTTTAATTTAGACACACTTTGCAACAAATGAACAACTTAAAAATTTGACAGTAATATCAACAAACTTAGAAGATCTTAAGGATAAGGTTTTTCAAGGATTACATACGGCTACTTTAATAAAGTTAAATACAATTGAGAGAATCAAGCGTAGTGCATTTACTGGACTAGATCAATTAGTATACCTGGATTTGCAAAGTAATAAGATTAAGAAGTTAGAAAGTGGAACATTTCAACATTTGCCTGTATTAGAAGAGATCCATCTAATATATAATAAAATATCTGTTATAGAAAATTCTGCGTTTAAAAATCTTCCTCGATTGAGGAACCTGGATTTAGCTTTTAACCAAATTATAAAATGGAATGCTTCTTATTTAGGTAAGTCAATAATTTTTAGCAATAAACCATTAAAATTATCTTTGTTCACATTTCTAAGCTAGTTCAAGTTTTCTAGTTACATGATCATATTTTCATAATTACGTGATCAGTACAAGTTTATTAATACAGTCTCCAATTGGAAGAGAAAATACAGGGCGGAGAAAATTAAAATAAAAACTTAGCTCTCCCTGAGCATTTTTCACCTTAATTATCATTAAAATTATTTAGTACATGTCCAAGTGATGAAAAGGGGAGCGGTCGGAAGAATCAACTAGCAACGTTCAAAAGTGAAAACGAATACTAAAGCGCAATTAGTTGGCAAACTTTAGTTCTACAGTTCGAATGTAGAAATCATTTTTTCAAGTAGAGATTTATGGTTCCTGGTTAGTATTCCAATTACATCGGCATTTTGCTGAATAATTCAATACTTTCAAGTATGTTTTCTTCAATGTAAACCCAACCACTGTTTGGTTTTGCGGTTAGTTACGCAGGTACTACAAAAGTTCACTGAAGATGGAGTGACTAGTCCCAAAACGTTCTGAACTTTATTATAATCCGTATGGATTTTTTGATTTAATTTTTTAATTAACCCTAGAACTACACGGCGATAATTGGGACATATATACTACCGTGACTTCGGATAAGACATCATTCTAATTTTACCGCTATATTACATCGAAAACTTATTTTAATGTACAAAATAAACAATGGTAAACTAAATAACCAAACTCATAATAGTAATATAAGGTTGAATGTTCGAATAATTAATTCGAAGAAGAATATAAGAAGAATTATAAGAATATTTAATTCTGTCTCCGGCTTCTATACAACATGTAGCTTCTTCTTTTCAAAAATTTTAAAGTGTTTGTTTGTCTTTGTGTATTGTATTTTGTATTAGTATATCCAAATTTACATTTATGACATTCTACCTATGTCGCATAGGCCATAACTGACGAAATGCCCCTGAAGATGATCTATTGATCGAAAGTACTTGGGCAAGATTAAATTAATCACCGTGTTCGATAGTTGCCTTGTATACCGTCAAATGTTTTATATGTGTCTTAATTTTTTTCTTTTAAAGGTCTTTTTTAACTTTTACTTAGTGTCCATATTTTACATTCAAATGTGAGTACAAGTCTTATTAGGATAATGAATATTTGACATTGCCTGTTTCTTGTAATATTGTCTGATCTTAATTGCTAATTAATCAGCGACGATTTTCCTCACTTATTCACTGCCATTATCGGATGTAGCTATAATAGAAGCCACAGTAATAATGCAGTACAGATAAGATAGGCAATTTATTTCTCACGGGAGAATGGCCAGAAAGTTCGTAATGTTCGTATGTTTACGAAAGGCTTATTATACAAACATTTTTTGAGTTTCATAGATGTTAATTAACTACATATCTTTTAAATATTTGTAATAGCTTTCATAAATCTCTTTTCAGAGGACGTCCACAATTTAGTAATATTAGATTTGGGGCACAATAACATCGACAAGATTCAGGAAAAATCTTTTCAGACACTTCACCATTTGGAAACACTTATTTTGGTAGACAATCAAATCGAGTTTATTGAACAAAATGCATTTATTGGTTTAGATAATTTAAAGCAGCTAAGACTAGGTCTTAACCAGATTTCTAATCTCGATGTAAGGTTTTTGTCTACGTTACCGAATTTAAACATTCTAGATTTGATGTATAATAAAATAAAACGAATCAAATCGGAGACATTTGTGAATAGTAGTAGTATTACGGGTAAGTATTTTAAAATTATGTTTTGTAAATGTTACATATTTCAAATACGTTTGCAATGCACTGGTTTTTCCATTCGATACATTTGCTTACAGGTCCTGACAATATCTAGCCTTATTAACCTTATCTTTAAGTTGTTCTATACAGTGTGTCAATTTTAAGATTAACAATGGTCTTTATCTCACAAACAATAGCTGATATGTTACTAAAACTGTTTTATATTGTTCTGAAGCTATTTTCTTGTGGCATTGTAAATTAATTACTATTAACTGGGAATAAGCCACAATTAAAGATAAAAATACGATTATTGACGTTTCAATTTCCACTTCGGAAATCGTTCTCAAAATACAAACAGTAAATTAAACAAATTTTGTTTTTTGTTACATAGTGAAAATTCTTCTAATAATTTAATTTTATCTGACTTATTTATATTGACAATTCAGACATACATTATGCATTTTAAACTAGACGACTTTAAAATGATATTGCTAATATTGTTGAGTTGCGCTCCTGGGACGACTTTACTTATAAGATAGTTCATTCGATTACATGAAATCAACTTTAACTTGAGAAAATCCGTCAGAAAAAAATCATAGCATGTAATTCGTCTTTAAAAAGACAAACACATGACATAATCACAGTAAAATTCTCCTGTTAGTGATTCCAGAATTTAGTTTACCTTCAACAAACATCAAAATTCTGATTTTACATGTTACGTTATTTATAAAACATAAATGATATATCCTCTATATATTACTGACTTACTAATACTGGTATTTTCTTATTAATAACTTCCTCTTTCAATATTGGTAACCAGATCCTACTACATTCTGCCAAGGAATTTGCGAAACAATTGATTTGATTGATTGATTGATTTTTCTTTTTTTACCATCCGTTTCTTTTAGGACTTGATTTGAATTATTCCATTGAACCCTATGGTCATTATCCCATGCGTGTTTACATATTTGAGATCTATCAAATTCTCTATTTTTAATATAGGATTGGTGTTCACTTATTCTAACATTTAATGGCCTTGATGATTCACCTAAATAAAACTGATCGCATTCACAAGGACAAAGAATTGCATTTATAAAATACCTTGTGAATGCAATCAGTTTTATTTAGGTGAATCATCAAGGCCATTAAATGTTAGAATAAGTGAACATCAATCTTATATTAAAAATAAAGAATTTGATAGATCTCAAATCTGTAAACACGCATGGGATAATAAACATAGGGTTCAATGGAATAATTCAAATGTAGTCCTAAAAGAAACGGATGGTAAAAAAAAAATCAAAGAAGCGGCTCTAATTATGCTAAATAAGGCCAATTGTGTCGCAAATTCCTTGGCAGAATATAGTAGGATCTGGTAACCAATATTGAAAGAGTAAGTTATTAATAAGAAAATACCAGTTATTAATAAGAAAAGTCTGTAACATATAGAGAATACATCATTTATGTTTTTTAAATAACGTAACATATAAAATCAGAATTTTGATGTTTGTTGAAGGTAAACTAAATTCACCAACAAATACTTACAATGTCGGGATAGTATTATGAGGTTTTTTCCTGGTTTTTTCCCTCATAATTTACTATGGAATCACTAACAGGAGAATTTTACTGTCATCATGTCATGTGTTTGTCTTTTTAAGGACGAATTACATGTTATGATTTTTTTCTGGCGGATATTCTCAAGTTAAAGTTGATTTCATGTAATCGAATGAACTATCTTATAAGTAAAGTCGTCCCAGGAGCGTAACTCAACAATATTGGCAATATCATTTTAAAATCGTCTACTTTAAAATGCATAATGTATGTCTGAATTGTCAATATAAATGAGTCAGATAAAATTAAATTATTAGAAGAATTTTTCACTATGTAACAAAAAACAAAATTTGTTTAATTTACTGTTTGTATTTTGAGAGCGATTTCCGAAGTGGAAATTAAAACGTCAATAAACGTATTTTTATCTTTAATTGTGGCTTATTCCCAGTTAAATAGTAATTAAAACTGTTTTGTTTTGTTAATTTTTTTTTTTTGGATGGCTGTCGCCTTTTTGTTAGTATTTTTTGATTTTTTTGGGGGCTATAAACATCTATTTATTCATAGTTCCCCACGTCTCAGGAGAATATTTTTTGCCTACCTATCTGCTGGGTCGGTGACGTCAAGTTCATCGTGGTTGAAGATTAACAAGCACTGGATAAGAATGACGACAGAGAATTTATTCAGAGCACTTGTCATGTTGTCAACAAAGTCATGTAGACTGATGTAATTGCCGATATTCACAGAGGATAATAATTAAAAGATGGAAATATCGACATACCACAGTTCGAGTATGCATTTTAATGGGCGTATTTTAGTTAATTTTTCTTATTTGCAAATACTTCAGTATGTGAGTATATCTATGTAGTTCATGAATATATTTACATACTTAGGTCCCATAGTCTGTTATATTTATTTAAATGGAAATATATTATTGGAAATATATAAACTGGCCTCTTCGTTCCGGCATGTCCTGTTTTTAATTGTTCCTCAGTAAGTTATGCACTATCATTTCTTATTATTATCCTCCTAGATTAAATATACTAAAAAAATATTCAGAAGATGAGAAGGCTTAGTTTTCTTGTTGGTTAATAGAAAACCTGAACTAATAAGTATAATAAAGTTACTAAGATTAGTAAACATAAAATTTTGTATTATTAACATTAATAGTTTTATCTAAAATATCTTACTATTTTCAGATATTAAGTTGGAACATAATAAAATAGAAGACATTGAAACCAAGGCGTTTGTCAATCTACCTAATTTGACATATCTAGGTTTGATCGACAATAATATATCACGATTTAATAATGAAACCATGATTAACGTTCCAAATATTAAGAATATCTCTCTAGAAGCTAATCCAATAATTTGGAGTGGGATGCCATTTTTTATTGGACCATTAAATTTCCACAATTGATAAAAAATGTGACAGTGTTTTAAAAAATAAATTTTTCGAGAATTGTTAAGCATGATTTGGAGTTATTTCTTCTTACCTGCTACTGGATATACATTTTTTTTTTAAATGGAAATATGTTTCCGGGTGTCTTGTTCTTCACCCTACCCTTTAAAAATAGAAGAGTTTTGTACTATTTACGGAATTTGTAGTATCTGTATTTTTTGTAAGCACTCTTGGAAACGTTTTATAACCCATAGAGTTCTTATATAAAGCATGATATACATGAAAAGCAGAAAATCATCGATAATGTCAACACACCAAGGTATATAATATCACTAATATGGTGTATATGCCAAAAAATTATAATTTAAAAATAAAAAAATTGACCTGCTTTGGGATTCTCGAAAGAATGAATTTATTTAATACTTTTTCCCCTCACAATATGTACATTTTTAAATAACGATATTGAATATCTAGTTATCAGAAAGAGTTGTAGGCAGTTTTTTTTAATGTTACTTATTGGTTAGTTTTAGTTAGCTTTAGACTATGGTATATAGTCTAAAGCTAACTTAGAAATTAAAAATTAGGAAATACTAAGAAATATTTAAGAGTGATTAAAGAATTATTGAAGTGCCGGACTCGTTACATAGCGTTAACGTACATTCAACAAAAGGTTGCAGATAAAGTTGTAGTTTATTCGAAAGGTGTCTTCAATGTCATTTAAGAGAATAAAAATACCCACACATTATCTGCACCTAAAACAAATTAAAATCATTTCAAATCAATGTATGCTGTAGATGATTTTGATAAGTCAGCTATTAGAAAAAAGTTTCATCAATATTTCTTCCTTAATGAAGTTTCGTTGAGGAAACAGTTTACTACTCGACAGAAATGAAATTGTACTATGGCGAAAGGACTATCGGCAAAATATAAGACAATATAGAGCTAAAAATAGAACAATATATTACTTGGACGAAACATGGAAAAATGCTGGCCATTCAAAATCAAAAGTTTGGGTGGACACTTCTATGACTTTTGCAAGACGTAAATTTTTTAATGGGCTGTCAACAGGCTTAAAAATCCCTCAGGTAATTCAAATTAAAATAAACTTTATATATTTTTAATATCATCTTTAATATGGTCGCACATTGAAATCAAAAGTGGCATTATGCAAAATTCGGTGGTTTTTAGTTACAGCGACATCTAAAATCTACGAGCAAAACTACGTCTGTTGCAAAGATCTCCGTTGTAATAGCTCGCTCGGTTTTCTGTAGACGTCGCTAATGTCACTTCTTACTTTGTTGTCGCGAGCATGGGTCGTGACCGATAAACCGACACTAAACCAGTAAAGGTCCAGCCGCCGCAACGAGTCTTAGCTGAGGTGAGTGAAAAAGTGACATATTTTGTATAATGTCGTTTTTTTAATTACTTAATAGTAAAAATACAACAAATTATGATTTCGTTATTGGCATATTTTGTAAAGTGCCGATATTTTACTCAACTATTCTAGATAACTGTGTTTATATAGAATAAATAAGGGGCATAATTGTGCTTAGTGTCATTTTTGGGGTTTAAATGTCATATTGTTAATTTATTGCCATATTAAATAGACGTCATTTTAAGTAAAGTGTCATTGTTTTATTTAAAAATGTATATTTAATTAGATAATTAGGATATTACACATCGACATTTAAAGTATTATCCGACATTTAATATACATATTTAAAGAATTTAATATTAGTTTGGTCGTACCTAAAAAGGACCAATGTGAACAATGCACAATATATATTATAAACTGGCTGAAGATTCCAGAAAAGAAGCTTTGAAGGAAGATTATGACCGCCATTTAGCAGAAAACAAAAAAGTCGCGAAGAAAAACAGCTAGTGACAAAGAGAAAGTGACAGATTGTTTTATCGTTGCATGCTATGACTTACAAGCGGTAATGACGATTCCTAAAGGAGACGTATCAACATTCTATTAAGTATAAGTCCAAAATAAATTGTTTGAATTTTACCATATCGGAGTTGAAAACAAACAATATTGAATGTTACTTTTGGGATGAATCTTAAGGCAATCGTGGAGCCAATGCAATAGGTAGCTATGTTTTGAAGTTTTTACAAAAGAAGTTTTCTTTCGCTAATAAAGATCTTGATATAGTGTTCTATTCTGATAACTGCTGTGGCCAACAGAAGAACCAGTTTATCATTGGAATGTACGTCTATGCAGTATTAAATCTCAAAGTAAAATTAATAACCCATAAGTTCTTAAACGGAGGCCACACACAAAATTAAGGGGACGCAGTACATTCAACGATTGAGAAGGAAGTAAAAAAAGTCTTAAATCTGGACACATTTACGTACCTTCCCAATACGTCTGTGCCATCAGAAGTTCGAAAAAACGTGGGACGCCGTACATTGTAAATGAGATGGGATACGAAGATTATATGGATAAACAACTGCCAGTTATTAAGCTGAATAGTAGTGTTGATGGTGCGGTTGTAAAGTTGTTTGATATAAAAGTCATTAAAATTGAAAAGAACGTAACGAATGAGATTAAAATATTCTATAAAAACGTTTTATTTTGATGACTTCAAGGAACTTGATTTGGCAAAAAGAACATCCAGAAACAGCCGACCTCAAGAACTTAAACCATTGTACCACCAAAAATGGGATATATCCGAAAGGACGAAAAATGGCGTGAGGAGTCTTGTGGATGCGGGGTTGATTCCTGGATATTACCGATCCTACTATGAAAGTATTTTTAATTGAAAATGTAATAGCTCTTAAGTATTATCACATTTTTACAAATGCCTATTTGCATTTTTTGTTACAATTCGTTTATTTTCTTAGTTTATTTTGATAGTCTTAAAATATTGTATTTTAATTAAAACATTGCGTAATATTGTAGTGACTGATTCGAGTAAGACTTTCTTTTGTAGTACATACTTACAAATAAATACTTTATTCATCTAAAATTAGTTTTTATTTTATTCCTGACATTCATTTAATCTTTTGGAGTAGTAGAATAGTAGAAGAGTTAATGAATTAAATATGCCATTAAACAAAAAATAATTGATTGTATAAAAAAAAAATAAAACAAAAGTGACACTATACTGATTTTTTTTTTTTTCAAATACCTTTTTTTTCAACAAACACTATATAATTTATTTAAAAGTTATTTTATACTGAAAAAGAGATAATTAAATTATTATTTAAAACTAATCACATTTCTTGTTTTCAATTTATTTTTAAGTCTGGGCATAAAAATCATGTTAAAAAACTTTAAACAGCTATACTGTAAAATTGAGTTTTTTATATAGTGCCACTTTTGATTTCAATGTGCGATGTATTTAAGGAAAATGTAAAAGATAGGTAATCTGTCACATCGGAAGTGAAAATGGTTTTGTTCTGGATGTACTGTGGGCTTTTGAATCGAGCAAAAGTGGAATCTACTATGAGGAGATGGTTGGGAAGTTATTTGAAAGCTGTCTTTAACAGATTTTACCAACACTGAAAAAAAATGCCGTAATTGTGATGGACAATGCTCCTTACCATTCGAGAAAATTGAAAAAAATTCCCATTATGGCTAAAAAAGTCAGATATACAAAATTGGCTTCGTTCAAAAAACATTCCCTTTGAAGAAACGCTGTTAAAAGTGCAACTTTTAATCGTTAAAAAGCATAAAGGCAAATATAATAGGTACAGTTGCGGTCACGGAATAGTTTACACCTTACTTTTTATATTGTAATACTGTAAAATTGCAGTGTCGTACGGATTTGATAAATGTCAAAGTCAAAAAATTTCAAAACGTCAATGCTTTCGCGAGTGTTCAACAATAAAATAAAAGTATATTAAACTCTTCCAAAATGGTTAGAATACATCTGAATTATGCGCAAAAAGCAAGAGCAATTGCCAAACTCGAAGAAGGTTGGTCACTAAGGCAAGTTGCTGCTGATTTGAACGTGAGTCATATGTGCATATGGAAGATTAAACAAAGATGGGATAATTTTCACTCTATAGCACGGTTGGGCGGTTCAGGAGGGCAGAAGATTTCCACAGATCAACAGGATGAGATGTTAGTAGATTATTTGAGAGAATCTCCTTTTGCCACAGCTCAAAAGGCAAGAGAAGAGGCAGCGTTTCCAGGCAGTATTCGCACTGCACGTCGAAGAATTAAAGCAAGTGGACTGCTAAATTGTGTAGCTGCACGGAAACCTTTTTTGACTGAGGATCACAAGAGGAGACGAGTTGAATTTTGTAATGAATTTATAAACCGCGATGAGAATTTTTGGTCTAGGGTTGTATTTTCCGATGAAAAAGTATTTCAGTCGTATAATAATGGTCGAATAAGAGTTTATAGGCCGAGAAATCATAGGTATGATGAACAGTATACGCATCATTTAAGAAATAGTGGAGGATTCTCTGTCAACGTATGGGGATGGATAAGTGCCGAAGGCCCGGGCGTTTGTTATCATGTAGAGGAGAAGTTAACAGGATTATATTACAAACATATTATTGAGCACACAATGTTGCCATCGGTGATCCAGAGATTCCCCAACAACGACTTTATCTTCCAACATGACAATTGCCCGGTGCATACGAGTAGAATTGTTCGAGAATGGCTAGAAGAAAATGATGTTAATGTTCTTCCGTGGCCTTCCCGTAGTGCAGACTTTAACCCCGTCGAAAATGTGTGGGCAGAGTTAACAAAGAAACTAAATGAAAGAAACCTTAGACTACGGAATAGAATTGAATTATGGGAAGCAATTGAGCAGGCATGGGAAGAGCTTGTTAATTATAACATGAGGTAATTGGTGCTATCTATGAACAGAAGACTGCAAAATTGTATTGACAAGAATGGGGCTTCCACCAAATATTAATTATTATTTATCATTGTTTATCGTTATTTAATATAAAATAGATTTAAAATAAAATGCATATTAAAAAAAAAAGACTTCTTTATTTTCGTTATTAAGATCATAATCCATTTTATTCAAAAAACTGTTTTCTATATTTTTTATTTTGTAAAATATTTTGATATTTTAATTTTAATCTACCTATTCTAGCTAGTACACCACTGGCAATGTCACTTTGACGTAAAAGGTGCGTTTAAACGAAGTAAAAATTTAAAAAATGGGCTCCTAGATACGTGAACCTGTAAACTATTCCGTGACCGCAACTGTACTTAGTAGATGAGCTCGTAAAAAGCACAAATAGACCTGCTTTAAATTTGCCGAAATTAAAAATTTATTCCATGAATTTATATTGTAGCATTATAAATCACCTTGTAGGTATTGAAATCACCCAATATGTTTTAAAACACCGAAAAAACTAGTTTTAATCCTTTTTCATCGCTGAATTTGATAACAAACACATTTTAAAGTTTGTTTATATATCACAGATGCGTATTTCCTTAGTGTTCTTTTGATTGAAGCCGCTTTGGGATTTTTGTGCGTCAAATAAATAGGAATTTAACCGTATATGTTTTATTTATGCCGATTTGGGTGAATAAATTATAAAGATAATTACATCACTCTCCGTAAAGCCGCTGTCAAGGGCAGTTGGTTTCATTGTAGACCGAATTTGCATCAAATTCGTAGTTTTTTCGTTTATCGTCTGTTATTATGGGAAAATGTATAGTATTGTAGCAGTTCAATGTGTAGTTACAGTTTTAAGTAGGTTTGATGAGAATCTTGGTTAAGACAACACGCGGCGAGTGTCTGTGTTAAGAATCCGGCAAATTTGTTTAAAAAGGTAAATTTACTCAATGTAATGTGTCAATTTTGAACAAGTGATCACTGTGTTTTATTTTTCTTGTCGTCTCTCATCTGAGATATTTGTAAAACGACGTTTACAACAATTTTGAAGGATAACGACTTCATCCTCACCCAGCAGCTTTCATCCTCGTTTTGTTTGTCCCTGGTTGTCATCCTAGGTTATTTCGCAGTTTAGAGATGCATTTGTTTGTGTGGCAGAGAATCCAAATTCTAAGTTCTAACCCCAGAAATTTTAAAAAGAAAGAAATTAACAGGTACAGGTGGGGGATTTAGGGCTGCACACACAAGGTGCACTTATAACAGATATAAACCAAAAAATGCAGAGATGGACACAATATATAGCACAACTATTTGAAGACAAAGAAAGAACAGAAGCACCAAAAGAATTTAAGGATGATACTGGGCCTGACATTATACGAGAAGAAATTGAATATGCAATGAAACAAGCTAAAGATGGTAAATCTTTATCATTCTGTGCACTTAGATTTTGTTGTTTATTTTTTATGAAAAATGCTTTCAGAACAATAAAGTAACGTGTCCATCTTTATTACAAAATGTCAAGTAGTTTAGGAGGTAATGCAAAAAAACGTAACTTCAAAGGGCTGTAACTTTTTTCTTCAAACGTCAAATAATGATGACATTACTTATCTAACTTGATCCTGTCAAAGTTTGATGTCTCCGCCGGCAGCAGTTTTTTTTCCCATTTCTTTATGAGGCGGAGGGAAAAATGTTGTCATGGCAACAATATGAAACATGTCACAAAGCAACAATACAAATGTCATTAACAACAATTAAACTTCATTTTAATTTATAGTAATATTAAAAGTACAATTAGTTAATGAGGCATTTTCAAAATTGAAACCGTGCAAAAATGTTCCCGACTCAATACGCATTGGTAATTGTTGATGATACTGAAGATCGAGAACAACTTTCAGCAATCATTTCCGATGTTGGCGAATCATGAGAGTTTAAAATTTTTTTATCATTATCGTTCTTATTTCTTATTGAATCCTATATATATCCTTCGACAACCGTGCTTGATTTCCAGCCCCCATGTCGTTTGAGGCATTCTAGATTTCCGCCTCCATCAATTAAAAGTGTTGCTGAAGTTCGTCGTAAAGAGTGACCCGTGTATGCGCTTGCATCGTTTAAATTTAAATAACTAACTATTTTTTGGGCTACTGCGCTGATCGAATGTATTCCCATGACGCTTCGGTAACACTTTCCATTTTGGTACTTGATAAAAAATCGGTTTTCTGTGAAGTTTTCAGGCCGCAGTGATGCATACTTTTTATACAGTTTAATGTAGTTTTGACCAATTGTCGTAAAAGATCTAATTTGTCGTGTTTTACTGTCTGGAATTTTAATAATTATTACATTTTCTTTATCCTCAATGTCCACAGTCTTCATTTTTACCATTTCGTCACATCGACAGGCGCCGGTAACCCCAATTAACAAAACAATCTGAAATATTTTTATAATTTAGTAGAATATACTACATGCTTTGCAATATATTTTTTTTACCTTTAATCCTAAGTACAGTACATTTTATCTGGCGCTTTAAACAAAAATTTATCAAACTCGTCTTTAGTGAAAACTTTAGACTTCTTTGCAGTATATCCTTCGCTTGTTTTTTTCAGAAAGGCACGTAACTTTAAAAATTTGCTTATATTCACATTTTTTTCTAATAACTTAATCGGATTTTATCATAGAGTATCGTGACCACATTGTAGAAGATTTCCATTTATTTTCATTTTCCATTATATTAAAATATGCCAGTAAAACGTCTTCGGTAACTTGCCGTACTCCTCTTGTATCGCACCACTCTTGGAAGTGCTTGTACGCTAACCGATACTTTATTCCGGACTTGGAGGGCCCCAAACGTGCTACTGCATCATTAGCCGCGGACTCAATTTCCTTTAGGTTTTCCGTTTTCGCACTAAATTTGCGCTTGCGGTTGCAACAACAATAAGCTGTGTTTAATAATTGCAAACAAATGTCAAACAACTGTAACCAGGGAGACGCAAATCCCACCGACTACTTAATTATTTTAATTTCTAACATCTAGACGACTTTGATAGTTGTCACAGTTAATTTCGAGTAAAAATAGCGTATCAATTGTATTTTTTATGGTTGAAAATTGCTACGTTTGAAGAAAAAATAGTATACTTTATTCGACAAAGAAGCGACTTTTCTTGACTTGCCCTCTATTACGCGCCTCATTTCGTTCGGCGCGTAATATCGGGCGCGTCAAGAAAAGTCACGCTTCTGCGCTATTGTGTACACTTTTTGTGTACTAAGGTAAGTTGGATTCAATCAATTTATTTTTCTTCCCCTCCGGAAAGCCTGAATAATTTTATGACATACCTTTTTGAAACATCCTGTATTTTAACTTATTAGTAAAAGTCATCGTGATTATACTGTAGGCATATGTTACAACACCTTAGTTTTGTGTAACTTTCCGCATACCTCAAAATTTCACTTTTCAATCATAGCAAAAGTTCTCGATTTCCCCGAACCAAACACACATCCGGTAAAACCCAATTTGGCGTTTTTCATTTTGTCACATTCCAAGTGCGCTCACAAGCCCCAACCCAACTTCGTGGAATCGTGTCATTTTTTATCATATCTCCCAAAATCGTGTTCTAATTTACAAAGGATAAAAAGGATTTAATATTAAAATTCGGATAAGAAAAACGTTCTACCGGAAATAATTTTGAGATTTAGAGAAGTAATTTGAATCGGATTAAAATGGCTACCAATGGATTTTGCACGTACGTTTTTTATTTGATAAGTATGTGAACGTAAACAAATATAATGTTTGCTGAATCTGTTTATCATCGTACTTGTAATAAATAAGATTTCGTTGTTTATAATTCACATCAAAATAATCAAGGACACCTATATTAATAGCTTTAAATTAATGTTAGCTGCAAATACAAAATTGTAAAAAGCTGCAAATACAGTTTTATGAAACTTATTAAACTTAGATCTATTCTGAACAACTCTCAGCTGAACAGCCAGGGCCGCCCAGTACCAGGCTGGGCCCCGGGGATGGGCCCCAAACCCAGTTGAACGAAAATTCCCATAAATCTGATAACTCATAAACTGGGATATGTAATAATGAACACTCATGCTATTGACACAGGAAGGAGGCAAATTAAAACAGTTTTAACAATTAAACTTTGTTTTTAATTATTTACTATAGAACTGTTAGTTACAACATAACTTTTCTTGCTTTCATATCCGCGAAGTTTTGGATCACGTGGTCAAAATCAAAAGTTTTTGCTAGTTTCGACTCTATGCTTAACAGTCCCAAATCAGATAATCGTTGTTGACCCATAGTAGATCTTAAACAATTCTTAATTCGGCTCAAAACACTAAATGATCTCTCGGCCTGAGCAACGGATACTGGTAGGCAACAGAATATGCGAAGAGCAATGCACACATTGAAGAAAAGATTTGTCACATTAAGGGACACGAGCTTGTTCAAAAGTTTTGCTGGTTTCAGCGACGTATCTGAGATGTTTGATTTACTAACAGATTTACTTACATCTGAATTGTACTCTTCGACGAATCTTACACAACTTTCTGAGATCGTATTCTCGTCCATTTCGTTATAAATGAAATATTATATTCGTTCCATAAAAATGAAAATTTCATTTCGATTTCCCTCAGTGCTGTGAACCTCGTTTTCAGGTTGGCCACTAAAACATCAATTATTGTGTAAAAAACTTCTGTTTTGAAGCGTTCTTCCGGGGATAAATTTAACATTACATCTTCTGTAGCTATTTCATCGTGAAAAGTCTTCCTCTTTCTCGCACGGGAAGTGGAGAGTTCTGGTTCGATACATAAGCATTTGCAACATGTTTGAAGTAGCGTCCATAGTTTGAAGTAGTTGACTTCTGTAGTTGATGGGTACCAACACTTTCACCCAAATTGACGCCATGAGGATGCACTTGAAGGTGTTAAGATATTCTAAAACCCCATTGATTGTGGGTCTCATTTCAACAGTTACGTTAAGATTGAAGCAAATTCAATCTGTTGTAAAATATTTTAATAAAATGAATTTTTTAAAATTTTCTAACGGCGGGGCCCGGGCCCCGGAGATTTTGCCCCCCTGCCCCTCCCCCTGGTCGGGCCTGCTTACAGCTGAGAATTTAGTTCACGGCAAGATCTAAACAACCGGACAGTATAGAAGACAAAGGGAATTGTAGAAAATAAGCTGTCCTAACCTCCACCAGGTCTCTGATCGCTTCCCAAAAGTACAAACAGAAGAATTGGATGACTGACGAAATATTGTCAATGATGGACGACCGCAGATCATTTAAAAATAAAGACCAAACCAAACATTAGCAGAATAATCGACAAATACGAAAAGAGTCTTGCAAAGCTAAAAACCAGTGGCTGCCAGACAGATGTGCAGAAATGGAGGAATTGGAAGAAAAACATAACCACTTTAACATACAAAAACTCGTTAAAGAAGTGACATGTCATACAAAACCTTGCAGTTTTAACAGTATTGTGAAGGACAATAAACGAATTACTGATCCCAAGGATCTACTTCAACATTGGAGAAACTACACACAGCAACTATACTCAGAAAACACTAGAAGAAACTCTGAAAGTGAATATAAAAGTGAATCCTGCCTCAAAATATTGGGTTCAGAAGTTGTAAGGGCAATCAAACAGAGCAAATGGAGAAAAGCACTAGGCCCAGACGACATCTACATAGAGTTTCTAACAATGTTGAATGAAGACAATATAGACGCCTTGGTAGATCTTTTTAATGACATTTATGGGTCCGGTCAAATACCACAGGATTGGCTTCAATCAACCTTTATACCAATCCCAAAAAAGCCAAACGCTAATAGTTGCGACCAATGCCGAATACGATCAACTTATTAAGCCAGGTCGTAAAACTCTTCTTAAAGATAATTTATACAAGAATATACAACAGATGTGAAAGAGACATTAGCCCTACACAGTTCGGTTTCAGACAAGGATTTGGCACAAAAGAAGCACTTTATAACTTAACTGTCCTACTTCAGAAATGCAGGGATCAGTAAAAAGATGTCTTATTATGGATTATTAGAAAGCATTCGATTGAAATCTACAAATCATATTTCATCATGAGAAATCATATTTCTTAATCGCAAAAGGTGTACGACAGGGTTGTGTTGTGTGACCCCTCCTTTTTACTAAGAAACGATTTTCGATAGAACCTTAAGTGACACTGAAGATGGAATCAAAATCAACGGACAGACTATTAGTAATCTTTGCTATGCTGATGATACTATTCTATCTATTATATCTATTATTCTATCTATCTAATAGATAGAATAAACACTTAAGGAGAACAACTGGGCTTGAAGAATAATATAGACAAGACAAAAGTAATGGTGGTTAGTAGAACACGAAATATGCAATTAAATATAAGAGTAAACCATAAGAACATCCAAAAGGTCCCCAAGTTCAGATATCTCGGTAAATGGATAACTGAAGATCTAGATTCAGACATATAAGAGCCTCGCTAAGCAACAGCAGCCTTAACTTAACGATTCGATATCGCTTTGTAAAATGTTACATTTACTCCATACTCTATACTCTATATGGTGTAGAAACCTGGACCATAAAGGCCAATGTGATGAACCGATTGGAGGCCTTTGAAATTTGGGTATTTAGAAGACTACTTAAAATTCCCTAGACAGATTACACAACAAATGTCAAAGTTATAAATCGAATGGGCAGATAACGAGAATTTCTGCCAATAATAAAAAGAAGAAAACTGCTTATCTTAGTTATACATTTCAAAATTTTAAGTACCAGTTCTTAAAGCTTATTATGGAAAGGAAGATAGAAGAAAAACGGGGCATCGGAAGAAAGAAATACTCATGGCTTAAAAACATAAGGGATTGGACAAACCTTTCACTAATAGGATAGGGCACCAAAGAAGGCTGTGCGATATCGCATTGTAACTGCTTCACAATTACAAGTGAGGCTGCAACAGACCCATCAAGTATTTGTAAGTAGCTGAACCAATAGCGATAGACGGCATGAAGGAGAGTTAAATGCTTGAAGACTTGTGAGAGCAACTTCTTGTGAGAGTATTGGTATTATTATAACCCTTGTGAAATTTCGCTTGTTGGATAGACTGGTGACTACCGAACTTTTGATAGTGTGTGGGTAATTATCTTGGTAAGCAGTTTGTAGAGATGTGATAATAAACTTAATGCTCTGTAATTTTTGAGTTTTGTGTTTGTCTCTTCTCTTGTATAGTAAAAGTACCTGTGTATTTTGCCAAGAGGTTGGAGACACTTGTTCTTAACTTCCTCCATAGTAGCTCCAAAGCTCCCAAACTGAGCAACGTGATCTTCTTAAAGTCTTGGTAAACAATAAGCTTTTTCGTTACAAATTACCTTTTTATTGTTCTGAAGCTATTTTCTTGTGGCATTTTAAATTAAGTACTGCGAATTTAACTGGGAATAAGCCACAATTAAAGATAAAAAACGTTTATTGACGTTTCAATTTCCACTTCGGAAATCGTTCTCAAAATACAAACAGTAAATTTACTGTTTTTATTTTGATTTCCGAAGTGGAAATTGAAACGTCAATAAACGTATTTTTACCTTTAATTGTGGCTTATTTCCAGTTAAATAGTAATTAAAGTACCTTTTTGTTTGTCAAACGGTTATCCATACAACACACAATATTTTAAAGCAATTAGTTGCAACAATTTTTTTGTTCAGGAAATTCTTATTGAAACCAAAGAAAATTCTAAAGAAACAGAGTTTTCTTAAATAACTCCAATTTACAGGGTGACCCCAATTTTCAACTCTACATTGTATTTGAAGAAAAATTCGCAGGTACGCCTCTGCAAACGTTCAAAAACATCCAGTGTCATATATCCCGCCACGAGACTTTTGATGGAACAGATGTATATAAATTGTCTTTTTGAAGAACATCCAAAATGTAGGGAACAGGGATCATAGTCAATTTGAAAATGTATGTTTTTATTGCATTTCAAATGTTAGACTATAAGGGTGGATATTTATTACAAAGCTACATTTTAGCTATAAAACTTGAACGATTGGGGAGCGGTCTTGAAAGGGTCTTTTCTCTGTTTCAGTGAAGTTGAGGCTGCAATAAAACATGCAGTAACTTCTTAGGGAAGTTATAGTATGTGAGTTTAAATATGTAGAAGCATATTTTAGGTAAGACATTTCTTAAACCAACAATGTTTGGAAGGAGTAATTTTTTGATGATATTTACAATATTAATGTACTTGTAGTGCTTTATAAAATCAGCGAAAGACGATATCATTAATTATTAACTTTATTTATAAATTTATAAATTTAATTATTAATTAAAATTTTTGGCTAAATCAAAGCTGTTGTAAAAAGTGTCTATGTAAACGCAATGCTCTACATTTAGTTTCCCTTCTAAAAAGTGCAAAACCACTTTATTGGCATATACAAGAATTTTAAAATTAGACCATTTGGTTCGGTCAACACATACAACCTTTTCTATCTTTACCTTTTCTATTATAGTATTTTTTAGCTCCTTTTTCTGCAGCTTTTTTCTCTAACTATTCCTTTACTGGAGCGCTTGTAAGAACCGCAGATTTCAGAGATTTTTTCACATTTTTATTATTTTTTTTTTCATCCAGCTTCTGGATAAGGAAGAATTTGTTGAGGACTGACCGTGGACAGGTGTATAGAAACACTATCCCTACTCATAGAAGACGTAAATTGGTGCTCCTGTGACTGTATATTCTCAGCGTTGCTAGTCCCAGCTTGGGTAGTTTCGACAGCGGTGTTTTGAAAAGTCATCTATCTATCTATAACTGAGCTTGAGAAGAAGTCAGCATCAGTAAATACGTCATTGTTGTAGGGTATGATTCCTGTGACTTGAAATCCAGAAATCCAGAATATCGTAAATTGTCAATCTTATACATGGATTGTTTGTTGTCCAATTATCAATTGAAGTAAACTACTCTTTTGTAGATTTCACATGGTCTTGAAAATGTTCAATAAACTTCAAAAATGATTGGAATGTACTCGATTGCGATGTGTAGAAACTTACGATGCAGCCTGGTGGTCCGTTGTTGATAAAATGGTCTTTGAAAACACTCCTGGAAAAGTGAACATATAAGGAACCAAATTTCGTATGGCGCTGACAGCATGTAACCGTTTGCCCTCTCGCTGCTGACGTAGCTTTCCCTACTACGGGTACTCCTTTTTCTGCTACAATTTTATTTGTCCTCTATACTGTTTGCACACCGATTTCATCGATATTTCATAATTGCATATTTTCAAATTTGTACTTTTCCAAAACGTATTTAAAGTACACGGCTAAGGCTTGTAGCTTCAGCTCCTTGATTAATAATTATTATATGCATTTGGCATTAGTAGAAAGTAAGCCAATTGAGCGCACTTTGACCTCTGACTCCTAAAGTCACAGCAGTAATAGCCACATATTACTGGTGAATATGGGATATGGCTTTAATGTGATATATGGGTAAACTATACCTTTCTTCAAATCCTGAAAATACCTTGGACAGCTAGAATGTAGAATTAAGAAGTTCTACAACTATGACATCTGTTCAGACACGCAAAGTACTACACCCTCGAATTAATTATAAAGGCTAAAATAGAAGTAGGAGGCGACTGTCCTGTATGTACAGTCTGAGATTATCATGCCTGAGGTGGAAGTTTCGGCCAACAGCACAAACAAATGGACGAACGATAGATGGAAGAATGGTACTGCTTATCTGTAAGAAAACGGTGTGGAAAAACGATGTCCATTCTGCCACCAAATATTATTTCACCCCATATCATTACTGTACCACTACTGTGTGTGTAAACTTCCTGGACATGTCTTAAGCGTTTTACATTTCTAGTTTGTCTCCAGAATCTTAATCGACGAGAATCTACATGAAATCGAAATTTAGATTCTCGGAGAATAAAACTATAGCCCAATCAGTTGCTTCCCAGTTTTGATATTCTTGTCATCACTTTAATCTTACAGCGAGATTGCCTCTGGAGATAGATGTGCATCTCAATGGCCTTCGATTCTGGAGGTTGGCTTCATGGAAACGATTTCTTACAGTATCACGACCTGTGGTTACCTCATATGCCCCTGCAAGTTGCTAACCAATTCAGGTGCTGTAATTGTGGGTTGTCTTCTAGCGGTTAACACCAAAAATTGGTCTTGAGCTGCAGTTCTAGTGCGCTTACGTCCAAGATAATGTTCGGCTGGACTTCCAGTGTCACAAAAACGTAATCGTAATCGGTCTTTTCATAAATAATGTGATCCAGTCCTGTGTAGCCATTTTGTGGTTAGCCCATGTATCAAGTACAGCAATGACGTTCTTAGCAAATTCATACTGGAATACTACAATACAACATTGGAGACCTTACGAAAGTAGACGAAAAAGAGGAAGACCACAGATGAGATGGATTGTCGACATTAAAAGAATAGCCGGAAAAAATTGGAAAAATGTTGCTCAGGATAGAGACCTATGGAAGGAGTTAGGAGAGGTCTATGTCCAAATATGGACGATAAAAGACTTAGAAGAAGAAGCAGATAGCAAGTTCATAAGTTAATATTTTAATGTTTTGTGGAGTCCATAATAAATTTTTGTTAAATGTATTATGTACTCTTCAAGTTCAGACTCTAGTTGATCTGCATAAATCTGTCTTAGTTCTGATAATCCCGTTGTAATCTTTCGACCGCCAGATTCGTCGTTATTTCTTATAAATCTAAGCAAAGTCATTTTGTAGATCTCAAAGGCCATAGCTGCTTTCCGTAGAGGACATCGTTTGGGCCTTGACGGCTTCACAGGTTTTTTCGAAGTTGTCAATTGGGATTCTTCCTCGATTCATATTCCTAGTATAGTTTCGCACCATATTTCTGTATCAAAATAACAACATATTAGACTGTATCAATGTGCCCCTTGTATTAACTTCTTTTTCTTCTACAGCACTACAGCCCAAATTAAGCCTTGGCCTTCTTTACTTTTTGCCTCTGCCCTTGCTTGTCTGTGGCCGATCTTCTCCATACACGGACTTCTAAAAGGGCTTGTGCGTCGCTATTTATTGTGTCTTCCCAGCGCTTTCTTGGCTTTACAACCGGTATCTTTTCCTATGTTCTAGCATTCAGTGCTCTTTTTGGTATCTTCTATTAACCCCATTGAATATTTATGTCTTAAATCAAACTAACCTGTAAACCAAGAAGACTGAACCCTCACCTTTAGATACAGTCTAAGTGAATACAGTGAATGTCCTAAAAGATATCTTCTTGCTGGTATATTTACTCAAACACAACACTTAAAAAATGTTTTTGCACTAATAAAAACAAACATTCAATTATAAAACTGCACCTTGAGTGTTCCGTTAACAGTAAATAAGACTTCATAAGGCAGTACGTAACAGTAAACAGTAGCTTCTACTCATTCATTGTCTGTCTAGTCATGAGGGTCGGCCCACTGTCCTTGCTGTATCAACGTGCCCCGCTCTCCCTATAATAAACGAATATCATCACTTTAGTTTTCGATCAATAAAACAGGATACAAATCAATTTGACTAATTGTTCCATCACCCGTTTTGAACTTAAACTACCATATTTAATCATGAGAAGAACTGATAACTTAATCTTTTCTGTAAAAGTTGTGACGGATCGTGGCTTTTTGAATAAACTCCGTGAGCCCTGAGCCCAACCTTTAGGAACAAAGTTCCTAATGCAATTTCCATTATACAAGAATGTTCGCGAAAATATCTTCTAGAATGACTGGTGTATAACTTCATTATGAGTATCTTTTGTTTTAGAAACATCGGGAGGTAAGTAAAGCAGATTGATTGTTCAACAAGGATTTCGGGAAAACAGGGGTTAATGGTAGTATCATCTCAGACTAAGTGAAAAAGAAAATGGAGTTTGCATTATTTGATATCATACACTTTTAATTATACAGGAACAAAATCATGTTTTACAGTACCGGCGTTGATAATGTTTTGAATTGTTAAACGCAATTATGTAGGTATTAACGGTATATACTTATTCACGGATGTCCAATGAGTAAATTCATACTCAACGGACATTTATTACAATTTTGTCAGATATAGGCAAGTTAGAATTTTAAACGTGGACGTATGTTTTTAATTTAGTAGTTTGTAATAACTGCATCTACAGTATATTTTACAAATTTGAGACTATTTTGGATTAGGGATAAGATTTAAAGAAACGGATGAATTTGACTTAAACGGTAAGTTGTTCTGAGAAAGCTAATACTAAATTCTTTAAAGATTTGAAATATTAATATCATCATCAGTGGCATGACAGCTCGTTATGAGCCAAAGCTTTCTTCAGAACAATCTTCCATTCGTCCCTGTCTCTAGCAACTCTTCTCCCTGCTTTAACTCCAATGGAATTTAGATCATCCTCTATATTATCTTGACACCTAAGTTTTGGCCTTCCTCTGGCTCGTCTTCCCACTGGTCCTCCATTTCGCCTAATTACATGCCATATCGATCTATATAACATATCACCTGAAATTGTAATTTACTGTGTAATTTTATATTCTAATTATTATTGTCTTTCATCCTCCTGTTAATAACCCTTATCGCTTCTGGAGATCCCGCAAAAGATCTAATCAATAATAAACATCCAGAAATTAAATCTAAGAAAAACCATCGACCTTACTAAAACATATCGGTTTCCAATCCCAGATATTTCTACTTGGAATAGATCAACCCCACACTCAATCACTTCATTTTTAGCATACACTTAACACGAAATCTTAAATCTTCTCATAAGGCAACGCTTCGAAGAAATCATAAGCAGGAACTAATTCTAAAAAATTTTGTATACAGATGCCTCCAAAAGAGAAGCAGTGGCTGGATGTGCGGTTGCCACATGTGATGAACTAAAAGAACCATCTTTATTCATGGATTTGTGCAGTGTATACACTGGAGAACTCTATGCGATACTTCTTCTCTTCTTCTTCAAGTTCCACTCCTATCGGAGATTGGAAATCATTCTGGCAATTATAATTTTATTGGTTACTCGACTGAATAGTTCAATTGAACTGCATCCAAACCACTCATGGAGATTGCGTAGCCACGAGATTTTACGTCTTCCTACGCTTCTTCTACCTTTGATTTTACCCTGCATTATATTCCTTAGTAGTTCGTACTTTTCACCTCTCATGATGTGCCCCAAGTATTCCAATTTCCTGATCTTTATGGAATTTAAAACTTCGCATTGTTTTCCTAGTTGTTCGAGAACTTGTTCGTTTGTTTTGCGATCCATCCATGATATTTTTAAAATGCGTCGGTAACACCACATTTCGAATGCTTCTAGGATTTTAATGTTGGATTTTTTAAGTGTCCAAGCTTCAACTCCATACAAAAGGGTAGAGAAAATATAACATCGAAGCATTCTTATCCGGAGCGATATATTGATATCGCGATTACAAAAAAGTTTTCTCATTCTATTAAAAGTTGACCGCGCAATTTCAATGCGGCATCTTATTTCTTTTGTCTGATCAGTATCTTCTGTGATCCATGCTCCAAGGTATTTGTACGGAGATATTTGTTCAATTTCTGTATTATCTAGTACTAGCTTAACTTTGATGTTTTGTGCTTTTGTCAATACCATGAACTTGGTTTTCTTCCAATTGATTTTTAGTCCATAATCGTTGCAATATATATTTAGTTGTTCAGCAAGGTGTTGCAGTTCTTCTAGTGTTCCTGCCAAAAGGACGGTGTCGTCAGCATATCTTATGTTATTAAGTGGCTCACCGTTTATTATAAGGCCCTCACTGATCTCGGCAAGCGCTAATTCTGAGATGGCTTCACTGTATAAATTGAATAACAAGGGTGATAAAATACACCCTTGGCGGACCCCACGGCGAATCTGGATATCCTTGGTCAGTTCGTTTTCAACTTTCACTTTTGCTGTTTGATTCCAATAGAGGTTACAGATGATTCTAATGTCTCTACTGTCTATGTTTTTATTTAATAAAATTTCTTTAAGTCGATTATGCTGCACTCTGTCAAATGCCTTCTCAAAATCAATGAAACAGGCATATACTTCCTGATTAATATCTAAGCATCTCTGCGAAAGAACACTTACTGCAAACAGTGCATCTCGTGTTCCCAGTCCTTTCCTAAATCCCATTTGTGTATTACTTATGCCTTCATCTAATTTCTTATGTATTCTATTGTGAATTACTTTTAAAAACAATTTCAAGACATGACTCATTAAGGCTATGGTGCGATGTTCATTGCACTCCTTTGCGTTGGCTTTTTTGGGAAGCAGTATGAATGTTGATTGGAGCCATTCTTTAGGTATTATACCTGCGATACCTAGGTATGCGATACTAGAAACTTTCAAAACCTAAAAACAGATGATAAAAAACAAGCAATATGCACAGATTCCCTTTCGTCACTCTTTGTCAACCATTTTCCATCCACTTCTGAATGTAAGTCTCTTCCAATTGTTTCCATCTTTCTCTATCTTGCGCCAATCTAATCCACTGTTTGTCTGCCACTGCTCTAATGTCATCTACCCTTTTTTTAAGGTCTTCTTATGCTTCTTGTCGTCCTTGGTCTCCATTCTAGAACTCAGGTGTCCAGCTATTGTCATTATATCGGGCTACGTGACCTGCCCAGCGCCATTTTATTTCTGTAATTTCTTCCACAATATCCCTAATCTTCAATACTCAAAAGCCCAAAATATTTAAATTCGGAATGATCTAAGGAAAATGTTCACGCAACAATAGTATCATACCTGAAAAACTCACTGAAACACAATCAAGAGTATATTACATGAGATCCGGCAGGTTGTTGAGAAATTTGAACTTTCAACAAACTCTAAAAAAGAAAAAGTTGTCGTCAGAAGATTAGGAATTGGACATACCTAATTAACACATGATTACTTAGTGGAGTTCGAGCCAAAGCCCAATTGCCAAATTGACTCAAGTGTATAAACTGTGAAACACGTTCTTATCGAGTGTCTCCGGTACGCCAAACAGATAGTACAACATAAACTTAAGTCAAATATTAAAGAGGTCTTTAACTCACCCGATCAAATCTTTAACCTAGTTGATTTCTTGAAAGACATTAAGTTGTTTAACAGAATATGAATCTTTGTCCTCCATTTACTTTACCTTTAACTTATAACTTAGTGATACAACTTGTATTTAGTCATAAGTTCTTATTTTTAAAGCTTATAGACTAACTGCAGCAATTAGTAATATGTCCTTATTGTAATTATTATTGTATTACACAATATTGTTTGTGTTAATGGCCATTGCAGCCGAGACACATTAATTAGAATAAAAAAAATGTATATTTAACAGTATTCTCACAAATAATAAATATAAATATATTTTAATTTTCTGTCATTGTCAAATTAAATTTGTATTTGTAAGGTGCCAATATAAGTAGGCAAATCGCAAAGTACGAAAACTGTCAAAATGAAAACTAAATATTCCGCAATTTTGTTACAACTCATTACCATTTTATTAGAGCTTAATTTTTTGCAAGCGCTTTATAGTGACCATAAAAAAGTAATTGAGCTTACACCGAACAATTTTGAAAAGTTGGTTGTAAAAAGCGACGAAGTATGGGTGGTAGAGTTTTATGCACCATGGTGCGGATATTGCCAAGACCTTGTTCCAGAATATTCCAAAGCTGCTTACGTTTTAAGAGGAGTTGCAAAAGTTGGAGCTGTGAATGCAGATCAACATAAAGAGTTAGCTGCAACATACACCATTAGAGGTTTTCCAACTGTTAAAATTTTTGGTGCTGACAAATTGAAACCTGAGGAATATAAAGGAGGTAAAACTGCTAAAGAAATAGCAAAAGCAGCTTTAAAATCCATTAAAGAAAAAGTTATAAATTTGCTCGAAGGAAAGAAACAACAGACAACTTTGAATTTGAATAAAGAGCACGTAATCACTCTTACTGATAAAAACTTTAATAACCTTGTGAAGTATTCAGACAACCCATGGATGGTATTGTTTTATGCTCCATGGTGTGGACATTGTCAAAATCTCGAACCACATTGGAATGCTGCAGCAAGACAGTTAAATAAAATAGTAAAATTTGGTTCGTACGACTGCACAGTCTACAGCAGTAAATCCAAAGAATACAGAATTCAAGGCTATCCAACAGTAAAACTTTTTATTCCCAAAGTCAGTCCAATAGACTATGATGGTGGTCGAAATGTAGCAGATATTGTTTTATGGGTATCACAGAAAATTGAAACGTATTTACCCAACCCCGAATTATTGGAAATTATAAGTAAAAGTGTAGTTATTCGTGAATGTGAAGAAAAAAACCTCGCTATAATAAGTTTTCTTCCCGATATCTTAGATTGTCGTTCGTCATGTCGTAATTCATATCTCGACATTCTTAAAGATTTATCAGTACGCTTTAAAATAAATAAATGGTGTTGGTTATGGTCTGAGGCTAATGCTCAGCCCCAAATAGAGCGAGTCTTACAAATTGGCGGTTCTGGATATCCAACTTTAGTTGCAGTCGATTACAACAACAGAAGTTTTGCAACGTTTGTAGGTGCCTTCACTCAAGGCAATTTGTATGATTTTTTGTCTAATATTCGCGCTGGAAATGGACACAAAACTCCGATTCTGGTCAAAACTTTTCCTGCAGTTTTTGTCGTTGATCCTTGGGACGGTAACGATAAAGATGTTTCAGCTTCTAATGAAAAGGTTGAGCTGTAGTATTTATCTTGTGATTATTCTGTATTTAGTTTAATAATTGTTTTATTTATTTGTGTAAACAATTATAAAAATAAATCTTGTTTTTGACGAAAATTCGTAATATCAATGTTTTCTTTAACCTTCTAGTGGACGGGTGGGTTAAAAATTACACTAGTACACGCCTGTTAGGACAATTGTTTGGGCAATTTTTTTAGTGTAAACTATTATTTTTTGCAAAAATGATTTTTTAATAAAATAAAACACTTTTTATGACCTTCGAAATATTCAAAAATACAAAAAAGTTACTTTTTGACATATTGATAGGTAAAAATCAATAAGGCCGTTTGCTACTTTAACTCTAGCTAATAAAGAAGTAACTAAAAACTAATAAAAGACAAATTTTAACTTCAAAACTCTTTACTAGCAAAAACGTTTGTGACCTAAACTTGAACTTTTCTTTTTCCTAATTTTGGTTTAGCAACTTCGCACAACAAGCTGTAATATCCTTCAGACAAAGTCGGCTCTTTCAAAATTTGCAAAATAATTTTAGTTTTAGAATATTTAAAGTGTCCCCTCTGGATCAGGTATAATAATTCACGTATATTATTTCTGGCTTTTGGGCATCTCCAGTTGACGGATCGATGTTTGTCATATTGCGATGCAAAGATATCGGAACGACCACATCGAATGTCATAGACGGGAGATGGTTCTTGATAACTGGTCCTCATAAGACAGCTAACTCTCACTTATGGCTCCACGTGCCATAACCCGGACAACTGCATTGGTCTGCAGGCTAAAGTAAGTGAGGGTAGCCAGATATGGTGAAAATTCCACCGAGCGATTGCCGGTATAAGCAATCCCACACTTACTGACCAACGACTTCCTACGGATGAGTTAGTAAGTGGAAGGGCACTCTTTTGTCCTGATGCTAAGAAATTGGCGCCAAAGGCGAATGAATCAAGTAAATTGTCAACGGCATAAGGATGCAGGAGGCAAGGAGAAACCACTGCATTAAAGATCCAATTGGATATCTCTAGTACAATTATCATGGCAATGAGTACTAAAGGAAAAAAAGAAATTGATCATGGGAATTGGAGCCCAAGATCGAGCAGGGGAGGAACAGACAAGGACTCCCAGGTCGTTAACCGGCGAAACCCTTGTCAAACTTCAACAAGACAAACTAAAATTATCAAAAACAAAAATAGGTACGTGGAACGTCAAAAGCATGTATCAACCTGGTAAAATGCATAACATCCTTCAGGAAATGGGAAGACTGAATATAAATATATTAGGAATAAGCGAAACATGGTGGCCTAACTCAGGATATCTTTCAACAGAAACCGGTACCTTATATTATCGGGAAACACTTAACAACCAACATAGACGTGGAGTAGCAATTATTGTCGATACAGAGGTCAACAAGTCAATAGAGGGCTTTGTCCCAATCTCAGAAAGAGTGATGCTACTACAAATAAGGACATCACACACAAAACTAAATCTGATCCAAGTATATGCGCCAACGACGGATGCAACAGAAGATGAAGTAGAAACATTCTACCAACAAATTGAAGATGCACTGAAAATGACAAAGAACAGGGAAATCACGGTAGTTATGGGCGATTTCAATGCAAAAGTCGGCAAAGGAAGAGCTGGAACAGTAATGGGAGACCAAAGACTAGGGAAACGTAACGATAGAGGCGATCGTCTAATACAATTCTGCCAAGAACAAAGTCTAATAATCACAAACACGTTCTTTAAATTACCAATGAGACATTCGACTCACCAGCAGATAAACCGGAAAAAGTTGTAAGAAACCAAATCGACTATATAATGATTAAAGAGAGATATCGTAACACCATCAAATCAGTTAAAACATATCCAGGAGCAGATGTCGCATCAGACCATAACCCACTAATCGCTAATTTCACGCTTAAGCTTAAACGTATTAGAAAACCCAAAGAACTCCAAAATTAGATGTTAGAAAACTGAAAGAAGATGATATAAAAATCAAACTTCAACAAAAAATATACGAAAACTTTGATAAATTAGATACTAACACTACGAGATAAACGAACAATGGAAACACTTAAAAAACTGCCTCCTCGCTCCATAGCAAAGAGATATTAAAAGAACCGACACAAAAGAAGAAAATTGGATGACCGAACAAGATATTCAGCATGATGGAACAAAGAAGACAAGCCAAGAAAAAGACAGTCACAATTACAAAATCATTAACAATGAAATCAGAAAAAAGATAAGAGAGACAAAACAAACTTACTATGAGGAAAAATGTAAAGAGGAAGAGGATCTTCAGAACAAATCGACCTATTCGAGAAGGTAGAGAAACAGTGTAAGAAATTACAAAATGAAGTACAGTGAAGAAGTACTGTATGCACTAAAGAACACCAGAAACGGAAAAAGCCCGGGGCCAGATCAACTGCCTATTGATATCCTTAAAATAAATAGAAAATGAGTACATTGATGTCCTCTTAAAGCTTTTTAATAAAATTTATCAATCGGGTGACATACCCAACGAATGGTTGACCTCAACATTATTTGTCTCCCAAAAAGAAAAATGCTAGAGAATGCACGACACCGTACCATAAGCCTGATGTCTCACACACTTAAAATGTTTTTAAAGATCATCCATAAACGCATTTACCAAATACTTGATATGGATATTGAAGAAACTCAATTTGGATTCCGTAATGGCGTAGGTACCCGTGAAGGCTCTCTTTGCATTCAACGTACTAATCCAGAGATGCTTGGATGTGAACCAAGATATGTACGTCTGTTTCATAGATTACAACAAGGCTTTCGACAAAGTCCGCCACAAAGAGCTAATGAACATCCTCAAAGCAAAACAACTACAACACAATGAACTTCGAATTATAACAAATCTATATTATAAACAGTAGGCACATGTACGCATTAATGAACACACATCAGAAGATTTCGAAGTTAAAAGAGGAGTGCGACAGGGGTGTGTATTGTCACCACTACTATTCAATGCATACTCTGAAAAAAATTATGAAAAGAGCTCTTGAGGGAGAAACAGCAAGGCAATCAAGGTCAATGGAACACCAATTAACAACATTAGATATGCGGACGATACTATCATAATGGCAGACAACCTCCAAGACCTCCAAAAGCTAATGAACAAGATAGTTGAGTATGGAGAAGAATATGGATTATCAATAAACACCAAGAAAACCAAATTTATGATACGATATCAAAAACCCAAAATAATGGTGAATAGCCTGACAATTACCGGTAGTGCTTAGAACAAGTTGAAAACTACCACTATCTTGGCACAATAATTAATCACATAAACGATTACTCCAAAGAAATTAAAGTTCGATAGAGAAAGCACGTACAAACTTCAATAAAAATGAGAAAGGTACTTTGTGCAAGAGAACTAAAATTAGACTTGAGAGTTAGGCTGGCAAGGTGTTATATTTTCTCGACTCTGCTTTATGGGATGGAAGCATGGACACTTAACGCGTCGACTGCTAAAAAAGTTGGAAGCATTTGAATGGGGTGTATAGAAGAATCCTGAAAAATATTATGGACCGATCATGTGACAAACAACGAAATCATAATGAAGAATCAACTCTTCTTCTTCAGATGCAAATCCACTAGTGGATGTTAGCGATCACATTTTCCATTAATTCTCTATTCTTGCAATATGTATCAGAGATTGTATGTCGTTAATCCTGTCCATTGCCTTATGTTTCGGAGCCAGGACATTTTCTTGCGTCCCATTCCTCTCTTGCCTTCAATTTTACCCTCGATTATAAGTTGGAGGAACTGGTATTTTTCATTTCGCATGATGTGACCTAGATACGCCGTTTTCCTTTTCTTGATGGTTTCGAAAAGTTGGCGTTCTTGGTTTATTCTTTTAAGGACATCTATATTTGTGATTTTCGCTGTCCATGGTATTTTTAGGATACGGCGATAAAGCCACATTTCGAAAGCTTCCAATCTGTTTATATCCCTCGTTTTGAGTGTCCAGCCCTCTACGCCATATAGCAGCACTGACCATACGTAGCACTTAGTAAACCTTAGTCTCAGTTGAAGATCGAACTCTGAACAAGTCAGTACCTTCTTGAATTTTACGAAAGCTTGTCGAGCTTGCTCAATGCGACATTTTACTTCCCTGTCCGATGCCCAGTCTTCAAAAAGCCACGATCCCAGGTATTTAAATTTACTCACTCTTTCTATGGATTTACTATTCAGTGTTATGGTGGAGTTTTCAAGTGCATCCAAGTTTCTGGAGATGATCATGAATTTGGTCTTTTTGGTATTAATCTCTAATCCCATTCGCTCACTGTATTCTCCGATTATAGTGACAAGTTGTTGAAGATCGACTATGTTGTCACAAATTAAGACACCATCATCAGCATATCGTATGTTGTTGATCAATACTCCATTCACCTTGATTCCCATCTCTGCATCCTCCAAAGACTCTTGAAATATGGCTTCCGAATAAATGTTAAATAAAAGAGGGGAAAGCACACATCCCTGTCGAACGCCTCTTCTTATATGTATGGGCTTGGATATAGAATTGTCTATTTTTAGCTGTGCCGTTTGATGCCAGTACAAGTTTTCAATGCATCTTATGTCTTTTTGGTCTATATCAACTTTCTTGAGAATCTGCATTAACTTGTGGGTGTTGGACACGATCAAACGCTTTTTGGTAATCTAAAAAGCATAGGAACACATCCTTCCTCTGATCGTAACAATTTTGGACCAGCACCTGTGTTGCTACTATTGCTTCTCGTGTTCCTAAACCTTGCCTAAACCCGAACTGGGAATCACTGATGTCCCATTCACATTTTTTGTATAATCTTTGATGTAGTATTTTTAAGAATATCTTTAAAGTGTGACTCATCAGGCTAATGAGTCTGTGATCCTCACATCTTTTTGCATTGACTTTCTTGGCAAGGGAATAAAGGTAGAGCGTAACCACTGTTGAGGATAGCACCAGTTTCATAAATTAAATTAAATATTTTGTGTAGTGCTGAAATTCCCCTTTCATCTAGTAATTTGAGTATTTCTGACGGATCTCATCTGGTCCAGGTGCCTTATTGTTTTTTGAGTTTAATATTGCTTTTTCTATCTCCTCTTTGGTGATTGAAGGGCCAGTCACTGGTCGTCTGTAGTAAACTTCACTCATGGTTCTTTCGTCATGGAAGAGCTCCTGGATATAATTTTCCCATATAGCAATTTTCTCCTTTTCACCCGCACTATCTGGTTATCCTGATTAACTATGTAGTTGGTCTTATGTTTTCTGTATATTCCAGCAGTCTCCTTAAGCTTTTTATGTAAAATACGGTCGTCGTGCAACGACGACCGTAATTAACGAAAAGAATCAACAAAAGAATGGAAGTATGGGGAAACCGTCAAGACAACGAAAGCATGCAATACCTGGGGCATGTTATAGCGTAGAGAGAGATACAACCAACGTTAATTAGATTATACAAGGAGAAAATCCAGGGCTAAGAGAAGTGTAGGAAAAAAGAAAAATCTCATGGTTGCGTAACTTGAGGGGCAAATCGGTAACGGATGCACATCAATTGAAACTACTTCCAGAGCAGCAGCATCTAAAGATCAGAATCAGCCCATGATGATTTCGCCCAACCTGCCGTCGCGAAGATGATGTGTTTTTCTTGGCACATTTGCGGCAATCTTGGAGTATTCAATTTTAAAGGATAGTTCGGCGGATTTACTACCCACACTTAAAAATTAGTGAGTTTGTGAATAAATCAAATTCACCACCCGCCATGCACCTATTATTAAAACGTCGATCCATCGATACGATTACATTAATAACCCTCTGCATACATATGTGTCAGTCCCAAGTTTTCGTTAAAGTAATAGCCATTGTGTAGGGTACATAGGTAATAAATGTCTTTTCAAGGTAAATAATGAGCATGCTTTGGATATCTAGCAAGTTTTAAAAGTACTTAAGTACAGAAGAGTAATACAGAAAATTGAACAAATTATCTTTGTACAAATACCTTGGAGCATGGATCATCAGGGCGGAAGATACTGATCAGACACAAAAAGAAATAAGATGCTCCGTCGTTGAAATTTGCGCGCGTCAACTTTTAATAGAATTGAGAAAACTTTTTTTGTAAATCGGCGATATCAATATATCGGCGCTACCAGGATAAGAGATTAAGCATGCTTTTTCGATGTTATATTTTCTCTACACTTTTGTATGGAGTTGAAGCTTGGACACTTAAAAAATCTCAACATTAAAAACCTAGAAGCATTCGAAATGGTGGTGTTACCGACGCCATTTGAAAAATATCATGGATGGATTCGCCAAAACAAACGTATTAACAAGTTCTCGAACAACTAGGAAAACAATGCGAAGTTTGTAAATTCCATAAAAGATCAGGAAATTGGAATACTTGGGGCCACATCATGAGAGGCTGAAAAAGGTACGAACTACTGAGGAATAATAATGCAGGGTAAAATCAAAGTGTAGAAGAAGCTTTCGTAGGAAGACGTTAAAAATCTCGTGGCTCAATCTCACGTGAGTCGGTTTGGATGCAGACTCAATTGAACCAATAGGGAATTCCGACGAATATTACGAGCTGTTTTGGATTATTACGACAACGAATATTTTACTGTGCAAGTAGAAGTATGAAAGTAAATTGGTCTAAACAGTATTCCAATAAAATGGATTTACTGTTAGTTTGACACTTACACTAAAATTATTTCAGTTAATATATGTTCAGATAGACGCAAAAATTTATTGTGAAATTTAATCCGAAAATAACAAAAAATTTTTACGCAAACGGTCCTACAAATAAATACAATGAGTTCTATGAAGCCAAAATGTGTTCATAAGACATTTGGGTTGGGTTTCCGTGAAATGTAAACACCAAAGAGGCGTGCCGGGTTCCTTTGATATCACACTTTTTATTACTATATTAGGTACTACAACTGTAATAAAAAGAAATATACTTTTAATATAAATGAAAAGAAATTGGCAGAACGATGGTTTGGAAACCAGAAAAAGGATCTATAATTTCACTTTGTTAGTTTTAAATATTTGTTTGATTTGAGTGGATGTACTCTTAAAAGTTCCGAAAGTAACGGGTATAACATACCGGCTATTGATAGTTGAAGTACCGAGTCGTTACAGATATTAAAAAGTAACGAACATTTATATACAGTTTCATATATCGCCGACTGATTTTAGTTTTAAAAACTGTCCGTATAGAGGTGTCCGATGAAGAAAGGTGCCGTTAAGAGAGAGTTTAGTGTAGTGTATTTGTTTATTGAAGCCAAAAACGCCGAGACGTGTTTTAGATGTAGACAACTTTGTATTTAATGTACTTTCCTATGGTGAAGTTCTGTGAATCTGATGGTTGATGATAGTTTTAGGAGATTAGGAGAATAAGAGAATAAGTAAGTTTTTTTTGTTTTCTTAATACTAATTGAATATTCGACTAAATAAATTACACTATTTAACCACCTAAGTATTGTTACACTTCGTTTAAATCACTTAATTCAAAAAACAACTTGTTTACAATACTAAAATCAATGATAGTAATTATATACTTCAAAATCTAAATTATAACTATTCTATAAACTATCAACTCTATATTTATATCATGACTTCATATTTAAATTTTAAGTCATAACAGTATTTTAAAAATAGGGAGAATTTACTATTGTACAATTCAGCACATTGGACCATTCAAATAGAGACCTTAAACCGAATTTAAAACAGTCGTATATTCGTGGAATCGGAGTAGATTTCAGCGCGAGTAGACCAATTAAATAAAATTATAATTGCCAGAATGATTTACAATGCTCCGACAGGAGTGGAACTCACTGAAGAAAGAAGACAGTACTCGTAATTCATTAAAGTCCCTAATTTCCCTTCTGTTCTCAATCACACTTCACAATTGTGCCTATGTTCTTTTCCAATGGAAATTCGTATTACAAAACGATTCTTGTGTAAGCCGGACGTTTTCTCGATTTTTTAAATAACCTTTTTGTGCTTTTAAATCCGAATTCCATTTATAATCCTTTCTAAGTTCGTATTCAACTCTTGATTCCCTGTATAAGATAAACGTTATTTTCTTCGTTTTTATGACTACCCTTATCCTTTATATTATTGTTAAATAAAAGCCATAGAAAGCTATTAAGAAAGGGAAGTCGTTCAAGCTTTATTGTCTCATATAACACGAATAAAAAGGGATAATTATTTTTACGGTCATAAAGTAGCTAGTACAGCTTACGTAAAGTGTAAAGATATACAATCAAAGTTAGTACTATCCAAACATAAACATTTAACGAGATATTATGTTTAAGTTCATATATAACCAGAGAAAGATATAAAGTGAGTACAGTGAATTTTAAACAGTGAGTTAGTATATTTATATAGACGAAATAAAATACAACATATTATAATGTAATTAGTCTGGAATAACAATCGTTCCATTATGAAGAATATTCCTTCTTTATAAGTACAAATATTACCGACATTATATCTTATCACTTGTTCCTTTAGCTTCGACTGCATTATCATTCAGTTGACTATCAGCAAATATACCTATATCTTCATTATTTGTAATATTATTTTTCCGTGAAACACACCACACATTGTATCCTTCCACTTGTAGCCTGTGCTTTTGCCCTTTTGTCCTTTTTACGGATAAATCCCACAGTAGATAGATAGATTTAGAGAGGTTGAGCTTTTTGCGCTATATTCACTGCGCGACCGTTTAGATGCTATTGTGGTTCACTTTCCAGTCGCTAGATAACATTCTCTAAGCCTGACCCTTTTAAAAAGTCTAAAAATCTTCTGAGACTCTACCTTCCATGTAGTTATATGTGCGGTGATTTTCTTCTTCTAATGTAAAGAAACCACACATTTAAAAGACTGTCACACTGACATAGAATCTGCTCTGCTGTTTCTTCTTCGAGGTTACAGAATCTGCACAGTCATCATCTGATAATCCCATCAGCTTAAAGTGCTCATTCAGCCTATAGTGGCCTTGTTAAAATACCTACTATGCCTTTGACTTTTTTCCTGTCTTTCCTTATTAGTCTGCCGTAAATTTTAGCGAATGTTCTCTAATGAAACTTTTCGCCTGTCTTTGGTGCCTGGTGAACTCTCTCTCACCCTTCAGAGGTTTGTGAGCTACCCCACTTTCCTTGAGAGCTGTTTTTGTTACTCGCCTTTGCCAACACCTCAGAAGGGTTCCAGTCCATTAAATGTCATTGATGAGCCCTTGTTTGGCCATTGCACATCTGCTTTTTTCAATGCCCTTATAACCGTCCGTATCTCCGATACCACCAGGGCTCACCTAACCTGTTCTACGGCCTACATTAGTTTAAGTTTCAGGCACACACGACAATCCGCAAACACACCTAAGAATTGACCTATAACACAATTGAGTGCCTTATTAAGCGCTGCCTGACTATCTGTGAATATGGCCACTGAACGGAACGTGTCTTTCTCCTACCCGTATCAACCTTTCACATCCTTAGTATATACTTACCAGGGAAATGTTATCCCTTGTAGATGCCGGATCCTACACCCCCACCTAAACTGTAAGTGTAGGTGATTCCTTCAAAAGTTAGTCCTCACTCGGAAATTTGAACGGAGCCATAGTTTGATTCCGAAACAGTTCAGAAAAAAATGCCATCTTTCAGAAGAATTTTTATTACATTGGAGACAAGGTATTTTTATTTTTATGGCTTGAATCATTTTGATTGTACATGCCTGTAAACATTTTGAGTAATAGTTATCAGTGTATTTTTATGTATGAGAGAGTAATAAAACAATAAATTATGTATGCAAATCCCTAAACTGTTGATACGGGTGACTCAATGAAAAACAGATATTTGTCAACAAGTTTACAGAAGTATATAGGAAAACAATTTTAAATTGAGTATGACCACCAGGTATAAAGGTTGGAGCAGAATAGAATACAATAGTTGTGAGGGTTACTAATCCCTAAATAAGGTTGCCAGTGTCGGAGTGATGGAGGTTAACAGGTACTAATGAATTTGCAAGAAATGTAAGATGTTTATTTTATTGGTTATATATAACCAATAAAAGTTTAATAAGTACCTACCTATTTGCAAAATAAAGTTTAATTCTTTAGATAAAATAAAACGTTTTATTTTATCTGAAATGAGTGCATTCCACGAAGTAAGGGTTTCAACAATCAAACATTTAATTCTTTAATTCCAGGAATCTACGACAGTAATTGACTAGATAATTACCTTCTAAACTTATTCCACAGAAAATGTGATAGTGGGTTTTTCCATTTTGTAGGAAGGTCCAAGTGGCGTATTCAAAATTCTTAACAGTTCACTAAAAGTAGGTACTTCAGTTGCAAGGTGCAGTTTATTGTGTATACTAGTGTTATGGAAAATTTGGAAGTGCCGTGTAAACGCCGAAAAATTGGTCCTTTAACAGTTAATGAAAAAACATTAATATTTAATTGTTTTAAATCATTTACAGACAAACGTTTATGTGAAAGTGTTGATGAGACCGTTGAGTTAGTTAGCAGTACACTTGGTGTTGGGAAATCTACGATTTACAGAGTTATTAAAGAAGAGAAATGTGGTAGTTTTCAAATGCCACGTAATGCTCCAGGGAAACCAAAATTTCAAATAGAATATCATTTTAAAGAAGGACTTCGACGGAAAGTGCATGAATTCTTCTTTAGACAAGAATTTCCAACATTGGATAAAGTTCTTGTCTCAGTTCGAGATGATAAGGATTACCCAGAAATGAGTCGAAGTACGTTATGGAAACTTTTAAAAGAAATAGGCTTCCGCTGGAAAAAGAATCCCAGAAAGTCTATTTTATTAGAAAGAAGCGATATTGTCATATGGAGAAGACATTTTCTAAGAACCATAAAGGAAATGAGAAACCAAAAAAGAAAAATATTTTATCTTGATGAAACATGGATCAACGAGGGTCATACACCAAATAAATTTTGGCAGGATGAAACTGTTACAAGTCAAAGGCACGCTTTTGTAAATAACTTATCTACTGGTTTAAACCCACCATCAGGAAAGGGACGCAGGCTGATAATAGTACACATTGGCAGTTCAGACGGTTTTGTTGAAGGTGTTTATTAACTTTTGAATCAACTCGTACCGTGACTACCATGAAGACATGAACGCTGATGTCTTTCAAGAATGGTTCGAACAAATGATAGATCTTCTTCCTAAGAACTGTGTAATAGTAATGGATAATGCAAGTTATCACTCCAGACTTATAGAAGGACTGCCCACAACCAAGTGGTTAAAAAAAGACTTGCAGAATTGGCTGAGTTCAAAAAATATTACGTACCATCCCGGATCTATAAGAAAGGAACTTTATTCGTTGTGTGCCCTTCATAAAGAAAAATTTAAAAAATACGAAATTGATGAAATTGCCAAAAATCGTGGAATGACAGTACTTAGATCCCCACCATATCATTGTGAATTAAACCCGATTGAACTGGTATGGGCACAGATAAAGAGTGAAGTTTCAAGAAAAAATACCACTTTTAAAATTCATGATGTTAAACAGTTGTTTTTGGAGGCCGTAAATAATGTAAAACCTGAAAACTGGGAAAAGGCAGTAAATCACACTATTAAAGAAGAGGAAAAAATGTGGAAGCTGGACAATATTACTGATAAAATGATCGAGCCAGTTATTATAAATCTTGGTTCTGAAAGTTCATCTTCTGAATCTGATTTGGATTTGTAACAAGTAGCTGTAAGTTTTATATTAATATTTTTATTCATCTATTTAACATACCTTAGACGGTTTTAAAAACTCTTTTTCTCTTTTGTAATTTTTAAAAATTAAAAAAAATGTGAATTTTTTAAAACCCTTTTTAATGTAGGCCAGTCAGTTCTAATATAGTGTGTGATAAAAGAGGTCACTTTTGTTTACATACACATAACACTTTATAACACTGAAATAATTCATTTATTTTTTACAATTATTCAAAGTAATTTTTCAATTAATCTTGAGCACGCCCATGGAGTGGTCGAAGTACCAGTTAAAATTATGCTAATTACTCTCTCGTTCATAAAAAATAAACTATAAATAAATGAGATGTTAAACTAAAAAGGAAAATTTACTGAAATTAACTTACTATACTTAATACGGGCCACCTCGAATATTTGTAATTTTAAATATTTTTATTGTAGATTTATTTATGGTCCAGAGTTTTAGAATCAGATATCTCTATTAGATAAGAGTATATGAATAAAAAGGTATAGGAAACAGCCTTCAAACATTATAGGAAACCACAATACTGTGCCCGATGGCCCTTGCTTAAAATTACCAAAAGAAAGATTAGAAAAATCTTCTAAAATACTAAGAGGTCAATACTAACCAAAACTAAAACAGTTTTTAGCAAAAAGCGGGCAAATAGAAAACATTCATGAGAAGTCAGTCGTTTTCACCCAGTTAGTATTTCAACTTCAAATGGTTGGAATATAGTCCTACAAAAGATACACCTTACCGTTTTTCGTGCAGATGTTTTGAGATGAATGACAGTACTAGGCCTGGATGATAGAGACTGCGTTTATTTTTGGTGGATTTTCGTCATGGAATAAAGCTATACAACGATTTAAAATGCATCAAAATACAAGCTGCCATGAATTTTACCATTAGCATTGGTAGCTTCTTCGGCTAATTATATTGAAAACCCAAATAAGAATTTTCGATTTTTTTTGGTGAAACACAATTAGTTTTTATTCTTATATTGAAGGTAGTCCAAGAAGGCACTCTGTTTTTGAAGATGTTGTGTAGGTTATAAATAATATATTTAAAAACTTGACTTTTTTGACAAAAACTGAAATTTTTACCTAAAACACGTTGGGCTTTTCGTGTTGAGGCAGTTGCTGTGGTCAAAGATCAGCTCGACGCAATTATAGAAGCCATGGAAGAGACAGTTGATGACGTAACTAATGCAAAAGCTAGAGCTAACGATAAAGGAATACCATATCAAATTTAATGTATTACCCTTTGATTTTATTATTGTTTGGAAATTATGCATCCAATTCTACAAATGGCTGTCAAAGTTAGCAAATTATTTCAATCTCCAGACATAGATATTTGTTAAGTTATAGAAGAAGCTTCAAATTAGCGTTTGCTTTGGAAGAATTAAGGACCGAACCATCTATATCTGATAATATTTATTTTAAAGTAAAAGACACCTGTGATAAGCTTTAAATGGACATTCCTATTTCGAGAAAAAGTAAAGGTTCTAAATACCAGATTAAATAATAATGCTGGACAATGCATATACAGTTAACGATAAAAAAATAAGTGAAACTCTTTCTTTTGTATGCGCTTTTAGACCGAATAAAGTCATTAAACGATAAATTTGACCAAAAATAAAAAAAAAATTATCAGCAGCAAAAATCTTATAACTAAATATAGATAAGATAAAATTAAGATTTTAAATACACTTCAAAATATTTTGATTTGAATTTTTCGAAAGCTACTGGACTGACTCGAGTAATATAATAGAAAATCAATGTTTCTAGTGTTTAACCAACTAATTGTACAACCAAACAAGTTGTAGGTACTTATAAGAAAAGTTTTTCTAATCATGGCATAATAAAATCGATCGACAATGCTGCAAGACTGGTTGGAATATCTAATTGTGCTTTTTGTTGAACAAAAATTTTGCTCTACATATAGATAAAAGATAATAGACAGATGATAGATAAAAAATCATACCATCCCAGCGACGAATGGCACGACAATATGCTATTATAATAAATTTTAATGTCAATATAAATGTTTAATGTATTTTTATATATATTATGACTGTGACTATCCATATTTTTCTCTTACGATCATGCAAGAATTTAATATAAAAACAAACATAACTCCTTTCAAAGATTTACTAACAAATATATTTTAAGTTTAAAAAATTAATAAAAAAAATTTTAAAATAAACTTCTTTTTATATAATATAATATCATTCGTGTAAATTAAAAAAAAAGTATATGAAGGGGGAGGCGATTGTCAGCATTTCAACCCACACTAAAAAAACCTGGTCATGCCTGTGGATAACACCCCTTAAATAGTATTCTTATTTTATAAACCTGTTATGAATATTCATTATATTTTTTATCAAAACATATTTTATACAAGCCCATAATAATCTACAAATAACCAGTTTTTTTGTTTGTGAAACATAAAAACTTAGGTAATTTGTATAGTCCTTTATTATCTTCCAACCAGTCAACCAACCAGTCAACAAATGCAAAACAAGTTCCTTAGGTGTTAATTGTTTTGACCCGCCTACGTACTCCAGCAGTTCTTATGGGTTAACACTGTTCACTATTACACCTACTTAGTACTTATAGGTCCGCCTTATTAGAATATGTTCTTCAGATTAGTCACAACTAGAAACGTGAAATTCCAGCCTATTTTAATATTTCGCTGTGATTGGTATTTCAGATTTGAAACACACATAGAATAGCAAAACTGGTATTTATGATCAATCAACCTACAATAACTGAACATTTACGATTGTGCGGTGTTGCCGGTTTTATTTTTAATACAATATTAGTTTGTAGAAAGCTCGTAAATAAATCCACCATCGTAAAATAAATGGTGTGAGTTGTTTAAAATAAGTCTGTTAGTGTATGATGGTCTCGTTTCTTGTTTTTGTTCTTGTTTTGGTGCACTTGAATTTACCAGGTGGAAAATAAACTATTTGATGTTTTTACCGACGGAAAAAGAAGACCAATATTTAGACGGAGAAAACGATTTGTTGGCTGTGCGTGCCTCTCATTCGCTTCACTGTCGATGGTCAGTGGATGTGATCGAGCCCCAGCTCGGTGAACAGAAAACAAAAAGTCTAAAAGCAGGCAGTTTAAAAATTCTAGATGACATCTGCGCTTAGACTAGAATAGGTCTAAATAGGAATAGGTATAAATTATCCTGTGATGAATGCCCGGTGACCTATGTGGTAGAATACAAGGCGACCTTTGAACCCACTAATAATTAATAAAAATGAATTTACTGAGAGAGATCTTGAAATCAGTAAGAGAAATGATGAAAGAATCCCTCAGAACCTGTGTCAACACCTCAAATTAACTTAAAATTGTAAGTTTGATCCAATATTTAAGAAGTTTCTTTAATAATAGACATAGTATAAAATTAACCATCATTTGATCAAGCTTGACCTTTTATGTTTTTAAAAAAGTGATTTTAAAAAGAGAGAATTTCTTATATTTCTTTCATGATTTCATCTTACAACAGAGAAGTTTGATATTTTCTTCTTCATTATTTATTTTATTAATAATATCGATAATCAATAATAGCTGTTGAACTCTTAACTTAGCAATGATACTTCTCCTTGGTTGTTTTCATCTACTTTCTTCTACTTTTTTTTGATATTTCATAAATGTAATATTTTAAATTTAAAGCTTAAAGTTATCTCATCGACATTTAAAATATTTAAATTTAAAATTCTACAGTACTAAATAATAATCGAAATAAACCTTTAGAAGACGTCCATTTTAGACAATTTTCAATTTTTAATTAATAATTTAAATACTAGTCGCTCTCGATTTATTCCGTATATCCGAGCTCCTATTTCATTTCTCATTTATACTTCAAAAATGTAAGTCTAAGACAGCCTGTTGTCTGTTACTGTATGTGTAACCAATTTTTTTATAAAAACTTTTTATGTGAATTAACATAATGTATACTTCATCTAATTTAGATAACGACTTACGTCATTATCTACGTCAGAGATCGAAGTTGACATAGTTGCCAAAGTATAAAAAAAATCCTGACTCCATTTTAAATCAAATAGGTCACATAATTATTGCAAAAGTATTACCATCTCTTTACAACGACTATTTAAATTCTTACGTGACATTTTTGAAATAAAACACACTAATTTTGTTCTAAAAAGAACAATTTTATTAAATAGGTAAAAATATAAAACAAGAGGTATTCACTTTAAAATTCAAAATAATAAAGTACAAAAAGTGTCAACAACCGCAACTGTCAAATAAGTGTTACCAATTTATGCCAAAATTTTACCTTCGTTCGATTACAGTTACAGTGTGTTCCGAACAAATGTTCTTGATAAAAACTCTTTATAATGGATTTATACAAATTAAATGAAACATATTATTGTGTATTTCTTTAAGTTAACATTAATAAAATTTTTAAATATTATTTCTACGCGTATATAATAAAATATGCCTAGTGGCTGTAATGCCATGTACTCGGAAAGTGATCTAAAAAGAACACACCTAAACCCTAAATATTTCGTGTTGGTATCATAGACGTCACAGGCTATGACGCCGATGACGTGCATCGTTATATAAATTAGATGAACTGTATATGGGTTAGACCCAAGATCTGTGGCCTACAGAGCCCGAACTTGAATTTTAAATATTCTTTGTCACAATTGTCCTTCTATGAAGTAATTGGCTTGCCTAACTTTGACGTAAGTTTTTTTCTATCATATGTATTTTATATAAAAAATTTACTTAACTTAACTTTATGTTAGGATAGGCTCCGGATGAATGACATTTATTATGTCGAAAACTTGCTTAATTATAAATATACCCTCATTTAGAAAACATACAAACCAGCTTCCAGTTAGACTATTAGAAGTGTGTACAAGTCTTACAGTCTTTTTCAATAGACTAGATTCATGCTGGATCTGATCCGGCCCTGTGTGGAGCATACGGCAAGAATTAAGAGGGCTTGCGGCCCGGTGATACTCCTCCATGTATCCCTACCTGGAACGGCGTAACGCCTAAAAAAACCGAAAACCGGATATATATATTATATATATATATACACTATATATATACTATATATATATATATAAATATATATATAATATAATATGTATATATGTATATATATATATATATATATATATATATAGATATATTTTTTATTGGGGGAAGAAGACAATTTACCAAACAGAAAAAATTCACGCTTATTCGTGTATATGTACTATGATTGATTGTTTTATATTATTGCACCTCCAGTACACTTCTGTTTCCAAAGACACCTTGTAGACCACTATACTTTAAGCTCTTTAGATGCTTGAGACCTAAGGTCCATCCTGATAACGTTTACTATGTTCTTTTATTCTATATTTGTTAAATCCTATCATGTGACACTTTAAACGTATCTAACAGACCAATAGGAGCGAAGATTCGTATATGTGTCCTTGTGCATACCGGTCATATCTCATTTGTGTTTACGCCAACAAACTCCCCCTTTACTTTTTATTTCTGTGCTCTTTTTCATTCGATGTAAAACCATTTCATTTCTTATTCGATCAACCCAACTTATCCGCAATACTCGTCGATAAATCCACATCTCAAAGGTCTCTAATTTTTTCATTAATGTCTCTGTAAGGGTCCAGCTCTCCATACCATACAGCAATGTGAAGAATATATAGCAGCATATTAATATGTTTTTAAGATTTACCGTAATATCTCTATTAGAATTTTCTTTAATTTAATAGAAGGCGGCTCTGGCTTTTTCAATGCGTATTCTTATTTCTTTATTTATATTCCAGTTATCGATAACGTCTGCTCCCAAATAGATAATATGTGGACTTTTCTAACTATTCCATATGCTCTGATGTTCGTTGGTTGTAACTCCGTTTTGCTGACAACCATAAGTTTTTTCTTAGAAGTATTAAGTTTTAGCCCATATTCATCACATGTTTCAGTTATCCTGTTTATAAATCGTTGCAGATCTTCTTCATTGAAGTACCGTGTCGTCTGCATATCTGAGATTGTTGACATTAATTTCGTTGATTTTAATGCCTGTATCTTCAAGTGAGGCCTCTTTAAAAATAAATTCGGAGTAGATATTAAAAAGCAGAGGCGACAGAATACATCCTTGCCTCATTCCAAGTCTTATTTTCACTGCTTCCATCGTGGTGTGTCAAATACAAATTTTTGATGGTACGGAGGTCTCGGTTATTAATTGTCACCTGTTGCAAGACATTTATAAATATGATATGGTTCACCTCTGTCAAAGGCCTTTTAGAAGTCGATAAAACACATATGTACATCGTCGAGTAGTTTGATTATTTTGCTTGGAATTTCATCTGGACCGGTAGTTTTCTATTCTTTGATAGCTTTATAGCTCTTTCCATTTCATCGAGTGTTATGTTTGGACCATTCGATATATTTTCGATTTAAATTTTTGAAATAGTCAGTCTACTTGCTTATTATTTTCTACAGTAATATACATACCCAAAGAAAAAGGGACAAACCAGCAAGTTCAGGATTGAACATACACATTTTCCTCCCTCTCTGATGGCTTCATTTGTTATAAAAGGGTCAGCGAATGTGTAAAACGCAACAATCGTCAATGTCAGAAGGGAATGAAATGCAATTGTTGATCAGGACATAACCCAAAGAGAGTCGTAGGCTACAGGAAGAGACAAAGAAGAACAAGGAGAGACAATAAAATACACCTATATAAAATGATAAAAACTCAGGAGATTATAAAGATAATCTTGTTAGGAGAACTTATTTTTTACAAGATGCGTTTTGATGTGTACACATTTCGACTTAACGGTCACTTTAATCATAAAATTTTTCGATATTAGTTACTGGATAATCAACAAAAAATACGCAATACAATAAGAGAAGGTTAATTTTTGGACAGGAATAGTCTAAGAATATATTATGGGTACCCTTCTCATTAATAGTAGTTTGAAAACTGATAATTATTTAGTACTGCTACCAAAATAATATCGTATTGTCTAGAATAAACTTATATCCTGACCTAGCAAGTCCACATATTTCAACTAATTAGATATGGTTTCAGCAAGATTTAACACCGTCCCAATACCAAATCAATATCTAGCAGTACTGTAACTCTTTAATTGATAATTTATATGTTTTCCAATAAACGGATATGGTAGCAATATGCTTGGACAGATTCGAATGTAGTTATATACGGATCGAATCGTTTTGTAATGCCTCTTTGTCCACTTCTTCTCGATCGACGATGATAAATACAATAAAACGTTGAAGTTCTAGGGTCAAAATGTTGGTTTTATTGATAGCTACTAATAATTACACTATAAATAATGGTTAGTAATATTTACTGCCCTCAAATGAGCTCAAATACCCCAATTTATAAGCTCACAAATAATGTATACCCCAGCACAGAGGTTTTTGCTTTTAGCATACTAACAAACTTTGATCTATAAGTTTACAATACAATTTAATCTAGGCCATAATTGCAACACGTAGAAAGTTCAATTAGAAAATTATATTATTCGACAATTTATTAACAGGTGAATCGACTTTAATTATTAAAATATTACTCGATAATAGTTTTGCAATATAGCAAATAATACCCATAATTAATAACACTAGTTGTAAAAAAATTAAAAGATATAACGATGCACTACTTCAGGAAGGAGAAGTTAAGAAAAAATTCAGGCAGCAAATTGAAGGGAAACTGAAAAGCTAGACAACAGTAAATGATATAGAAAGCAGATGGGTACAACTAGAAGAAAAAATTTAAGAAGCAGCCGACTCAGTATTATCAAGAAACAGACAATGTAAACAAACGGATTGGTATGATGAGGATTGTAAGAAAGTCATTAGTAACCGAAATAAAGCTAGAATAAATAGCATATATAAGAAATAATGAAGAGAGTAAAAAAGCTTATGCAGCAAAAAGGCGGGAAGTAAAAGAAGATCTGTAGAAGGAAGAAGCGGTCAAGTTTAGAGCAGAAACTAGTTCGTATTGAAATAAGATTTTTTACAAAAAAAGTCAGGAATTTCTACCAAGAAATAAAACGGGACCGAACCCAGTACAAAAACAAATCAAGATATTATAAAGATGAAGAGGGGAATCTTTTAGGTGGAACAGATGAAAAATTAAGAAGGTGGGCCAATTATTTCGAGAACATATTATGTATGGACGGCCAAGATGAAAGAGAACAAACGCAACTACAACATGAAGAAGAAAGGGACCCAGACATAAATGAAGAAGTGTATACCAAGGAAGAAATTATAGAGATCATAAAAAACTTAAAAAACAACAAAGCACCTGGTGAAAATGGTATCATTGCTGAGTTTCTAAAAGAAGGTGGCGAAATGGTGCAAGAAGAAATCGCTGAGTTAATACGCGAAGTGTGTATCAATTAAAAAATACCCAATCAGTGGAAAGAAGCAATCTTATGTCCAGTGCATAAAAAAGGAGACGTTACAGAATGTAAAAATTACAGGGGAATAGCTCTACAAGATACAGTGTATAAGATTCTGGCCAATGAAAAATATGTTCTAGGTGAATATCAAGCAGGTTTCAGAGCAAACAAATCGGTAATAGACCAAATTTTTACAATGAAACAAATTTTAGCTATCTCATATGAATTCAACCTAACATTAACACATGCTGTTTATTGGTTTTAGACAGGAATATGATACTATAAAAAGAAATAAAAGTACATGAAGCACTAGAATATTTTGAATTTCCACCAAAAGACTGACTAAATGCATACTCAATGATACTAAAAGTAAAGTCATGTAAGAAGGACGGGTTTCGGATAGCTTTATCAGCAATAGAGGTCTGCGACAAGGTGACCCGTTATCAACAGATTTTTTCAATTTGATCTTAGAGAAGATTTTATGACAATGTAACATCTACGCTACAGGCACAATATATCATCATAGGCATCAATGCGTAGCATATGCAGATGATGTTACCTTAATAACAAGAAGACCTGCAGAATTAAGAGAAATCTTTACTAGAATAGAGAGAATAGCTAGGGAATATTGTTTAGAAATAAACGAAGAAAAAAACAAAATATATGGTGATGAGGGAAACAAAAATCATCTAGGACAGTCCTTTAAGATACAAAGCCCAAGTAAAGAATATAACTTTGAAGTTGTTAGCCAATTCGATTACTTGGGAGTGACACTAATAAATAGGAAGGAAGAGAACCAAGAAATTATAAAAAGAATGACCAAAGGTAGTAAGAGTGCTGGGAGCCTAACTAAGATACTGAGGTCGAAGATAATGTCCAGAAAAGCAAAAAAAACGAATATATACAACATTTATCCGACCTACAGTACTCTATGCTAGCGAGACCGCCCCCGAAGAAAATAGCTGGAGTTGGCAAAAAAAGATCTGAAGTCGCTGCGGGTACAAGATTGGAAAAAAAAGCACAAGATAGAAAGAAATGGAAGAAAACCGTTGAAGCTTTGGGTCTTTGAGGCCTGTTGAGCTGAACTATGTATATATAGTTTTACAATGGCCCAATTATACACATTAAATTGTGATCACAAATTAAGGGATTTGTGTTTAATCACAAATTAAGGGATTAATTTGTGATTAAACATGCTTTAATTGTAATTTCAAAATATCGAAATCGAAATATCAAAAAAAATGTATTTTAAACTGAAATTGTAAATAATTCCCAATACAAAAAGTACATAATCCTTAAATTTCTCTCAAAATCCAACTGACAGATAACTAAATAACCTAAAATACTGAAATATAATTAACTTTAAATAAAACATTTACGCTTTCAAAGACATTAAAATCTTGTTATAATATTACTTCGTAACATCATTTTCTATTTATAACAGTTTAAAAAGCATCTAAAGGAACAAAATCTATAAAAATGGAAATTCTGAATTCAAGTTGTTTAAATATAAAAAGACTTCTCACGAAAGTTTCATTGCAAGCCAATCAGAGTGCAACTGCAACTTGTACTTTTCACTCCTTTGATTGGAAATTAGTGTTTGGACCTGAAAAGCGCAGACAAAGGACATTTTTATTAAAGTTTAGAGTTGGCAAAGAAGTTGATTTAAAATTTTAATGAAACCTAGTCTCTTACATTTTCATTACTATAATTTTTTTTACTCTTACGGTATTTAAAATTAAAATGGACGATAATTATTAAACAGGAATTATTTGGTCTTGGATTACAGAAAAAACCTAATTAATTTTGAATTTAACTGTATTAAAGAAATAGTAAACAGTTAAAAAAATATTACACAAATCAATAAATCAATGGAACTAGGGGAGAATTGCCAATATATTATACCACTAAGATATTTCTAATTTTAATTTGAATAAACGTCATATTTACCTGACCGAAGTATTAGGATAAATAATAAACATCTTACACACATGATAATTTTGTAACTTTTTTTTATTAAAAAGAAACATTGTCGCATCCACCAACAGTTTAGCGCGTTAATCAGTGGACAAAACTCTAAATGATACAAAATATTGATTGACCTTAGGTAATAATTTAATAAGTTTTTTACGTGACAGTTTTCTCCTAATAAATCTGGTAGAGTATTTGGTATATTGTTTATTGAACGTTCTCTATGGTATTTTGCACACTTAATTAAAAAAATGGACAACGGTACAGATGGCGTTCACTGGACGAAATTAAGTAAGTGTGTTAAGTGAATGTGATCCTAGTGTATCCTACACTTGGGCGCGTTAGAACCGTTTGAATAAACCGTGTACTAGCACTTGTTTTCCACTGTCGTGTATCTGGTTTTAGCGACCTTAATTTAAATGCGATAGAAACCATTTGCGCTGCCACTGACTTGATATTTTGATATCTTTACATACACTCTCACGCACTCTTAGCACTACTGTTCTGCCTCTTCATTGCCGATAATTCCTATATGCGATGAGATCCATACAAATTTAATAATTATGTGCTTCTCTTTAGGGAGATTTGAAGTTTAGTTTTTATTAGTTGCTCCAAGGGCTGTTTAGAATACAGATGCTGTATTGCAAGAAAAAAGAGAGCTACGCGAGTCGGTGAAACGAAACGAAACAGAACGAAATTTTGAAATTCTTGAGAGGTTGGCATGTTTTAGGGCACGGTATAAAGCAAACAGTTCAGTGGTGAAAAGCCTTGAGCTAGGCGGTAGTTTAAATTTGAAATTAGACGTTGGAGTCAAAAAATGGCACAACCAATGCCATCATTAGATTTAGAGACATCGGTAAAGATGTTTTGTGCAGTTAAGCTAGTCTAGTTCAAGAAATCTCATTTAGTTTGTTTTTTGATTGTTTGTGATTGTTTGATTTATATTGTAATTTTTTTCGAGAACTCTACTATTAGAAATTGGTGGTTGCAATTTATGGGATGTTTATTGTATTAACCTGTCAAACAGCTAGCGTGAAAGGGACTGTAATCGCTGCATGTCACTTGGGACATTATAATGAGATAATCAATTGGGCATAGATACGGAGCTACTTCAATGCATTTTGCAAGGTAAAATTGAAGGAAAATATCCCCAGAACGAAGAAGAATATTCTGTATTGCTAGCTAACCTGATAGCATGGTATAAAAAGACCTCAACACAGCTGTTTTCGTATAGCAACAAACAAAGTAATCATAGCCAGAATAATTGCCAACGTTCGGAACGGACAAGCACCTTAAGAAGAAGATTAACATGGAGTCGGATGTTGGATGTTACTATGAAATACATCTGGAATTATTGTGTCAAAATTATTCAGAATTGATCCTGCTCGTATGTAATAAGGTTTTCTAGTATGAGGTTTATGAAAGAGAAAGTCAAGATTATTTTTAGAAAAAGTATTTTCAAAGAGTGGATGATCCTTATTAGCAGCTACAGAAGAAGCGTGTGAAAGTGTTAAAAGCGCCTATACTGCAATGATGGTTCTCCAGTTTCGGAATATAAGCTTTCTATGGGTGAAGCGTGAAAAGCTCCGGAAACGATCCGAAGTGTGGTATTGTGGATTGTATCTAACGATATTAGGGTACTCTTGGTTGCGGAGGCATAGATAATTGAACCGTAATCGAGTCTGGATCTAATTAGTGTTTTATACAGGAGTAGTGTAGAAAAGTCAGATCCCCAAAAACGCTTTTTTGTTGCGGTTTTAAGCAAATTGAGTCTTTTTTGCCTATTAGTGCCAAGTGTTGTATGTGCTTTTCCAGGAAAGTTTTTGATCCAGCAACATACTGTTGTGTTTTTATTAATTCTAATTTATTGTTCTTATTTTAATTTACTAAAACACGATAATTTATATCAATTTATTAAACCACTGTACAACAATTTATTTGACTAATAATTACATAATTTATCTATACGTGCGTTACATTTTAAAACGCGATCGCGATCTTCTTTTCTGACTGACTTCTTTCAATGAAAATCATGTTATATACTCATTCAGCTGTTAGACTAGAAGGATGTCGACCCTTGTCGAAAATACTGGAAGGCTACGGCTGGTTTTTTCATTCAACGTATTTCCGGAACGTTCGAATGAACCGGTTCTTTTATTACTTGGAATTTCCGCTAGCTAGTCGAAGGTCGTAAACCTGAGAACATATTAGTAAATAAACAACATGTTTACAGGTTTTTATTAATATGACTAATTTTTACGTAACAATACCAAGGAATTTCATGAGTTTTGGAAGGGAATGATGCTGTTATGAAGATAAAGGCTGGTGTAATGGATGATTTTTTGGTAAACACCATACCAGTTGCCTTTGTAACGATAGAAGTCTGTACTAGCTGTCCATTTATCTAGTTGGGTTAAAAATGTCTATGTACTATTCTGCACATAGATTCTTTTTGTGCTCCTTTAATGTACAACACCAAATCGTCGACATACAGGCGAGCTTTGAGAGGTTATGTAATTTGATTAATATGTTGTTTATGACAACTAGGAATAGGGTAGGACTAAGTACTGAGCCTTGTCGGGTACCGTAGCTAAACTCTCTGTAGGACTAGGTAGTTCAGGCCAGATTATTTTGTACTCTATATTAGCTCCTGTTATAGACCTGGATGGTTTCTTGTTTGTCTGATTAGACTCTTTATTTTCACTATCTTCCCGAGTTTAACTGCCTTCATGATCATTTAAATTTTCAACCTCAAAAAAGTAATGATTTATGAAGACCAACAGGCTATACTCCACTAGCTTGGAACCCATTGACTGCAATTTGAATGCCTGCTGCTCTCCCATAAACTTCATAAATCAAGTCAACTGCGTGGTAACACATAATCCGTGGTAATAACGAAGCCACTTTTCAACTGATGGAGTGCAGTAGCCTGAAAGGCTTAAAGAAAGATCTATTGAAAGGCTGCACGCGATGGGTCGTATGCCCAGACAATTGTAGTGTTATTACACCGTGCTCTATAGCATGTAAAATTGCTTTAAAGATTCTTGTGAGTGCGTTGTATGCCCATCCAGTAACCAAAAAAACTTTTTTTTCTACCGATCTCACTGTTTTTCGTATTTGTGGACAAATGTTTATTATCATGATATCTGTCTCTGTTGCTTACATTTTGCTGTTGACAGTTTTGATGTTGATTCGAATTTATTAACAACAAATGCATCAACTTCTAAGTTTTTGACGCTGTCATCTGAATCATGTCCATTCGTGTCGTTTTAATCGATCGGCTCTCACTCAACTCCGCTGTGTTCTATGGTCATCACCATGGGACTAAAACGGTCTAGCAATCCTGCTAACATTAGATTTCCTGACAAGGGACGTATCCAACTCCATATCTGTTTTCGCAAGCTTCTGGGAAGTTTCCATAATCTGATTTACATATTCTTCCATGGACGAACAATTTTATAGCCGCAAATCGACGACAAATGATTGACGGCAATCTTGTAACTGAACCACTGCACAATTCATACTGTTTGTACGAATATTTGAAATACAATTTGAATTTTTGTAGCATTTTCTTCGGCATCTATTGCAAATGTTCCGCAATGGGTACATGCTTTATTGCCTCTTTTATATCAAAATGCAATAATAGCATCCTTCACGCCATTCAGATTATCTGATTTATCTATCGATTGTTTCGAACTACAAAAATTTAATTTTTCTTGTGGGTTTCTCTTAATTTTTAGAAATAATATACATAGTTGGTTTGTTGCTTTTTAAGCTAATAAAAACAATGTGCTACGAGAAAAACCTCTTAAGTACATTAAAGTCAAAAATATTAACAGAAATTATGTCATACCAAAGACTGAAGAAGAAGAAAACAATTGAATAGCAATTACCTGGTTAATTAAACTTTCTCTCAACATAATCGAAATGAAATATACAACATATGTTTTGACCAACCGTGAATTCATTATCCTTTTTAAACACAGCTCTAAAATCGGTCGTCCCCTCAAAGTAATCTGGAAAGTTCGAAAGGGTAAGTAAGGATTGCTGCCATTATAAATCTCGGCCTTTCTGAGGGTGCTAATTATACCCTATTAATTACTAAGTAACCTGCTGTATGCGCCAGGTCTGAGAAGATATATATTTAAGGGTTCAGCGGAGTTGCATTTTAGATCGTGGCAATTCCTATGTGAAATTGCCAGCGGAAAGGTTGAAACGTGTGCCAGATTGAATTCTGAATAAATTATGCGCCAATAGCTAAAGTAAGTGGAAAAGCCAAACTTGTAATTTTAATAAAGTGCCCTTACACTACCATATATACACTGCTCAATGCTGAATAAAACTGGCAGTTTCATAGAATAAAGTTCTGTATTTATAAAACAGATTTTAAAAAATGCATTTTTGTGATATTTTGACATTTTACGTTCATGTCAGTTAACTTCTCATCGCATTATCTCTCTCTAACACTTACTCTCTCTCTCTCCCTCTCTCTCTCTCTCCCCTCATTCATAATATGGAGGGCTTTATATTTTTGGTTTAAGCGTTTTAGACTCTCGCGTATTGAGTATATAAAAATCAACTATTACCTCCGATTTGAATGAAAATCATGAAAATTATGAAAAAATCATTTTTATATTTCTGAAACATCAAATCGCACATTAATAGTACCCAAATAGTTTCTTTAATGTTTATAATATAATTTTTGATTGACTGTGAAATTTCAACCCTAAAACCACCCTCTTAAAGCAGAAACATTGAAAAAAAATAATTTCAAAAAACTTAAATTATTTGAATAATACATTACTGAATTGAAACCTCATTTACTGAGTATTATAGTATTTATTTATTTATTGCGTAATTTTGCATCCTTAAAAACTACCCCTTGTCATAAAAATAATGGAAAATGTTTTTTATTAGCTTTAATAGCTTTAATCATTTAAAAACTTTTTATTGGTTATGATAAACTTAATTAATATATTCCAAACTTTATTAATATTATTCTTTCCACATTTCCTGAACAATTTTTTCAATGCTTATGTGACATAAAAATTTAATTTGTTAGTTAAGAGAAAAACTGCAACGGTTACGATTTGACACGACCAGATACGACAGACATTGGTTGATGCGGTGTTGCCTAATCGAATATATTTTTTTTAACCTATTCTTTATTCTTCCATTGTTGGATATAGGTCTCACCCAGTTCTCTCCATCTTTTCCCTATCTTGAGCTGTTCTCTGCCATGTGGGACCTCCTTGTTTCCTGATGTCATCTTTCCACCTCATCTGTGGTCTGCCTCTTGATCTCTTTGCATTGTATGGACGCCACTTTCCGATGGCATTGTTCCATCGTCCGTCTTGGAGACGTTCATTGTGTCCAGCCCATTTCCATTTTAGTTTTGCTGCTTGTTCTATCGCGTCTACTGTCTTTGTTCTGGTTCTGATCCACTGGTTACGTTTTCTATCTCTAAGTGATACACCCAACATTTGTCTCTCCATCGCTCTTTGTGCCTTCCTTATCCTATCCAAATTGGCCTGTGTAAATGTCCATGTCTGTGCTCCGTAGGTGAGCACCGGTATTATACAGGAGTTATATACCTTGCTTCGTAAGTATAGAGGGATTGTTTGATTTTTTAGAACGTAAGAAAGTTTGCCGAACGCTGCCCATCCCATTCTTACTCGTCTCGATATTTCGGCTGTTTGATTTTCTCTGTTAGCTCTGATTGCTTGTCCTAGATATATATACTCATTTACGAGATGACGAATCTAATGTTATTGTGTAAAATGAGAATCGAATATTATTTTAGAGGTATTGAACTGCAATATTGATAACTCCATAATTACTGTAATGAGTTATTAATTATATATATTATCCGAGCACTAATATCAAAATTAAAATGTTTGAGATAATTGATAAAAATATGTTCTTTTCTAAGTCAGTAGCCATAATAAAACCGAGCATATAATTTCACGATCTGTGTACTCAGAATCCGATGTTATCGAAGTTATCCGACAACGTAGCAAAGCGCAGTAGAATTTATGTTCAATGCTAAATATATGGATGTTACACGCTTCGGGCGCTTTGCATATAACTGAGTTTTGACTCACCTCCCTTTACCGATAAAGTGACCTTGAACTTGCAGCTATATCTGTTGAGTGTATACTGAAATATTCAATAGACACACATGCATACTAGAAAGTCCATAGTATGTTTTTTGATATACAGATATACAGAATGCTTTTCACTAGCTTCTTCTATCTTTAAAAATATTACATACACATATCCAAACTATGTATATTTCGTAAGCATATACCTATTGACACGTTTACTTCTTATTACCATAGTCTATTTTCCTATATATACATATTCCAAACATTTTTCTAAAAAAGTGTTAGTGATTTTTTTAACAATAACTCCATTAATTTTTAAGATATCAAGTTCATTCAAAAACCATTTAAAAGGTAATTTCAGGAGCTATAAAGTCGTAGTAAATTTAATCTTTTAAATCTCTTATTTTTTAAAAGATAAAAGGTTGAAGGTTGGTTACATGGTTCTCGCAGTAAAATTTAGGTTTTAAACGTTTTTATCTTAGTTATTTTTTATCCTACAAAAATATAAAAAAAGAAAAACCTGTGTTAAAAAAACCTTATAGTTTTGTTCTCCATTATTTTTAAGTAAATTGAGTATATATGGAGTTATTCTCGAAAGAAAATGAAATTTATAAAAATTTGAAAAGTCTGATTTTTTTAAATCTACTTTTTTTTAAATATGCATTCTAAACTTGTCAAAATTTTTGAGGTTATTACTTATGCTAACAATAAAGAAAGTCTTATAGGGATTACTATAAATTTTAATTTTTGTGGAAATGGCTTATGTTTTATTTTTCACTTTTTCCAAAAAAAAATCGAAAGGGTCCTCTTATTTTCATCATAACTTGCTTAATTTTGATTATATCAACTTCTTCTAGAGCTTATAGGTATTTCTGAGTACTTTCAAAATTGTTCAATAAGTATATTTCATAAAATGCATTGTTTTCCCATTATTTAAGCTTGAATATTCTGATTTGAGCACTCGCCGAAAAAAAAAATACATTTAATTACCTATAACTCACTTTGAATTAATATTAAAAGGTTTTTTAAGCAAAGAATTTATTCAGTTTTTATTAGCTTCAATTTTGAAAATTTTAACTTTTTTATAAAAACTTGTAGTTTTGAGTTATTTATGAATAACCGCTTTAAAACATGCATTTTTTTCACGAAAAATCATAATCTTTGATCTTCAATAACTCAATAAGTATTGATTTATTTTATTAACTTGATAAGATAAGTTTTGTTAAGATTTGGTCCCTCTATCGATTCCTGGGGTTATTTTTATATAAAATAATTTCCACCTCCGAGAAGGCGTGGCATCCATCCTCAGGGTAAAAAGCAAGTTGACACCATGTCACTTTTATTTTTTAAGGTATCCTCTAACTACTTACCAATTTTCATGTAAATCGATGGAGTTTTCAACGAAATCGGAGTGATAACCTTCAGTGACTGTACTTATTGTTTATTGCTTGTGTTCTTATTTCCCACATTTCCTACATGGGTGGTCTTTTGAATTGGAAATAATTACGTTACATAGGTACTCTATACATACTCTAAATGGTAGTAAAGATCAAAATCCTAATTTGTCTGAACAAATCTTTCGTTTATTGCTACCAATATTCTTTGTTATAATAAATTTCCATTAAGTAATTTAGTAACATTCAATTATAACAATAGTTGAAAACTATATTTCCTCGAAATGATCGTCATAATTCATTATTGAAATTCCTTTTTAACGATCCTGTATATAGCTACCATAATGCTTAAAATTACTGTGCTAAAAATGAACAAAATTGATGTCGACTATAAGCTAGACGGTTGTGCCAATCGGCAAAAAGAAATCCGCTTCTAATTCCGTGACATTTCGAAACCAACAAAAACTTCTCCGATAAGACGAGGATCAGAAAATGATTGATTTAGCGTGTAATAAAAGATGAAATTCGAATACGGACGAATTTTAAAACGTTTGTTTGCCCGTTTTTATATATGTACAGGTGAATTTGTATTTATTATTAGTATCATAGGTTTATATAATATGTCAACATAGGTTTGTATATATCATAAGAACCACGTCGCTTAAGTGGAACTGGGCAGGGTACTTAGCCAGAGCACAAGATGGACGGTGGACAAGACGTATTATGGAATGGAGGCCCAGAAACAATAAAAGAAGCCGAGGACGACCACCGACTAGATGGACCGATGATATAAAACGTATAGCGGGAAACTGGATACAAGCGGCAAAGTGTAGAGAACACTGGAAAGAACTGAGGGAGGCCTATGTCCAGCATTGAACGCGATTGGCTGATTGATGATGATGATGATGATGATGATGATAGGTTTATAAAAGCAGATCCAACAAAACAGAACAAATAGCCGTACACTCCATAGAGCCCGAAAAATGGGAAAAACGCTATAAAACACTGTTAGTAGGAGAAAACAAAAACATAGAACAACATGAAGTCCTAATTCAAGGAGAGCCACCAACAATTAACATAAAAGAAACTAAAAAAGCTGTATCATTGTTGAAAAATGGGTCATGATCCGGGTCCAGAGGGGATATATGCAGAGTTAATAAAAAATGGAACCAACAAACTATTTGAGATACTAACAGAAGTTTTCAATAGGTACTTGCACGGAGAATCACTGCCACAAAGTTAGAAAGCAGAAGTACATCTATCCATAAAAAAGGAAATAGGAAAGATTGCAATAACTATCGGGGTATAACTGTTACAAGCACACTTAGCAGATTATATGGGAGAATTATAAAAGAACGCATATGCGAAGAATACCGTCCTTTTAAATTAGAAGAAACAAAACGGATTCACAGCAGGATGATCCACAAGAGATATGATTTTCTGCTTATCCCAAATACTCGAGAAAAGAACACTGAGATCTCGAGAAGTGCATTTACTTTTAGTAGATTTAACAAAAGCATATGACACCACGCCTGTTGCGAAATTGTGGGAAGTATTGGAGAAAACCAGTATTAGCGTTCCATTAATCGACGCTATTAAAGATCTATATAACAACACATTATTAAAAGTAAAAATATGAAATAAGGTTTCTAATGGGTTTTAGACCAATACAATTTACAACAATATACAGTGATGAGTGCTTTACCACCCAGCTTTTTAACGTAAGAGATAAAAAACTGAGTTACCTTGTGAAATAAAAAGAGATGAAAACTCGTAGAGTTGGTAAATAATCGATAGAAACCTATAAATTACATTACATTGCATTACCACCATCGATAGTCTCACACCTTTAGACGTTAGACGTGGCTATTTGACTTCAGTCATAATTATACGGATAACCTCAAAAATATTTTATTTTAATAATTTCTGATGTTAGAATAAATACTTGAATAAATTAATATATATTATAGTAAAAAACATCATTAGTAACGATTTTAAATTATAAATCTTTAAGTTTATTTAATAATAAAAATAACTCAACTGAAATATTTGACTAAAATAAAGGTAGGTATGTTCTGTCCGAAAACAATTAATGTATGTGGAATTGGTGTAGTAGTTAGGGACGTTGTCTATTGACGAGAAAATTGGGGTTCAATTCACACCAAGGATAAAATTGTTGTTTTATCAATAAAAAAATAATAGAAAATATGATACATATTAGGTAACAAATTTTCGAAAAACTACTCATTATTTACAATTTATTTTTATTCCAATGTTATAAAACGGAAATACAAAATAATTCAAATTTAATTCATACAGTCTTCAGTTGTGAATGCAAAATAATCCGGTGTAGACTGATTTATATCAAATCCATCACTAAATTCTCAATGTTAATATCAATTCCTCTGTACAGGTAATGATTTTCAAAACAATTGACAATTGTAAATACGTTTATTTACAATATTTTTTTATTTTGCAGAATTTTTACTTATTTAGACATTCTTTTAATTTTGAAGAATCTTTACTTTATTTTCGAAAGTACGACGACACTATTTTTTCAATATGAATATTTATGTTTAACTTTACATACTTCTAATACTAGTAACGACTGACATAATGTTTAGTGATTCAAAGCAAAACGATCTCTGCATAATTTCAAATTATTAAAAAAAGAAAAAAGAAAACCTCATGTAGGTTTTGAACTCTAATCATCTGCGTCGCAGTGTCGAATTCTTACCACTAATCCACGAAGGATTGCTAATTATTCCGTGACAAGAGTGTATGAAACTCCTCAAATCATAGTAGAAATTATTCTTGAAATCCACAAGGAAATCAATTTTTGTAGCTGGCTGTATACCACGTATCACAAAAAAGAGGTTAGTCTTCGTAAATGGGTATATTTATTTAAAAAAAACCTTAAAAGGGCTACATAAAAAAACAAACCTTTTCGGACTAAACAGTCCATCATCAGATTTAAAATTTTAAAATTGCAGGTACTTTGGTAATACTTCACTTCTAAAATACCCAGGTATTTTGGTGGCTCAGGCATTATAACCTTGCAATTTTAAAATTTTAAACCTGATGATGGACCGTTTAGTCCGAAAAACGTTTGTTTTTTTTATGTAGCCCATTTAAGTGTTTTTTAAATAAATATACCCATTTAACGAAGACTAACCTCTTTTTAATTATTCTTGGTTAATAATTTAAAACTTTAGAATAAGTAATCACTATTAACTAAATTATTTTATTCACATTTTTGCCTTATTGTGGTCAATCAGTTTTTACTTTATCTAAATTAAAAAATGTAAATACGTCACACATACGACGTCAAACTGTCAAACATAATAATTATGACCGAGGTGATTTAGATAGAAGCTAACGTCTAAAGGTGTGAGACTATCGATAGTTGTAATGTAATGTAATGTAAATTATAGGTTTCTATCGATTATTTCCCACTTCTACAAGTTTCATCTCCTTTTATTTCACAAGGTAACTGTGTTTTCTAATCTCTTACGTTAAAAAGCCGGGTGATAAGGCACTCACCACTGTATAGCACTAGTCCTAGCAAATGAAAGAACGTGTCAAAAGGTTATCACATCCAGATTATCTCCAACATGATCTTAACCTCTTACGGAATATTTTTGTTGAAAATTCATATCCTCTAAGACTGATTGATAAATTAATTTTTAATGTTCCATTTGTTAACAGAAATAGCATTTTCACTAATTCTCAATCAGTGCCCTCAGCACAAAACAATTCTTCTCAAACAAGTGTGTATTTTTATGCCCTTCCGTATATTCCGAAACTAACCCGTAGAACTTACTAAAATTTTCAAAGAATTTAAGAATATCAAAATAGCTAACAAGAACATCAAAACCATACGTCAGCTGTATAGCAAAATAAAACAAACGCTAACTACTTTAGAGTCAAGAGATGTTGTTTATTGCATTCAATGTAACTGAATGTCCATCCACGTACATTGGTGAAACTGGAGGAAATCTGTCTAGTCGTATCATTTCTCATAAGAGTGACTGTAGACTAAATAAACCCACTTGTGCTTTGGTAGAATACACTATCGATCTAGACCATAAGATAGATTTCAACAATGTAAAAATATTAGCCAGAGAGAAAAATAAATTTAAGAGAACATTCTTAGAAATGGTACATATCAGCAGGAGTGATAACAACAATCTGAATAAAAGATCTGAGATCCAGAATCTTAGCAAAATTTACAATTTTTATTTTGACTTTTGACTAGAGTCTTCTGCATCTCAGAGTGTTTCATGTCTTGTTTCTTAAATTCCATTATTAATTGCTATAATTATCATGATTAACTTCAGTTATTATTCAGATTTTCATTTTGTTTTTGGTTGTTTGTTTTTTCTAAACCTCCTTACTAAATACTATTTTCTTTTTTATTGTTTGTCATAATGAACTTGTTTTAAATTTCCCTCTCAATTTAAAGTTGGTAACATGGTTGGTAGTACTTAAAATCACAAACGGTATTTTGTTAGACATCAGTTTGAAAGTTTGTTTTTTGTAGTTACATCGAACTATTTAAACAACAATAGTTCCTCCTACTACCTCTTTCTGTTCGTGAGATATGACTGAATTCAAACCTGCGAAGACGACTGTTTTTTGTCAAACATGTCGTCTTATTTTTTACTTTTTAAACTTTGTAACATGTTCTTTAATTTTTAAGTTATTTTAAAATTTTTAAGTTTTAATGCCTTTAGTAATTCAGATCACATTATGTTGTTTAACATTGTGTTTTATATGCTATGAATCTTACTTTCTGGTAAGTTTTTAACTTTTATATATTATTACATCAGCCTAATTTTATAACACAGTAATTTTCATTGTAGACCTTGATAAAGTGGCAAGCAACCACCGAAAGCTCGGATTTCAGAATAAATGGTACGCCTTAGCAAAGCTCTATTTTTTTATTGACTACCACACCCAAAATGAAAAAAGTATTTACATACATATATATATATAATATATATATATATATATATATATATATATATATATATATATATATATATATATATATATCAACGAAGCATTCAGGCACTGGAAAAAGAAGTGTAAAGGGATAGGGCTGTCTATTGGGGATGAAAAGTTATATACGTTACACTATGCAGATGACCAGGTAGTTATTGCCCAAGACAAGGAAGACCTAGAGTATATGGCTAGAAAACTAACGAAAGAGTACAAAAATGGGGCCTCGAAGTAAATTTACAAAAAAACGCAATATCTTTGCATAGGAAGAGAAAAGGACTGCAGATGACCTCGACTTGGAAGATGGTAAAATTAAGGAATGCAATCAATGTATATATTTGGAGGTAAAAACTAATAAAGACAGGAAGAACTGATCAATCCATAAAAGACAGAATAACCAATAGGCTCAGAAGTATGGCAGTTATCACAAAAACTTAAAGGTAACCTAATGGCAGTTGAAATGGATTTTTGGAGGAGAGCAGCGGGAAAGTCTAGATTAGAACATGTGATAAATGAGGACATAAGGAATCAAATGAATGTAAAAAGATCAAAACAACATGGATGCAAGGAATTTCAAAAGCAATGTCAGCAAGAAATCTATCTGAAGAAGACTGACAGAATAGACAGGCTTGGGGAACGGGAACCCAAAGGTGAATTACGCTATGAACGATATATATATATATATATATATATATATATATATATATATATATATATATATATAGGAGGCCTCTATTAATGCTCTTAGTCTGAGAAGAAGAAGAGTAATAATTCCTCATTGCACTTGTATTTCCACTATATTAAAACATATTATCTCTGTTTAATTGTTTTCAATTTTTGAAAGGTGAAGCGTATCATTTTGCTACAAAACCATTCTCGTTTGACATGTTTAAATAAAAATACACTACTCGCAGCTTAAAAATAATCCACTTACCGGATAAACTATTAATGACGGAAACGTGTAACGTTCCATAAATCAGCCAATAATACTATCGGCGTGGAGTGTGTGTTATTACCGTCAAAATGCCAATACTATTCATCGGACGATTTAGAGACGGAGCTGTCATTGAAAAATGCTGAATAATTCATATATCGGCATATCGTTCAATTCCCGATAATAAAAAACGCAAACAATCGACAGATAAATCAGATAATCTGAATGGCGTGAAGGATGCTATTATTGCATTTTGATATAAAAGAGGCAATAAAGCATGTAGCCATTGCGGAACATTTGCAATAGATGCCGGAGAAAATACTGCAAAAATTCAAATTGTATTTCAAGTGTTCACAACAAAACAGATTTTCGATAAAAAATATTTTTAAGAAAATATTTCGTTTTATTGAAAGTTTTCGCAAGCGGAGATCTTTTTCTTCTTTGCTTACTAATGATAACTTAATTTTTTATTATTTATATTCTAATTTTGTCATCATGGTAGTAAGTACAATAGTACTATTTACAAAAGTCGTAACTTAGGACATAAAATCACAGATTTATACAGCTTTTAAGTTAATTTTATTATTAAACAACAACAAAAAATATATCGACGCGCGACGGAGATGGAAATACTGAGAAGAATTACAGGAAATATGTTGAAAGCGGAAAGTAGAATATTCAAACCAAAATAGAAAGATGTAAACGGTAGTGGCGACGTGCAAGTACCTGGATGTGATACGAGAAACGATCGTGCGCGAGTAGCGGAGAAATCTTGCATTTTTTACTGCAAATTTCATAGATTTCCTAAATTCGTATTGTCAATTGTCATATTTCATATTCGTTTGTTTATTTACACCTTCTGTCACTGAAGAAAATGGATTAGGAAATGCTGTGTTATAAATTGTAAAAATACAACAAAAAATTGTCAATTTAAGTTTTATTCGTTTCCAACTTCGAAGCACAAATTACTACAAAGAGAAAAGTGGATTTATATCATAAAAAAGCATAAGTAACATAACCTAAATTATGCATTATTCTTGCGCCCGATTTTAAAGTCAGTTTGAAATAAATAATAAATAAAAGTTCACTTTTAAGTGTACATTTTAGTTTCATAACACTCAATTAGAGTTCATTTTAACCCAAGAATCAAGTTTAATGTTTAAATTTTATTTTTTTTGAAGTTTACAAAAATGCATCAAGTTCAAGTTTTTCTGAAGATGCATTAAGATATATTCGCTGTCAAAAGTTTACAGGGAAAATAATTAATTGTTCAAACCAATATGATGATATCATGGGCTTAACCTGCTAATTTATGCATTTATGCATTAGCATTATTTATGGTAATTTATTTTTCTTAATTCTTCACATAATTCTTTCATTCTTTTTTGACATTTGCCACTACTAAAGCTTTTCCATTTGACTCAGTGCTTGGTTGAAAAGTTATTTGGTGATTTACTTTCTCAAATCCAGTTTTTATTATTGCATCCATATTAACAGTAATTTGCTGTAATTTAATAATATATTTATTTGTATTTACACTACATACAACGTTTACCTTTTAATAACATACCGACATAACCTCAATCTTACTTTTTCTTCTTATTCTTTTTTGGGGCTACGTCCTTGACAGTTATCCGGTAACCTCGATCTAACATGAAAGCGCAGTAAATTTTGCTGATTTACGACACCAGGTGTCGCTGTTCCGAATTTGCACGGTCCCAATAAGGAGTATGAGCTGACTGCACAATAGATATACTGACAATTTTTCATTGAGTTACCAATGAATGAAAAGCCAACAAGCCAATGAACAATTAAAATTGAATTGCTTAATTAATCAAAATAGCTTTTGTTTGATAGGTGAAAAAGATAAAATTGTACCGATACCAATATTGTACCGCCCCTGTACAGATAAAAAAAACTAAAAAAAAAACATGTTAAATTTAAAAGTTATATCATTTTCTCTTCCTCCCCACTCTTTGAACACTTATCAGGATGTGGTAACACTCCAAATATTATTAGCTAGCTGTCTAGCACTAGCTGTGCCAGATGGATGGCTTCCTGTACAAATTTTCCCATCAAAATCTTCATTTGGTCTGCCCATTGTTGGAGATTTTCTTCTTGGACTTTTACCTTCTACCTTTTTCTCTACTACCAATAGTTCTATAGTCCCCGTTGTTTTGGCTATGTCTTCTTCTCTTCTTCTTTCTTTTTATAAGCAACTCTGCTTGTTCATTGGCGGATTAATACTTCTATGAAAGGTTTTGTCACTCCATCTTTTGCGCGGTCGTCCGATACTTTTTCTACCGATTGGTGACTTATCTCTTGCTATTTTGATGACATGGGAGTAATAAATATTTCATTGTGTTTACTACATTTATTTAAACATACTTATTAACTAAGTCTCTAGGAATCAAAAATGTCCAAAATACCTATGATCTAACAATAATCTTGACAAGTAGTGACAACTGACAACGAGTCTCCCTACATTGTGCCTAGAGCCTTGTGACCGTAATCATAACCTACTGATATGACATCTTTCCCCTTACATTTGATAATCCTTAAAACGCACTGGAGCCCTTTTGAGTCTAGCGCTAGTTCTATTTTCAGCATTCATTTGGGAGGTTGAAGGTTCCTCTACTTTACAACCCTGATTCCCAGATGAGGAGTTTAATGATCTATCATTATGTGCAAAATCAGTATTCTTCTTAATTTCCGCTTTAACTAGGGAAGGCCTTAAGTGATAACTGTTTCGCCTGATGACTTCCCCATTTTCTTTCTGCACTAAATAAGATCTGGGTGCCTCATCCACTTTTTTCCAGAACTTTACCTGGTCTCCATTCTCTACCCTCTCTGACACCTACATTCTCTCCTGGCACTATTTCTTTTCTTACCTTGGTGTTTCTATCATAATAATTTTTATATTCGTTTCTTTTCGTCTCTAGTTTCTCCCACTAATCCTTTAGATTTATGTCTTTGTGCTTTTTATTTGATGGTAGCTTCGATCTAAGAACCCTGTTAGTTACTAATTGGGCCGGTGTTTTATCTGTTCCATTTATTGGAGTATTGCGATACTCCAGGAGTGCCATATCTAAGTCGTCACACTTTCTAAGCAGGTTTTTTGCAATTTGAACGGCTCGTTCTGCGTGCCCATTAGACCGTGCATAGCGGGAACTGGACGTTACAAACCAAAAATCCCAGTTTTTAACAAATTGCTGACAATGCCACGAATTATAAGGCATGTTATCTGATATGACTTCGTTAGGTATTCCGTGTGTTGAAAAAATTTTCTTTAACTCCTTGATGACCACCTGAGAAGTTTTTGAATTAATTTTCACTATATCGAGCCATTTAGAAAAATAATCGATCAGAACTAGATATGACTGTCCACCATAATCTAATATATCACTTGCTACCTTTTCAAAAGGTGCTTGAGGCAACTCTCTAAGTAATAGTGGATCTTTAGCATTGTGACTTTTAAAATATCTCACACTTGCTACAATTTTATTACCCAGTCTTCTATAATTTTGTTCATTTTGTGGCCAATGTAATATCTGTTTTGCTCTGTGTTTGGTTTTCTGAATACCAAAGTGACTAGAATGCAATAATCTTAGCATGCTCCCTTTCAATATTTTTGGGACTACAACTACTGTCTTTGTAAAATATTAGTCCGTCAAGTAAATATAGTTCATTTCTTATATAATAATAATACCTAATTAAATCGCTTACTCTTGACAGGGTTTTGGGCCACCCTTGTATACAATATTTCTTTACTAGTTTCAGATCCTCATCAGCATCCACTTCAGTCCTAAATTGCTCTCTCTTCTCATCAGTCATGTCAATAGTATGAACTATTTCTGTAATAAATTTATCATCATGCACTTCATCTTTTAAAAAATTCCTCGATAATAAATCTGCCACATGCATGAACTTGCCTGGTTTAAATTTTACCTCTATGTCATATTTAGATAATCTTACCCTAATCCTTTGTAATCTCGGTGACATTATGTCCGCAATGCCTTTATGCATTAATGCCTCCAAAGGCTTATGGTCAGAATCAATTTGCACTTTTCTTCCGTAGATAAAATTGTGAAATTTATTACATGCATATAGGATTGCCAAGAACTCCTATTTTTAATTTGACTCATATTTGACTCTGTTGTCGTTAGCGCCCTAGATGCAAATGCTACTGGTCTGTTATTCTGTAAGAGACAGCACCTCAAGCCATTACTACTACTGTCAGTCTGTATCACAGTTGGTAACTTCTCATTGAAATTGGCAAGCACACTACTTGACATAATTACTTCTTTTATTTATATTAGTGCATCTGAATGTCTATACCCATACATTCCTTTTTAAGAGTTCTTTTAAGAGCGTAGAAATCTCTGACAAGTTTGGAATGAATGCCCTTAGATAATTTACCACTCCCAAAATTTGTTGTAATTCCTTTTATTTACCGGATCCTTCAATCTTCTTATCGCTTCTACTTTCTTATTGTCAGCTCTCATCCCATCTTTATCAAAGATATGACACAAGTATCTAACACTTTCAACACAATATTGTATTTTGTTTGGGTTAAATTTCACATTTAGTTCTCTAGCCCTATCTAACGCCTTATTTAGTGTAATTATTATGCTCTTTTATTGACTCACCACAAATTAATAGATCATCGAAGTAGACTATACCCCCTGGAATATCTGCAAAATTTTCAGAATTTAATTTCTGGAAGTATTCAGGTGCTATATTAAGACCAAATGGCAGGCGGCAAAATTTATATGTGCCAAATATAGTGCCAAAAGCACATAAATTACTGGATTGCTCATCCAGTTCTACTTGGTAAAAACCCTCCTTAAAATCTAGAACTGTAAAAAATGACTTACCCCTGTAACATTGAACGAATCTCATCAACGTATTATACAAAAATTTACGTTCCAATGCCTTGTTCAGGTCACGAGGATCTAGGCAGATACGTAATGATTTATCAGTTTTCTCAACAATTACCAGATTACTAAGCCACTGCGTAGGATCATCAACCTTTGCTTGATTCCTCGTTTTTCAAGATCGATTAGTTGGGATTACGGAAGAAACGACTTAGAAATGAAAAATAAAAAAATACTTAAAGTATAAAACAAGAAATGCAAAAATGAAAACAGATTATAGAAATATGTCTAAGTGTTTCTTGACTCTAAACAACTTAAAGCAGAGAATAAACAAGAGAATAAAATAATGGTAAAATAAATGCACGAATATTTATAAGTGTTTCTTGACTCACGGAAGAAATGGCTTATAATAGAAACAAGAAAATCAAGTACAGAAAAGATGTGAAAATATTTCTAAGTGTTTCTTGACTTACGGAAGAAACAACTTAGCATAAAAATGGAAAATAAAAAAATAGTCAATTATATGAAGTAATATCTTAGATAAAATATCAGAAATAATAATGCAAATATGAAAAATATTTCTAAGTGTTCTTTTGACTCACCGGAAAAGAACGACTTAGACACACACAAATTAACAAGTCAAATAAAATATCAAAGCAATATTTCTAAGAGTTCTTTGACTTACCGAAAAGAACTACTTAGACATCAAGTAAAATCAAATAGATAAACAAGACAAATATTTCAAAGTGTTCTTAACTTACGGAAGAACAACTTAGATACAAAACACAAGAAAGTAATAAATCAAAAATAATCAAATAAAATATCAAACAATCAGTACATGAACAAATATGTAATAATAAAACACTGAAAACTTTGTTTTCAAACTTCTACAAAATTCGACACATTCAAAATTCCCACAGAATTTTGTGGAAGTTTGAAAACAAAATTTTCAGTGTTTTTATTGTAACATAAAATGAATTTCCAATCAAGTGACGGTCAAATCCATCAAATATGTAATATTCTAACCTGAAAAGGTCTTAATATACAATAATGCTAAAATAAAAAATGGTATACAGGAAATCAGAAATAAAACAATAACTTAGTTGGAACAATAATAGCACCGACTAGGTCTACAGTAGAAGAGGCAAGCTCGACTGACTGATGAGAGAAAATCCACCTGCTTTTATGTAAAACAAATCCTTTGTTTTACACAGCAAAAGTGGAATTTCCTCCGCATCGAGCCAATCAGAAATTCGGATTTGGCCAAACTTGGAATTCCCAAATATTTTGACCAATCTCCGAATTTCTTGAGGCACGGCTGTCAGCTCCAGACTGACACGCCTCCGGAGACAGTGTGATTTACAATTTTATGTTTATAACATTCTATTTTTGTTGGATAGGCCAAAATTGACGAAATGTCCCTGAAGATGCTCTAGGAAGCGAAAGTACTTGGGCAAGATTTAATTAATAAAATTGTGCTCGATACCTGCCTTTTATTTCATCAAAGTTCATTTATTCGAGCATTTAACCTTATATAAATTTAATAATATTTATTTCTAACCTATATCTATATAAAATATTTATAAAGACGTATTTTTTAAAAACATTTTAAAAATTATTCTTGTAAATAAAAATTATTCTCTTCAGGATATTTTTCAAAACTTACTTTGGAATATAATTAGATTCATTTAGTACAAAGGAGAGATTTCATCGCAAAGAAACTTTTAAGCGATGATCCAATTTTGAAGGTAATTCTATTATTACAACTCAGGATTAGAAAACACAATAGAAATAAAGAAGATAATAATTTTAAATCTGTCATTGTCGAGACTTTGAGTTATTTATAGAAGGATTGCCATTAGCGTAAACAATTTTTAAAAGAATTACCTGGAAAAGTTTACCGTTGAAGAGATTTATCATATGCTATTATAAAAGACATTACTGTTTAATGTTTGTAGAAAATATTCTACAAAGGAAATCATCAATTCTCGTTTTCTGCTTCTCAGATCAAGGAATTAAAAGCAGACAAAATAAAAATAAAACAAGACAAAAAGCTTTCCTTAAACGAAATCCTCCTGCTATACGAGATGAAAACAAGGACGTTGAAAATTACTACTGAAACGAAGAAGTTCTAAGACAAATGGACATTAATTGAGAACTTTTAGGCATATAGTACAACAAGGTATATTGGATAAGTACTTTGGCACTATGGACACAACTTATATATCATTATTATCATCACCCAGCTCTTTGCGACCACAAATTGTAGCTGTCAATGTCAAGGTTTTGGCACCATATGTCATCACAGAAAACACACATTGATCAAACTTTTTACGTTTTAAAGAAATTGGTATATCGCTTTTGACGATGTCTTTGAGTTTTCCATAGGCTGCCTATGCTAGGTTTATTCTTCTTCGTAGTTTGCTTGTTTGGTTGTCTTTTAAGATTTTTTTCTCTATTTCGTGTCCAAGGTATATGTATCAGCTCTACTTCGTTGTCTCCAATATTGATATTTGCGCTAGGTACTAGGTCTGTAATGAATTATGTTTTGGAGATGTTTATTTTAAGACCCATACTGGCACACTCTAACTGGAGTTCATGTAGCATTGTACATATTTTCTTGAGGTTGTCTGAGAACAAAACTATGTCGTCTGCGAATTTCTAAGTTGCTAATCTTCTACTGTCAATGTTCAGAGCCTTTCTCTCTCCAGTTAAGTTTTCTACAAGAATATTCTAGTACTGCGGTAAACAGCTTAGGCGATAAGGAATCACCCTTCCGACTACTCTGCCGATTGGGATTGATCTTGTATGTATTGTAAATTAACCTTGTATATCGGTAGGTAATGGGACATACTTGTAGTGCTTTCAGTATTTTGTCAAATTTTACCGTGTCAAAGGCTTTATGGAAATTTACAAAAGCCAGAACGAGTAGTCGATTGTATTCGATAGTGTTTTCTATAACGGTTTTAATATTCTGTAGGTGTTCATTTGTTCCAAATCCGGTACGAAATCCTGCTTGTTCTATTGGCTGGTAGAAATTAAGATTTTCATTAAGACGATTTGTTACTATATTTGTAAGAAGTTTGTATAGGTGACTAAAAAAGACTTATAGGTCTGTAGTTTTCTAATTCGTGAGATCTTCTTTTTTGTAGAACAAAATTACCTCAGCATTGTTCCATTTGTCGTGTATATTACTGTCCAAAAGGCACATGTTAAAAAGGTATAGGCTCTATAGGTTGAGGCACTTATATATAGTATAGATATATATTCTTCTTTACGTAATATATCAAAGTTATCCGATGTTTAACAGCCTTTAGTAATTCTCTATCTTCATTAACTCTCCTTACGTACGTCCTCATTAATTGTTTTTGCTCTCCTAGGTATCTTCAGGAACCGTTTGTGAATTCACAATCCCAATGCTTCAATTCTGTTCATACTTGATACTTTTAGTATCCATACTTCTGCTCCATACAAAAGTACAGACCAAATATAGCACTTAACAACTCTTTATCTTACTTCTAAACTGAGATGATTATTGCAAAGAAATGTTATCATGTTCATAAAAGAAGTTTTAGTTATTGCTATTCATTGCTTTATTTTCTATGTCTGGATCTAGTTGGTCCGTTATGATAGTTCCCAAATATGTAATTTTGTGGACTTATGTGTCCAATATGTAAATTTAACTCCATTTAATTAAAGCTCTGCATCTGTATGTGACTGACAATGAATAATGTGCCTGTAGGAAACATATCTCTAGTCCACAAATTACAGATATTCTGCTCTAAAAATTTACACAGCTTCTTTTTTAAATTTCTAGCTATAAAAACAAGCGTTGGTACATGTATTTTTAATAATAGGCGTGTTTTTCGTTCATGTGTTATCCGACTGCAGTGCCACTTCCACGTAATTTTAAACAGCCACTTGAAAACAAACATCCCCGTATACACATATTTTATTGTAATAAGCGTTCTGAACTAAACAAACAAAGATATATGCGAAAACATAATTTAGCATAGGTAAATCGTTCCCCGAAATTTCAAAATGGATTAGAATATTCATAAGTATGCATAACCTAGTCTGCAGTAAATATAAAGCTAGCCATTAAGCTTTTATAAACCATAAACATGTTTAATAGCATAAGCATAATTTTAGTTGGTTGGATTATTATAATTTACCAATATATCTAATTTAATCGTTAAAGATATTCAGAGGAGAAAAGTAATAAAATAAATGGACCAGGATCATTTGCGATATTTTATCGAGGTAATTTTGATAGCTATTCTATCAGATTATAAATATCTATTATATAAACCGTAATACACGAATAAGATGTGATTTTCAAACGCAGGAACATGCCTTTTACTGCAAAATGAAGACCAGGAGATAGGGATATTAACGCTCCCTCACACCATCGTCCAAGACAAAGGTTTGCCATCACGCTCATCACAACATTCGTACGATTAAGTGATAAGTATGGTAAAAATGCTACAAAAACTATACCATATAGGAAGCACAACAAGAACAGAAAGTTCTAGAGACATGAAATTACAAGCCTTGTAGATATAATAGGATAAGTTTTAATACGATAAAAAAAATAATATATAATAATATGTAAGCACTACGAGCCTAGTAGGCTCATGGCTTGATGTACTATTCTTTTCCACTCACTTTTGTCAGTTGCTTTTCTTTCCCAGTTCCTTACGTTAAGTCTTATCATATCTTCTTTAACTTCATTGCCCCATCTTGACCTCGGTCTTCCTCTTCGGCTTTTGCCTGCCAATGCACTAGATAGTACCATTCTGGGAATTCCAGATGGAATCTTTGCGCTCTTAATTACCGATAATATTATTAACATATATAGCGCGGTTGCCCAACCTAACTCCTTTCTGTATTTCTTTTTCACAGTTGCTTTTGTGAAGACATTTCTTGAGTACTCGTATCTTTTAGCTTCTTCGAATTTATATTGAGTTTCCCTTGCTGTCATTGTTATGTACTGCCCCGAAAAAACTTGCTTATTTGTCCATTCCACGTTGTTTGTTTTTGCTCCATTTATATAAAATGCTTTGGTTGCTGCCCTCTCTTGGAGTTTCATCACTGTTCCATTAGCTTTATTTTGCTTCTAGCCAAGATTACCAAATCGTCCGCAAATGCTAAGCACCAATGTTTTTGTGGTAGATCAGACCTACCTAAAGTGTTTCTTTCCTGTATAACCTTTTCTAATAATTGCTAAACATTATAGATGATAATGGATCACCTCGCCACGCTCCTTTTTAACCTCAAAAGTTTCTGTTACACTATTGTTTATCGTGACTTTAGTCACTGTCTTTTGGAGAGTTAATTTTATCATTCTAATAAACATGTTTGTATAAACATACATATGTTGCAGTGCTGTGAATAGTTCCCTTCTTTTTACTTGATCGAAAGCCTGTTTAAAATCAATTAAAAGAATCATCTTGTCTTTATTTAATTCGTAACTTTTTGGCTGTATTTCTTGTAGTGTAAAGATCTGATTTACATTACTGCCTTTTCTGAATCAACATTAATATTCTCCTATGCTTTTATCAACTTTCGTTGTTAATCTATTCTTAATATGCTCAGCAAATATTTTATATGTTATATAATATTCAGCCATATTGCACTGTTTGTGAATAGGCATAATATGTTCTGTCATTTGTTTATCAACATATTTTTGTTGAAAGATAAAGCGAATTTCGATATCAGAACAGATAAAAAATATATTGTTACATTTGAATTCATGAAATTTCTGCAAATATTAAATCAAAACTTAAGTGTTTTTTAGCTTCATTGTTTTTATTTATTTATCTAATTTGTCAATACAGTTTTCTCGATACATTACTTTGGCTGTATCCATAACACACACATGTGTGCCTATAAAGAAATCGATAAAAAGTCCATTAACTAAAAGAGAAGCCATACTTCACACATCTCATGAACATATTCCAAGTAAACGCCAGACAGGCGATGTTTTCTACATTTCAATTAACAAAAGTGTTTTAGGGGCTCTATAAAGAGCCGTTTATTTCACAAGCGATAGCCGATTTTTGCCGAGAGAGTCGTTTTGAGAGGTGAAGAAACTTATAAAGGAAACTGGAAGGAACTGAATTGGCTTCAACACTTCATTTGGATTATTGTTTTACTGTATAGAGCCATAAAAAAATCGTATTTGAGGTTGGCTGTAAAATCTCTTATCTACAAGGTTTGTTTGTATAGTTCGTTTCACTCTTGAAGAACCATTGAAGTAAAATAGAACTGTCAATTAAATTACCAATGGCGGAGAGAAATGTATTTTCTAAATTAAAAGTAATCAATTGTAATTGAATTGTAAAAATAAAGTAAGTATGTATAATAAATAGATCTTTATCTGCCAAAAATGCAAGACAGAAAAAAATATGGTTCCAAGTAATTGGCAAAAACCCAAGTAACTTGGGTCAAAATTGTGTAGGGCCTAAAATAAAATAAACTTTAGTTAATAAAATAAACCCGTTTTGGTTTGTTAATCTTTAGAAAAATTTATTTCTTTTACTACCAGAACATCAAAGCCAGAATATAAACTAGATAAAACATTAAATGTTTAAAGAATGTGCTTGCCATTAACATAAAAACGCATCCCACTTTCCATTATACTATCGCTGAACGTTTCAAAGAAATTTATATAAACAGAAAAAGGACAAACCCTTCCTTTTACGCGAGAATTAGAAGATATTTCTCTCTTTCTCTTTCTAATATTCAATTCCCAAAATTTTTAATCAAACAAATAAAGTCACACCTTCCCTTGGATCTTCCTTCCTGCAATGTGTGATATAACTCCGAACTTTGTATTACAGTTTAAATTACCTTCAGTTGCAGTACTTACTCTAAAAAACCATTATACCCAATTCTGCAAGTCCTCATTTATATACATAACCAAAAAAGTCCAAATTCTGTCACAATTATTAACTCTTCAGTGCATTGCATACGATAGAACAGTTATAAACAAATAATCCCATAGGTATTTTATTAAAAGAACAATTACATTTGCTACACAACGCGAGGCGGAAAGTATGCATTATATGGATTTCATCACATATTGGACTTCAAGGAAACAAACAAGCAGATTTTCATGCCAGGGCAGCAATAATACACAGAGCCTCTTCAGGTGTTAGTACATTTAGTGCCTGTTTCCGACTACAAATCGTTCCTTAAAGAAAAAGTGACAAATAAATGAAAAAACAAAGGGAATCTTTCAGAATCAACTCTACACATCCTAAAGCCCTCAACCGAATCTTCAGCTATATTTAAATCGCCAGCAGTTTGTTAACGCAACCCGTTTACGTATAGGTCATAGCAGACTAACTCACAGCTACCTAATCTTTAAATCAAATCGCCCTATTTCTGACTTATGTAGCTGCGATATTAACTTAACATATATTATTTATTTTAACATGTTGACTACCAGGTGGTCGTATACCACCGACAGTTCAATAATTACTTCATGCCACGGCGGTCGTATACGACCGATTTGATACGGTCTGTGATATAGTTCCCGTTTTGCCAAAGGTCGTGCAGAGAAGCGGAGTTATTGCAGTATTCGACCGCCGTGGCATATAGTCGTCGCATATACATATCAGTTTTCATATTGGTCGAATAGGGGAGACTGAAATGATATCGAAATTTTGACATAACTTTATTTCGAGTAAAAAATATAAAACTGTAAAAAATATCCATTAGGTACAAACTAAAAGACATACAAAAGTTAAATAAGAACATGCAAGAAATTGAAAATTATCGGTTATTCGGAGTGTTAGTTGAAACAATCTAAACAAAGTTGTGGTTGACCTTCACAAATGTCACAGTAAGTTACTACTTTTTTGACCCGATTTTTTGTTATATTTCCCCAAATCTTCTTTTTAAACAACCTTTACAGTATTTCTTCATTTTATCATAAAGTCCTTTTTTCACCAAAGTATGAGTTTGCATCGATCTCCTTGTAGTTCGTATTTGTTATTCTATTCTTCCTTTCGGAATCATTCTGTGCTCGTTGGAACCCATCGATGTAGTCTAAATTCGTTACTGAATATTCAGTATTGCACAAAATCTGGGTGACATACAAGTTAGTTTGATTAACAATCTCTTCTATAACTTCATCGTCCACGAAAATTCGAAAACAATTGTAGGGGGACAAATTTTTTATCCGCAGAATAGCTGAAAATCTTGTGATTGTCAATAGGTTTTTTCCATGAGAGTTGTTCGTATCCATCAGCAGAATTTTCCTGGCTTTGGTGATCTTTATTTTGCTCAAATGATAATATGTTTTGTTCGTTTTGTTGATCGATTGTATTTGAAAAAAATCATCTAATTCTTTCGAGGAAATAGCACTGTTCGATTCCAAAGGCTGTAGATGAACAATATTTTTTAAATTTTCATCCAAAGAGTGTATTTCTATGGGAATATTATCCCGGCTGGAAAGTGACTTAGAACAGTATGGCTCATTACCAATTTTCGTTTTTGGAACAAGAGTGTTTAGCTTTCTACGTTTATATTTCAAATTTATTTCTTCTTCCGCTTTTGAACCATCGGAGCTATATACAGTTTCTTCATCGCTAAACGGTAAGAATAGAGGGTCTAGGTCAGAAATCAAAGGAAAAATCATAGATTCGTCATCTGAAAAAAAAACAAAATTTTTTGTAACCGTGAAACTGTCAAAAAAAACGCAAATTATGCAATTTGCGATTTATTTTAAATTTTGCAATAGATTGGTTTTGTCTTACTCATTATTTGTTATTTATTTCAATGACAGTAAGGCATATTTCTATACTATTCTACTAATAAATAAAAGTGTATTTTTCAGAATATTATCTTGCTTATTGTGTAGGTACGTACTTCAAACAGTAGTCAAAACCATACCAACCATCATTTTACCGCGACTTCCCATTTCATTTCAAGAAATAATAATTGTGTTTACTATTATCTAACTCTAAAGTAACACGAGCAAAATCAACTTATTTGTCTTACTAACAATCAAACCTCTACTGATAAAATATTGGTCAAAACAACCACTCGATAGAACCACAGAATAGTACTCGACAAGTCTCATCATCATGAACAGAACGACCGCCGACCGACCGCTTGGCACCACGGGAATGAGTATGTCGCCTACGCCCCGGCGGTCGTATTCGACCGCTGGCATATTTTTTCAAAATTGGACTAAATAAATGAAAATTAGTGAAATATCAGTAATGGAAGTAAATCAGTTGGTTGCCAGATGCACTGTTTTTGTGGCAGACAACCTGTTAAGAGAGTGTCCTAAATATACGAGTGAAAGACAAAAACTACCTAACAAAATCAGTCATAGAAGCACATTGTAAATTTACAAATATGTTTAATTACTTAAAAGATATTAATATTTTAGACAAACTATAAATATTAATGTTTTGTAAACTCTATTTACAAATTTTAAAATGTAACATTCTTACCTAATTGTTAACCTAATAATTAATCAAAAATACTGTTTAAATTTAAGTATCTATGTATTAACTATAGTACAGCTAATAACCCAAAGTGGTTGATGCTGTTACCAAAAAAGAAAGTATTGTATTCATCTTCATCGTAACTTTTTTCATTCGTATCTGTAGCAGACAAAATTTCGCCATTGGTTAGTGAACTTGAGACAGCAACATCTTCATCAACTTAAACAAAGTCAAAAAACTCACACCGCTGATGCCAACTAATGGTTCTATTGCTGGTTCTTCATCATCTATAAGTATTGAAAGATTTTCCTGATCTTCTTTTAAGAAAGCGGATTTTTTGAAGCAGTTGAGAATTGTTAGGGGCGTTACACCTCTTGTCTCTCTACATGCCTTGTCAATCAGTAAAATGGCTATCAGAACCGTGATATTTGCAGTTAGCTGCTTGTCGAGAGATTCTTAAACGAGCTTAATGGTTTTTTTTGCGATAAAACCTCTTACAATTATGGATGATCCCTTGGTTCAATGGTTGCAATTTGGAAGTTGTATTTGGTAGAAAGAAGTAGATTTTCAGATTGGGCAATGTAAGGGGACTGTTGTGGACAGTGGAATTATCTAAAAATAGTAAAATTGTCCGCTTTTAGCGTTTCATGTCCCCATTAACTGTAAAAAAGCCAATTGTTAAAAAGTTCTAGCGTCATACAAGCTTTTTTGCTAGCACGATAATCGAGGAAACGATTTCACACATTTGAAACATTATGGTTTCATTGATTTTCCTATCACTAAGGGCTTAAGTTTTTCCGATCCATCCATATTTACTGCAAGTAAAAGTTTCAACCCCCATGACATTTTTCATCTTTAAAAGTAAGCGTCTTGTCCGGTAAATATTTGAAACATAGGCCAGTTTCATCAGTATTAAAAATGCCTCAGGCATCATAGTTTTCAATTAAGGACTTGATTGAAACCATGCACCATGCCAATCTAAGCAAACTGCGTCATCATTACTTCTACTTTCCCTAGAAATTTTTTTAAACGCAACTCCATTTCTCTTTTTAAAATTTGTAAGCTACCCTTTACTTGCCGCAAAGTTTTTGATGCCTAGAGTAGACGCGAACTCTTTTGTTTTTTCCTTCAAAAAGTTTCCACTAATGGACACTTTTTGTCCTCTAAACTGTTTTAGTCAAATGACCAGACTTTCTTTCAGACGAGGAAATTCACCTTTAGTAGTTCTTTTCCATACTCCAGCAGTTTGAGCAGCATTAATTGTCTCCTTGTGCTTTAATATGGCTGAGAAAGTACTCACAAATTCCTCTATTTTTTGGATTAACTTCTGCTTTCAGAAATCGTCAAACATGGGCTTTCAGCAATTATACTTTCTAGGACTCCTGACTAACAAAATTTTAATCTGTATACTAAAAAAAGAGTAACAGTAACTAATAACTAAACAAACCAATTCGTGAGAAGTGTGTGTCAAATATGTAGTCAAATTAATCGTAACAAAAACAAAGGTGACTTCAAACTCTGCAACTTTGAATTGTCGAGTGTTGGACGCAGATGAGATCGAATTAACCCGTCGTTTTGTTATACAGCTATGATTTTTTCGTTCGAATTACCAATATCTATACATATCTATACATATGTGTGTGTATTTGTGTGCGTGTATCATAATATTAACCAGTATTAGGCATTCACGTATAAGTACTTAGATTCCAAACCGCTTGATCAATTACTCTCACCGCTATATGTAATTAACACCCCTGCAAAGCTGATGTTAGACTAATCTTGTAGAGTTAGTGGTGTCGGGATGACCTTTATTTCCACACCCATATCCAATCCGCAGTGTTGTCCGTATGCAAATTATTTGGATGGTTTACTTTTGAAACAATGCTCAGACACGATGCAATTTTCGAATGGGTATCACCGGGCTTGTTTATCTCTCTCGAACAGTGATGAGGGCGTTGCTTGTTAAGGATTCCTGTTAACACTACGTTGAGAGATATATTAGGTACGAGGACTACACAAATTGCGGCACTTAGGTTGCAATTGTTTAATTAACTTTACCCCCACTATAAACGTTAGTTTAAACCAAAAATTATAACTCAATTATTAGGCATTTTATTTAAACAGTTTCTTGTTTCTTTAGTACATTCATCAAAAACATTTCAATTGTTTTTAATATTGATATTTTTTTGTACCGTATAACAAGTAATTATTTCCTTAAAATGTAGATTGCTAAACAAAAGAAGAATTCTTTTCATATGGTTGAGTGATTTTTTCAAAATTTCATAAGCAAAAATTGCCAAAAGGCAACAAACTTAAATAAAACCAGAAGAAAATTTTGTCGATAAATAATTTTCTCTCGAATGGTATTCGACAAGACTATTTCGACGAGACAATTAATGCACCATATCAGCAAAACATAATCTTTACTTGTTAACAATAATAAATGTACAATTATTATAAGCTGTAGTAGTTTTACCCATTCTTTTCTACCAAAGCATGATTTTGTGTATTATTGACCTGTAGCATTTGGGAAATCGAAGGTCCAGCTTCATTTGTTGTTCTGAGATTTTCGATCACTTTCTGGTGGTGACTGGAATCCAGCTGCAGATACGGTTTCAGATTGTATTTGAGTGCCCGTTGATTTAATTAACTCATGTTCAAAAACACCTTGCTTTAATAAGGCTGACACAGCTGAAGATGGATCGAGTTCAAATCCAGCATTGGATGAGCGCTTAGGCTCCCGCTCGCGCCAGCCGCACCTCAGAAGGTTTAACACAGTCGGTCTATTAATAATTTTCAGTTCGTGTCAATATTGTATTACCGACAAGTTATCTAGTTTTTTGCACATAAATTCAAACTAAATCTCATAAATCAGCTATCGTAAGCAAGTTATCGGCGTCCAAAATACGTTGTGGTAATTGTTTAAATATACTTATTAAAACGTTGTTTGCGAAACTTTCATATGTCCCAGTTTTCTGAGTGGTTCTTTAAAGAAGTATACATAGGGAACCTATTTCCATAACTACAAAACTTGATGACCAAGGAAAAAAACCAAGGCCCTATGACTGGTGCGTGAAACAAAGGCATCAGGACAAGGTGTAAGGACAAACAAACCTGCATCTTCGTTCAACTAACTGGGCACATATTTTCGTTAATGCGTTTCTTACCAGCCATTTGCTGCTTGCCAAACTTTTCGAACGACCTTGATTTCTTTTGGATTGATTTGGGAAAATATTTAAAATGTATAGGATTATATTATAAAATTTAAACTATTAGAATCGTACACCTACACTGTATTCCCGCTAATCACCTAATGTTGGATGCGGTAAACTTTTTCAATAAAAAAAATATATATTTATAACAATTTGGAGGCCCCACGTATCAGAGGCCTGGGGCGGACCGCCCTCCAAAGCCCCCCTAATTACACCACTGCGGCAATATGCTAAAGAATGCGGCCTCGAATCTGGAAAATAAATTAATAAATAGTTATTTTTGTGATTATGGTTTAGGCTTAACAAACTATTGAAAATATTTATGGCATTAGCCCACAACGCAACCCAATTTACACTTTGGAACCCTCTTCAAACGTGAACTTCCTTTATTATTCATACTTTAATTGTTTTTATGATCCCGTGTAAACCGAACCTTAAACACTGACTAGACAAAACCGGGAGATAAATTTTCCAAGTTCTAATTAATTTTCTTCCAGAAGCAATTTAAAAAATGCAAATTCGCGGAACTTCGCTCGTTACAACCGAAAACTTTTGTGTTTCGTTATTTTCAGGCCTCTACGAAGTTTGTCGAAGTCTGTTCATTAATTGCCCTATAGGTAAACGACTCGAATTATAAGAATATTAATTTAATTTGTCAGATTTTAAATTATTAACGATGGTAATTAGGTGATAAATTAGTTACTCTCGTTAAAGATTTGTGAGAGGTGCCAGTTTGACAAGTTTTATTCCTTAAGTTTGTGCTATATGAAAATACTTAAAGTAGACAGAAACTTTTACTATAAAGCTATAATTAAATCCAGATTTAACGGTATACGGTTTAGTGGTATACGTGCTTAGATTATACTAGATTATGTGAGGTCGTTAAGGCCATGCCCACTTCGACCTATAGAGATCTTTTGTGCATACCTTAATCTAGTTAAACTCTAGAATGCCAATACTTCTGATGAAGTTGATTAGCTTCCTAGGTGACTTGTTTCCTATGTCAGAGGACGCCAGACTGACCTCTACTAGAAATTTTAGTCGTTTGCAGAACAGTGCTACGCAGTTGCATAGTATATGTTCTGCCGTTTCTTTTTCATTGTGACAGAAACGACAGTTCTCACTATCTGATTTGCCCATCTTCTTGAGATGATATCTCAGAGGGCAGTGACCAGTGAGAAGGCCAGTGACCATTTTGATATCTTTCTTACTCATTTCGAGAAGGCGGTTTGTTGCAGTAGGCGACACTTTTATGAGCCTTTTTGCTTGCCTTTGTCCTGGTGTGTTAGACCAATATGATATTAGTTGATTGAGTTCCCAGGTACGGAGTTCCTCTCTGATGTGGCTTTTCGATAGTCCACAGAAGGTTCCGGACCCTGGAATGGAATATTAGCTCCTTCTTTTGCGAGGCTGTCAGCTTCCTCATTTCCTGCAATTCCCTTGTGACCTGGCGCCCACATCACAGTTACATTGTTGCGTTCCGCCAGCTTCTTGAGAGATTGTTTACAGTCCCAAACCAACTTTGACTCACATGTAAATGACTTTAGAGCCTTTAAGGCGGCTTGGCTGTCTGATAAAATAAAGACTTTTGCCCTACGGGTGTCTCGGTTGAGACATTCTTGGGCACTTATGTCTATAGCATGTATTTCTGCCTGGAAGATATTTGGAGCGTTTCCAAGAGATTTAGGTAGCCTGAAATTCACTCCTGCCACTCCTGCCCTTTCATCTATCTTAGATCCATCCGTATACCATACGAGTAAACTTCTTCCACTTTTGGCTCAATTTCTTCACCCATTTGGTGGTTTTTTATGACCACTTTAAAGGGTCGAATTCAAAGTCGAATTTGACTGGCATAGCATCTGTCGGCATGTCCTTAGAATCCAATGGAATTTCTTCCAAGATTTTCAGATGGCCAACTAGATCTCCAGGTTTCATTATTTGTGTCTGTCGCAGTTTTAAGGCGGTAGTTACTGCCTCCCTCCTTATGCAGAACTGCAAGGGAGGAAGGTTTAGCATCGCTTCTAGAGCTGCAGTGGGACATGTTGACATTGCCCCTGTGATTCCCAGACAAGCTAGCCGCTGCACTTTTTGCAGCTTGGCGTTAGCTGTTGTTTGTTGTGTTTTTGGCCACCATATGTTGAATGATGCGTATGTAACCTTTCTTAAAATGACTTGTCAAGACCACTGTCCAAAATTAAACATCTAGATTTGACTTAAATAGTACGATTGTATTTTTCCTATAATCCGTTCTACTCTTGATTCCTGAGTACAGAATATTGTATAGTTATTCCTTTACTAGTACAAAAATTTACATTATTATATCTCAAATACTTTATTTTCAGGTTAAATTTTAATTCAGTTAAGACTAAAAAATTCCTAAAGCACGTTTTCACTTCATGCTTTTCTTTAATAAGGTATAACACTCCAAAATGACTGTAATGATCAATAAATAAATCATAATAATTTTTACCATCATGAGTACAACGGCTAATTTTTACACACACACATCTATAACTCAGGTATATCACAAACAATGTTAGCCACATCTGAATGCAATTGTAATTCTATAAAATACAAATTAACAATCAATTTTCCAATAATAATTGCATGATTCACATTAGCCCTCATGATTTTTACTTCCTTGTTCTCAAAAATCACACAAAGACGTTTTTCTTTTATTTATCTTACTGATAATAAGTTGTAAGAAAGATTGTGTTAAACAAAAATTAATTCAAAGTAACTGAAAGTCCTTCTTTAGTTATAGCTAAGAAACTACCTTGAAATTTTGCTCCTACAGTTTTACCATACTTTTAGCTATATTTATTTGTATCTCCACTGCTTTGGAGTTATTCAAAAATTAATGTTTTTTAATATAAACAGGTGATTTGTACAAAGACTCTCCACAAACATATGTACACTATTCATTGTATTTGAATCACAGTTCACTGCAACTTCCTACCATTTTTGTGACCACCAAGAAATGTCATTTCTTTATTTTTAACATTACCCATATTAGCAGTTTCATGATTTTTAGACAATATTTTTGGACATTTCAATCGAATATGCCCCATTTCATGACAGAGATAACAATGATCTTTAAAAGTATGTTTTTATGTACAAACTAAAGTAATTTTGGCATTGATTTCGTTTTCACAATTTTGCAAAATTACCTGGTAAATAATATTAATAGAATCTTTATAAAAGTAACACATAGTAGAACTAGTTTTGATTTTATCCAAGTTATGATTATATAAATTTCTAAACCTGTATATATTACCATCAGAGAGATTATAATAGTATATTACATAACGAGAGTTGTAAGAAGCTTATTACATGCGAGTAAAAAAGTTGCGCGCGAGCCGCGTAGCGGCGAGCGCAGTAATTTTACAAGCATGTAATAAGCTTACAACTCAAGTTGTGTACTATACTTTTTCTACGATTATTTTCGTTTATAAAAATAGAAATTAAATTACCACTATATTTACACTGACAGTTTAATAATTTTTTAATCTGTCAAAATAACGTTACCATGGAAACGTTAATTCGTTTCCATGGTAACTCGACCAACTGACTTACTAGGCTTATGTGATATTACACATTTTTATAAAACTGAAGCGTAATTTTTTTTATTACGTGCTAGTCATTACGTGTCAGTATCAGTTATGATGCATTTACTTAGCATCCAAATAGTAGGTAATATACAATTTACTAGTAAGAGAGTAGAAAAATATTATAATTGAAGTTATTTACTGAAATAATGAAATAATCAGTATTTTTAAGTTAAGCCGAAAACAATATTTTTATTTTTTCCCCATAGAAATTACTAGCCAATTACCTGTGAATATTTATAAATCATTTTCAAGTTTCACTTCAATATCTTCAGTTGCTGATATTATCTTAGTTTCTCTCAATAAAATTACTTTTGGGTTATAGTAAGTTATGGATTCTTGGAGTTGATCTCTACTTTTTACTATGCTTTGGGCGTTAAGATAAATTATAGCGAAAATGGTATATTAGGTTAATAATTAATTAAAGTCTGTAGTTTAATTTTAATCGCATTAAAATATTCCTGTTGACCCTTCGTTTGATCACCAAATATCATGATGCTTTGATAGACAGAAGTATATATTTTATGTCGCAAAAATTCAATTATCCGATTTTATGTTCAACGATGCCAACAATTTTGACTACTACAATACTCCATATACACTAGATATTATATATACCCATATATATACAAATTCATCAACATAGATAATTAAATTTCATTTTCACGAATAAAATTTAATTTTCGCCACTAACTGTTACCGTTTTTGGTAATTACATGAAAAATTGATTGCAGGTTTAATTTTTGAATATAAATTGCGTACATCTTTTTTAATCACATCACTAACTTTTAATTCTCACTGTGTATTTAGCCTTAAACTGCGTTTTGAATTCCAACAATGTTAAAATTCAAAACTGGAATACTGGATACCATCAAAAAAGATAAAGGGGTCATTTTTGGATTGTATTTTCGAGTAAAAGGCATACATTTCGTTGATGAACAATTCTTTTTGACACACTTTTTGGCCGATGGTTTTTATTGTTTTCATTTCAAACGTAACAAAGCGTAGATTTATGCAACTGCGGTTTAAATGCCGTTCAAAAAATGTTAAAGTTTTCATTTTAGAAATGGAGTAGAGAATTATTAAAAAAATATATCAAATAATTATTTACTGTATAACTACGAAGCATTGTAAAAGGATTAATATGTAGTATAATCTTTACATTTCAACCTTGCACAATAGTACAGTCACTGAAGGTTTTCACTCCAATTTAGTTGAACCTTCCATCGATTTTCATGAAAATTGGTGAGTAGTTAGAGGGTACCTTAAGAAACAAAAGTGACATGGTGTCAACTTGCGCTTTTACTCTGGCGGTGGATGCCACCCCTTCTAATTATAAAATAACCCCAGAAATCGATAGAGGGACCAAATCTAAACAAAATATATCTTATAAAGTTATTAAAATAAATCAATACTTTTTGAGCTATTGAAGATCAAAGATTTTGATTTTTCGTGAAAAAATGCATGTTTTAAAAGGTTTTTTATAAATAAATCAAAAACTATAAGTTTTTATAAAAAAGTTGTCATTACCAAAATTATGTAACAATAAACCACTGAAAACTTTGTTTTCAAAATTCCACAAAATTTATTTTAGCCTCTTTTAATCCACACCTGTTTCGTCTGATCTATTCTTGGCATGCGTGATCTATTTTTGGCATGCATTTACACTTTATAGTCTCTAATGAAATAGGTTAAGAAGGGGAGAACTGTCTCAAGTTGGTCATTTAGAATTTTATCTGCGTTTTTTAATTTGTTGGTTTCCATAAATTCCAACAAGGATAGCTTAAGGCCTTTATTTTAAATGTGAAGAATTTTAAATTTATCATTAAAAGAATGATTGTGATCTAGAACGTGAAGTGCGTATGTAGAATCTGTTTTTATATTATTGAAAGCCCTTTTATGTCCTGCTATTCGTTTATTAAAGTTTCTACCAATTTGACCGATGTAAGTTTTTGGGCAGTCGCGACATTTAAGTTTGTACACACCACTGTGTAAGTGTTTTTTATTATGGCTCTTATTGTTATTGATATATTTGCCTAGGTTGTTATTTGTTCGGAAAGCTGGTGTTATTTCTTTCTTTTTTATGTGTTTGGCTATTTTTGTTGATATTTTGCCTGTATATGTAATCGAGCAGAAGGTACTGGGTTTTTTCTCTGGTGGTTGAAATACTAATTTCAGGGCTTTCTTGTGTAGTTTTTGATTTAACATTTTATTAATTGTTTGTTCGTTGTATCCGTTGTTTACTGATATTTGCTTAATGATATTTAATTCTGTCTCAATGTTGTATTTTGACATCGAAATTTCTGTTAATCTATGTAACATACTATGATAGGCTTGTATGTATGTTGTGTTGGATGGGATGATGAATTGTGTATAGTCGTGTCAGTATGGGTAGGTTTATGAAATATGGAGAATGAAATATGGAGATGTTTGTTTTTAAGTCTGATAATTTTTAAATCTTAAAAATTTATGAATTGATTTTGTTCTGTTTCTATTGTAAATTTAATTTGACTATGAAGTGAATTAATATACGATAAAAAAACACTTACACAGTGGTGTGTACAAACTTAAATGTCGTGACTGTCCAAAAACTTACATCGGTCAAACTGGTAGAAACTTTAATAAACGAATAGTAGAAGAATAAATATTCTAATACTCAGTAAATGAGATTTCAATTCAGTAATGTATTATTCAAATAATTAAAGTTTCATGAAATTAATTTTTTAATGATTCTGATTTAAGGGGGTAGTTTTTAAGGGTTAAAATTTCACAGTCAATCAAAAATTATATCATAATCATTAAAGAAACTATTTGCGTAATATTAATATGCGATTTGATATTTCATAAATATAAAAAATTATTTTTTTCTGATTTTGAATTTAAGGGATAGTTGCTAAAGGGGTTAAAACATTACTTAAAATTATAAATCATGCTTATAAATGTGGCAAAATATTTATTTCATTTAATTAATCGAGATTACTTATGCCAGAATGCTTAAATCTGCATTTTTTACCATTTTTAACAAAATAGGTGGATTTTTTCTCTTCAAATTTAGAATTTCCCTTCAATATTGTCCCCTCCAACAAATAATTTCTTCTTTCTCTATGTGCGCAGATTTTCTATGGGTATTCTTATAAACGAATACTAGTTCACGTACAGTTTTCCACAACTGATCTCTTTTAATATTTGGCAAAGATTTGTCTTCATTAATGTTTATTAAAAGTAGATTTCATTACAAACAAGGTTTTTTTTTAATTAAAATGAATGAACTTCTCATCGAATTGATTATTTCACAGTATCGTCTATATGAATGGGGTTTCCCGCTGTTGACTTTTTATGTGCTTCTGTAATACTTTCACCCTTTCGTTGCTTTAAAAGTATCTAAATAGTTACTTTTCCAATTCCGCTCATATCTGAACACTTAGAAACTATACTTTCAACAGTACTTGTAAAATGTTTATGTATAAGAGAAACATGTACATCTAACACTAAAGTTTTCATTGACACGCTTAAATGAGAGTTTATTGTCACAGAAGTAAAATTTGATGTTTCTGTGACATTTTTACTACACAAACTCACTTATTAATATCGCTTTTTATAATAGAACTCTAATTCTGTGTATCATAATCACAGGACTTTACAAACACAACCTGTTAATCCTGTTAACAAAATCACCAAAAATAACTATTTTTATTTTTTTTTTTCAATATTTTTTTTCCTAATTACAAATAGTAATTATCAACATTTCATTTCTGTTCGCAATTCCGAATCAATTTCAACTCTAAATCAACACCATCTTCATACAGGTCACAAACGTGATTTTGAAAACTCCAGAACCATAGCCCCTATTCGCTTCTATAAACTAAGAATTGTCCAAGAAACCATAGAAATTGAAAAAAGTCTCAAAAAGGTCAAATTGTCTCAATAAAAGAGATGATTCCATACGGTTACATGAGATATAGAGATCTCTTATGAAGTAATATCGTCCAATCCACCCGCCAATTAAAATCCTACTATCAGAAAGCCCCGCGCCAATCTCTTCGCTAACCCCCCCGATAACCTCCACCCAAACCACGTTACCATCGACGGTATACATGAAAAGTCTTCTGTTCCCAGTAGCAGTAATGCATTGGTTATTGAATACTATTTATAAATAATAAAAAATAATGATTTATTTAATTAAATGCTCGATTAAAAAAGACAAACTATATAACATACAAAATTTTTGAAACAACTCCCAAACAACAAATAAAACACTAAAAATTCTAACAAATAAAGGTATTTTTTAATCTTTTGTTTGCTTAAAATATCTATTTCAAGGATATTAAAATTGATGGTGCTTAATTTTGTACCAATGAATTTTAGTCCTTGAATAACTGTTTATACTTTTTTTATTTTACATTTATAAGTATCTTAAATTTACATATCAACTATTCGTAAAAACTATATATAAACATGGATCTCAAAAAACGTATAGTAATTAACTCCGTTTTAAAACGTTTTACCCTTATTAGTACAATTTTATTACATATATAAAGTTAAGTCGCAACTTCTTCTCCGTATCTTGTTAGTTGTCCCAAGAACCAACATACTCGTCTTTGGGATCAAAGGTTTTTCGTGTCTCGGTATTTGAAAGATTCTTTGAATGAAATGTTCGGCTGGTTTCCGCTACATGATGTATAAACTCTGTTTCAGGCAAGATACACTATAAAAAATTTTGACTTAATTATAGCATTTGGCAGTTTACCGATGACCAAGCAGATTTATTAAATTTTGGCAGATTGATGTACAAGTTAATTAAAATGTACGAAATCTAAGCACTAAGGGTCAATATTCCAAAGACAAAATATCTATGTATCAGTGGAGAACCTCTTGATCTAACATTGAATAACGGTGGATCAATAAAACGCTGCTAAGACTAAATGTATCTGTGAATAAATTTTGATTAACTGGAACTCAACAACAAAGTACAAAAACACTTCAATAAAATTGTTTTATTTATTTATGGAGAAACCTTAATATATCTTGCTATCTGTTAATATGTACTAAGGACTGAGAATAATTTTTTTATTAGAAAAAAGAGTCGCAATGACCAAAAGGTTATTAGCGACGGAACAAAATATAAATAACAAATTAAAATAAGTACAGACACTAATCACATATGGGTAAGTTATTCTTTGTAAAAAGTAAAAGTGTGTTAACTTGATATGTCCTACACGTAGACACGCAAGTACAAATTGTTTATAGCTGTTACGCACAAAAATTGAACTCTTCCTCCATGTTGATGAGCTTGGGACAGCTGGTATTTAAGTAATTTTTCAAAAGGAAGCTTCGAAAAAATATGTTTTAATGGGTTTAGCGAGCTAAGGGAATTTGTTACGATCAGCTCTTTTGTGAAGGTAGACTCATTAAAAAGTTTGCACACCACAGTATGTAGCGTAGAGCTCAGCTGAATATGTGTGATATACTGGAGGTACACGGAAAAGAAGATTGTTTTTTAAGGAAACGATGATGCCCCTACTGCGTCTTCGGACTTGGATGCATCTGTATAGATTTAATAGTAGTTGGGGTACTTTTCTAAGAGGGCTTCGAACTTTAGCCGAATATGAGAGTTAATTGTATCGGATTTAACAAAATAAGCTAGAGATGTATCACAGGTTGGTAAATAGCGCAGCCAAGGCTCCGGGTATTTAATATCCGAGGAGAAAACATCCGGAAAAATAGTGTCTAGATTTTAAAGTACGGATTTAATTCGTTCGTAATATGATTTTTTAGTATAGCGAATATCTTGGAATTTGTTTACATAATTGTTGGAATGTGTATTATATATATATATATATATAAATATATATATATATATATAATGGTTTAAAAGATTACAGGCAACTAGGTGCTAGTGAATCTAAGACTTTTTTTATGAATAACATTTAATAGTTTAAGAAGAGATTGATTGGCAGGTGAATGGGCAATTACTCCATAATCTTAGAACTTAGGACGTATTAAAGATTAAATTTGTACAGAAGAAGTAAAGTAGACTGGTTTGAGCTCCAATTTTTGTTACAAAGAGATCTTAATACATTTAATCATTTATTACAGGAAATGATGAGTTATGGGATGTGAGCTTTCCAGGTAATCTTTGAGTGAAAGATTAAAACTCAATAACTTATGTATATATATATATATATATATATATATATATATATATATATATATATATATATATGTATATATATATATATATATATATATTAATATATATATATATATATATATATATATATATATAATCAGTTTAAAACGTCCTCCGACGTCTTCCGATGCCCAATCTCCATGCATCTCTATCTTCCCAAAGATCTTCGTCTAAACCTCTCTCTCGGGATCTCTCTGTCTATTCCTTCTCTCCAGCTCTTTCTGGGTCGGCCTCTTTTTCTCTTTCCATGTGGTGACCAATCTATAATCTGTTTGAGCAGACGATGTTCTGGCATTCTCTGCACATGTCCATACCACTTTAGTTGTTGTACTCTTATATCTTCGACAATCGTATGTGTGACTCCCATAACCTCTCGTATAAGTTCGTTATTAATTCTTTCGAGTTTTGATTTTCCTGCGGCCCGTCTCCAGTAGTCCATCTCCGTGGCTTGGCTTGTAGTGTTCTTTCAGTAGTTGCCTTTATCTGCCACAACGTCACTTCCATACATTACTATGCTCTTTGTAATAGTGTTGTATATTCGATGTTTATTTTTTTTGGATATATGTTGATCCCAGATAATACTATTTAGTTGAGATATGGCCCTTCTACCCTGAGTGTTTCGTTTTTTATATAGCCTGATCTGATTTGCCGTCGTCTGTGATTTCTACTCCTAAATAGGAATATGTTGTACTTAATTTGTTGTCCGTCGTTTAAAACTAGATTTTGTTCTTTACCACCGATGTTCATGTACATTTTATCTATGTTGACTTCTAATCCCCATTTTTTGTATTCTTCGATTAATTTTCGAGTCATGTATTCTAGGTCGTCATATTCGTTAGCAATCACAATTTGATCATCAGCAAAACATAGAGTGTACAGGTTGTTATTGTTTAATTGTATACCCATGCCGCTGCATTTCCGCTTCCAGAGTTTTAATGCTTGTTCCAGATATATTTTGAAAAGTGTCGGCGCTAAGCAGCATCCCTGCTTCAGTCCTTTGTCTACTACAAAACCTTTGGAAACATTCGTTCCTATTTTAACTTTGGTTACAATAACTTGTAACAATCTCGAAACTCCAGCTGAGAATACAACTCCTATTGATTTTTCTATTGAAAATTGAAAGGGTGCAAGGTGAAACCAATTTTCGAGAGTATCTAAAAAGTTTTGAAAAATTGAGGACATTAAGGAAATAACTTTGCTCTTAATAAATACCACTACGTCGTCAGCGTAAAAACCGGCTTGTTAGGGTCCTTGAATATTTTTGATTATACTAATTATTGCCACTAGAAATAATGTTGGACTGAGCACGGATTCTTGGGGTGTACCTACCATTTTCCAAACGATAAATATTTGGAAAAATATTATTTATTTTTACTTGAAAAGATCTGTTGTTTAAAAAGTTTTGGATGAAGACAAGAAAGTAACCTTGAATATTCTATTTATGAAATTGTCTCACAATGTTGTACCTCTAAGCTTTATTAAATGCACGTTGTAAATCAAAAATATAGCAACGTCTTTTTGGTTTGTAGCAAGAGCTTCATCCACAAGGAAAAAAATTCCTGTAGTTGGCTGTATACCACGTATCACAAAAAAGAGGTTAGTCTTTGTAAATGGGTATATTTATTTAAAAAACCCTTAAAGGGCTACATCAATAAAACAAACGTTTTCGGACACAGCAGGTTTTAAAATCGAAAAATGCTAGGTCACAATGCCTGAGCCACCAAAATACTAGGGTAAAAACCTTTAAATTACATTTAGTTATAAAAGATTGTACATTGTGTTGTAAAATAACTGTGATGTTCAGTATTAATTAAATTTGGTTAGAGGTAACACATGGCTGAAGCGAGTTCCAGAGCCGGTGAGAGAGAACCTCTACACGCGGAGCACAGCTGGGAACTGAATCAGTTGGAAAGAAAGAAAGAATTGGATTTTTATAGTAATTTGCATGTTGTCGCTGTCAGAGATATGTATTGGTATAATTCTGGGTCATATTTAGGTTTGTCAGTTTTTAGGATAGGAATGACTATTGCCTTTTGACCAATAACTGGCCATTGGTGGTGAAGCCAAATTTTGTTAAATATGTTTAAGAGATACGTTATGGCTAAGACAGTAAGATTTTTCAGAAATGCTGAAGAAATATCATCAGTTCCAGGAGTAAAATTTTTCAGGATAAGAAGAGATGAGTTTACCTCTTGAAAAGAATGGATGGCTTAGGACTTATTTAACTTCTAATGGATATATAGGATATTGTTCAGCGAATTCTTTGACTTTATTGGCTATATAATGTTGATTCGATGAGTGCCTTTGATAGATTCTCACAAAAAAATTTGGAATATGACTGTTGTGATATCGATGTTATGAAATTATTATTTATTTTTAAACGCTTAAATTGTGTGAAGTGTGTAAACCAGATATTTTTCTTTGTTCCAGACATCAGAGAGAGGGGTATTGCTATTAATTTCCGATATATACTTATTTCCTGAAAATAGTGAGATTATTATCACCCACATTGTAAAAAGCTTCCTTTGTAACATGCATACTTTACTATAAAATAATTACCCAACGTTTCTTAATTGAAACATGCAATTTGCATATTTTTATAAGTGTAGCTTTTCTCCGGTGAATTTTACCAATTTTACCAGAAAATCTCGAGAATTTCCTAACGAAATGTTCCATTTTCAGCATTCGTTCAACTTCGCGGGTTATGCAAATTCAAACATTTATACACGAACACGAAACATTCGTCTACTGGACACATAGCCTCACACTGAAGTTCAGTTTTGACTTCATTAATTTAATTAGCATATTTTTTACACAAAGATACAGAAATTCTGTTTTTTTTTAGGTAGAGCGATTTTAAAGGACAGTTAATACATTTTGATTACCCTTGTAGACACTTTTTTAAGTTTTAATTACAAAAACTGTGACTATTTGCAAAACTTGATATGTCAAATAGAACAAGTTTTTAGTAGAGAGAAATTAAAAATGTATAATTTCATGGTAATTTGTGTTTATTTTTTACTCGATCAATTTTTTTAGATTTTATGAAATTCCATATATAAATAAACAAAATGCTGCTTAAGTTAATGGTGCACATTAATTTTGGAAATTCTACATTGAAAAGGGATTTTACTATTATATCATCTTTTGGAACTATCTCAGATGCCATAAATTAGACATATTGTATCGTTATAAACGTCACATCCTTATTGATTTATATTTAGATAATTATTTTATTTTAATTTCTTTATTAATTTATTAATTTCTTTATCTTTAGCTTTGTTCTTACTATTTTTCTTCATAAAGTAGTTGGCGCCCTCTGGTTTTCTTTTCTTCCTCTGTCGTTCTTTTCTCTCTCTTTCTGTTCCGTGGAATAAATATTTCGCCCTCTCTCTTTCTGTCCGGTAGACCAAATATTCTGTTCTGTGTTGACAGACAAGCTAATGTCATGACATAGCAACATCCAATAATATCTGTGCTAACTTCATTCAGTTCCTCTACTTTTTGTCAAGTCAACTTTTCTTACCTTAGTGGGAATATAATTTTTGTCTTCCTTTGAAATTTATAAAAGAAGACAAAAATTATTATAAGATTAATTTTATGGTCTACAAATTCTCTTGGGTTAATTGGGTATATTGGCGGCTTTATTGATAATTTTATTCAAGACTATTGAAGGACATTACCTAAATTCTAATCAAATCATGAAAATTTATTGACCAGTGGAGGACCTAACCTAAATTCTTATTAAATTATAAAAATTTATTGGCCATTGGACGACCTAACATCACACAACACACAAGCAGCCCATCAAAGCAATAAGTATCACAAATTAATTGTTAAGCTTTGGCAGGGTTACAGGGTTACTTTTGACGTTAAATAGTAGGAAAGAGGGTATACAGCCATGTCGTACTCCTCTCTTTATTGCAACTTCCTCTGTTAGTACCCGAATGGTTGCTGATTGGTTGTAGTATGTATTCTTGATTACTCGAAGGTCTTTGTTATCCAGATCAGTTGCCTTTAGTATATCCATGAGCTTATTGTGCTTGATTCTGTCGAAAGCTTTCTGAAAGTCCATAAAGCATACTTAAAATATCGCAGTTGACGTCTCTGTACCTTTGAAATAATACCTGAACCGCTAACAAGACTTCTCTTGTTCCTAACGCATCCCTGAATCCAAACTGCGTTCGTGAAGTCTGTGACTCGCATTTCTGAATAAATTCTTCTGTGTATTATCTTTAAGAAGGTCTTAAGAAATGTGGCCAATTAAAGAGATAATACAATGCTCTTCGCATTTTTTTGCATTAGGTCTTTTAGGTATAGCAATAAATGTAGATTTTAACCAGCTCTCTGGAATTTTTCTCTAGTCGTAGATTTTATTGAATGTTGTCTTAAGCCATTTTACTCCTTCGTCTCCCATGATTTTTAGAAATTCTGAATGACAGTTGTTGGGTCCTGGTGCTTTACCTGCTTTGGTTGCTTTAATTGCGGCTTTGACTTCGTCTTGCGTCCATGCGACATCATCATCATCATCACTGGCTCGACAACCCTTTTTGGGTCCTGGCCTGTTCAAGGATTCTTCTCCATTCTGACCTGTTTTCGTGCTTTTTTCCAGTTTTTAATTTTAGTGTTATTATATCATTTTCTATTTGTTCTACGTATCTCAACTTCGGTCTTCCTCTTGTTCTTTTTTCTACTGGCACTTGTTTGTCCATGCGATATACTTTTTATTAATAGTTTTTTTAAGAGAACCAAAGAACCACCGTAATTTAGTAAAATGCACTTAGGTTATGTTATCTGTTAGCTGGTAACCAAAATTTGATACGACTATAAAACATCCGTCCACATTTTAAATCTGATGGTGACAACACTTGATGTAGGCGAAAATTAAAATGAGGTAATTTAAAATATCATGTTTAGTCGTTAACTTATATATCTTTAATAATATTTTCTTAGACATATCAACTTTTGGCCTGTAGAAACAAATATAAATTACGGGTATTAAACAATTATGATATAATCTCACCCACAGGGAAATATTAGCATTAACGGAACGTTCTATTTTTGCTAAGATATCGATTCTAGGTCAGTTCGATTCAAAACTCATAAATTCTAAGAAACAATTTGTGCAAAACAAACCTGATACCTCGCAAATTTACAAAATTTACGACCCCTTGTTTTCCGTATACTGCTACTTCTGTTTTTCAATATATGTATAAAAAGACAATAAAAGCGACTCGCATCTAAAAACTTTATGTCTCTACTATTAAAAGAGTATTATGGAGTTATATATTATTCGGAAAGACTATTGAATTTGTTTAAAGGTTACGAATACAGATTTGTTTAAAAAAGTTATAGGGAATAATTATTAAAAGCCATTACATAGACGGACTGATGAAGTAAGTAAATAATTATCTTCTAATTTAAATAATATTAAAATACACTCACCGGCAAGATTAACGGAACACCTTAAAATTGGGACATGTTAGATGTCTCGAATTTCCTAAACCTGTTGTCCGATTTTAGTGATTTTTTTTAGTATGTTATAGGTATAATATTTAAGAATATCGATGTAATAATATTGTTGCTAGACAGGTCAATGTCATTTTATACCGGGTGTAACAATCACCCAGTTCATTTAAAGTTCGGAACACCCTGTGGAATATTCTAGCATATATAAAATATTGAAATTAAAACTTAATTATAGCCTCAGGCTTTCTTAACATTTTCTTTTTTGATTCATTTGCTTATGTTTGATAATAAAAAAGTTAGGTACGTTAACAATTAGCCATGTTTTCATCAATAAAATCCTCATTTTTCTGCTTAATTTAATGAACAAGCCTAAAGTAGGCTATGAGAAGTTAACAATTTAATGCACACACCGGCAAATTTAAAGGAACCTGTTAATAATGCAATATTTCTTTATATTTGTATTTTATAGATTATATCTACATAGCTTTGAAAGCTCTTTGTCACAAGAAAGTCTTAAATGTCAAAATGTCAAATTAATTTGTTTATTTGTATTGTGTTTTACATTTTACAGTCATTCTGTCTGTTCATAACAAGTACAAAACTTGTATTTAATTGAGCGCACAATAAGAAAGAGACTTAAAGAAGCCGGTCTCTAATCATATGTGCCAATAAAAGCTCCCAGACTCCAGAGACACCATCGTTTAGCACGACTACAATTTGGTCGAGTACATCAAAATTGGAATGATTACCACTGGAGTCAAATTCTCTTTACGGACGAGAGCCGTTTCTGTGTAAATTACATCGATGGTAAAGAAAGATTGTATTAACGCCAAGGAGAACGAAATGACCCTTTCAATTTTACTATGACCGTACCTTTTGTTGGGAGGTTCAATTATGGGGTGGGGCGGTATATGTTTAGGAGCAATAACAGAGTTAGTGGTGATTGATGGTGGAGCGTTAACAGCAGATAAGTAATATCAGAGATATTCTCCAAGATCATGTGGTACCTTTTTCACCATATATTGGCGAAAATTTTATTTATAGTGTAAGAGTGTAACTGTAAGATATTTCTTATTACAAGTGGGTATAACAACATGATTGGCCAGCTTGTTCCCCAGACCTAAACCCGATAGAGGATATGTGGGACATGCTAGGCAGAAAACTTAGGGCATGGGTTCCTGCTATTCAAAACAGAGAAGAAGTCACAATTGCAAAAGATTGAGGAATGGGAGAGGCTGCCCAACAACTGATCGATAGCGTTATCAAAAGTATGAGAAGACGAATAACTGCAGTTTGTAAGGGCTCGTAGGGGAAAACACACGCTATTAAAGCCAAAAAAATGCATAAAAAAACAATTTAAGTTCAAACTGTACAATAAAGTTAATGCGTTTAAAATCCGTATTTTGTTGAGTCTGACATCTTTGTGTTTTTATTTCCTCTTAAACAGGTTTTATATTGTACTACCATTGTAATATAAATTCAAAATACTTCACCAACATTCGTATTATGATATTATCTAAACAGCATATAGACTAGAGAGAAAATACTCAGATTTTATGGTTGTTCCTTTAAATATTGCTGGTGAAACTAAAAGAGAAAATGAGCATTTATTGATGAAAAACATGGCTAGTTGTTAACGTACCTAAGTTTTTTATTATCCAATACAAGCAAATGAATCAAAAAAGAAAATGTTAAGAAAGCCTGAGACTATAATTGAGCTTTAATTTCAATATTTTATATATGCTAGAATATTCCACAGGGTTTCTTAATATTGTTCTGAAGCTATTTTCTTGTGGCATTGTGAATTAGTTACTATTAAACTGGGAATAAAGCCACAATTAAAGATAAAAGTACGTTTATTGACGTTTCAATTTCCACTTCGGAAATCGATTATTTTGAGAACGATTTCCGAAGTGGAAATTGAAACGTCAATAAACGTATTTTTATCTTTAATTGTGGCTTATTCCCAGTTTAATAGTAACTATTCCACAGGTGGTTTCGAACTTTAAGGAAAAAACACAGTATGATTGTTACAACCCGGTATAAAATGACGTTGACCTGTCTAGCAACAATATTATTTCATTGATATTCTTAAATAATATACCTATAACAAACTAAAAAAATCACTAAAATCGGACAACAGGTTTAGGAAATTCGAGTCATCTAACATGTCCCATTTTTTAAGGTGTTCCGTTAATTTTGCCGGTGAGTGTATAATAATATAATATCTTTGTAAAAAAAGTTTCAGGTCGAAATTTATTTTTACAAAGTTTGTTACAAATAAGTCATTTTTTAATTATTACTTATTAATATTTTAGTCAGGACACAAGTATATCGGGCACCCCTTTTTCTTTATAATTTTTGACATACTAAATTACATGTCAACTAATATTTATTCATTAAACAGAGTAAATTTTGAATATGCACATTTTGTTATTTTAGTTGGAAAAAGTATAATAATTAAATTTATTAAAAATGCTGATACGGACTCTTCTTAAATTTGAAGCCAGGAAATGCGTCTTCTTTCCCGGTCCTCTCTTACCATTTACCTTCCCTTGGAGAATCAGCTGGAGAAGGCCGAACGTTCTTGATTTCTCATTAGATGTCCTAGATATTCCAACTTTTTTGTTTTGACGGTCATGAGAATTTCACATTCTTTCCCCATTCTAACGCAGGACCTCCACATTAGAACTTTGTCAACCCAGGATATACGTAAGATGCGCCTATAACACCACATTTCGAAAGCTTCGAGCCGATTCCTAGATGTAACAGTCAGTGTCCACGCTTCCATTCCGTAGAGCAGAACTGTGAATATGTAGCAGTTCAATAGACGGCATTTTGTATTTAATGATATGTCTCGACTGTTGAAAATGAGAACCATTTTTTGTGTTAACGTATTCGATATCCCTTCTTGTTTCATTTAACGTATTACGCGTAGTAATCTGACAAATAACGATGGCAATACAATATAGTGAGATTTTGCCATTGTCTTTGCGTTTTTTTTTGTTTTAACATATTCGCTACCACCTCTCCTTTCCATCAATACCTTGCACGTTTTTGTACGTCAAGCCGTTTAGACGTTACAAGCTTAGTGTCCTTTTGGCAATAACGCCATCTTTGTTTTATGTGTTAACGTATTCGTTACGCCCTTCCCTTTTCGACGATAGCTCACACGTTACGATCCGCCAAGCAGTCGCGCCTCCACAACAAAATGAGCCAAAAATGACCAGAATGAACCTTAGATTTTCTTGATGCCTTTTCTTGTTCAGTTTTTCCCCAGCTTTCATCGGCTTTTAACAGGTGGTATGTGCTGTGTAGGCCTCTTAAATGATTTCGTTGCTTTTCAGATGCTGTGGTCGACTTTTGATATGCTGTTGATGACTATTTAAATGTATCATTCCTCGCGTCTTGTAGAGCAGTTTTAAGTTGCCGTGTTAATCTATTGTATTCATTTCTATCGAAAGGGTTGCGACTTCTTTTGCCATATGCACCTGACTCTTCTTTTTTGTGCAACAAGACGTTTTATATATACAGGTATATTGGTGTCACTTGGTTCTTTGTGAGAAGGTGTAGCTATTTCAGCAGCTGCATGTATAGTTTGGGTCAGAAGAATCACAGCAATATCGATATCGTCTGGTTGCTTTATTCTTATATTTAAATTTAAATTTTCATTTATGTAAGGCTCAAATACATTCCAGTTGGTCTTTGATATTGTCAACTTAGAGATATTCGGACGTTTAATAGTTTGCGTAGATAGTGTGACAATTATGGGAGTATGGTAAGTGGACAGATCTCAGGATGCTGTAGCTTGAAGTTGAATTTATTTTAGTATATTGAAAATTTAAACATACAAAATACGGTCCTGTCTCCTAGCAGTTGATTAGCGTTAAAGGTGAGGTATTTCAGTTTAACGTGTTTATATTGAGGTTGTATTTGCGATTTATTCGGTGTAAAACTCGCTGTTAACAATACATAAAAATCGCTGACCTCTACACAGATGATGTTAAATAAATATAACTTTTGGATATAGCTAAAATTTCGGTGTATACTTTACCACCATATACAAATTTTGGATTATAGTAGAAGCAGATTTATTTATTACATATTATCTGTATTTCCGGGGTCGAATCTCCAACCCATTTATTTAAAAAAAGGTATTTAATGATTTCTCTCGTTTAACTTCTCATTTGTATATACAGTAAACTGATTTCTTGATACTTGTTTCAATTCTAATCTGAAAACTCCTAATTAATTGGATAAAAAAAACATTTAAAGAGCATAAACTTTATCAAAGTTTCCAAGTTATTAACGTGAATCGACATAAAGGATGCTATGAAAAGATCTCCTTCTCCAAACTGTAACGAATACTCGGGCAATACCTTAGAGAAGCATTAATTTTCAATCGTTGAGCAGCTTTGTCACGAAAAATGCCCTAAGGATTTTAGTTTAATTAATTTGGGTGAAGATGCTTTAAGGGTATTCGACCTTTTCTTAGAACGGATGACGTTTTATGTTCTAAAAGGAATCAACTCGTTTACCGCTTTCGGAACGGAAAATTTCTAATTTGTCCGCCTTCGTCAAAGTTCGCAATTAAAATAATAAAATATTTAGCTACTCTAAACAAGATGTTTAATGTTACAGGTCAAGAAATTTACATTTTTTTACTTGATGTTTGTAAATTTACTGAATTTTTAAAATTCGAATATATAGCAGCACATTTTTCTCTTTTGGAAGCTTTAAAAAAATCCGCATGTCTATCTATATATACACATCCCTAGCAAAAGTCTTCGATATTTAATATTTTTAAAATTTTGCTTTAAGCATTTACATTTACATACAAAGCTTTTCCATTAGTTTTCAAAAGAATTCATAAAATATTTCGCTGTACATTTACTTGAAAATAGAAGCATATACTTTTATTTATATCTTAAATATTTCTTTGCAATGTTTTTGATGGATATATCACAAAGAATCCTTTTGTAAAATCGTTGTTTGTAAAGGATAATATAAAAATATTGCCCTCTACAGTGTATTTTATATAAAAAAAACTAGCAAGCTGTAAAGAAATTTGAATTCTAACCGTTCTAAAAAATAAACAGATACAATCATATACACAGACAAATGTATAGTCCTTTTCCATCATATTGATAGCACATTATGTATGCAAATCCTCAACAGGTCAAAAAACCATGCGTGTTTTGAAATAAATAAAAAAAATTAATATTTTAAGATGCCGTCAACAATTCATTATCTTTTAAAAAATCTTCTGTAAAATAAGTGTCCACTAATCTCACTATACCTTTTTTGTTCGTAAAAAACGTCGGTATATATGCCACACGATTATTGTTAATTGTACACGGGTGATTAACGAGAGAATTCAATGTTTCACGAAATAAATTAATGTAAACAGTAATTTAAAGGTAATTATTGTTTTCTATACAAGTTATCGCCTGACACAAAAAGAATATCTTCTTTGAACGATTACCTGGAATTACTGATAAAGCTTCACTAATGATAGTTTAAGTAGTTTTTATGCCACATTATAGCTTATGCCAATAATATAAATTAGAAATTGTTTGCATCTTCCATTTAGTTTGTAGATGTACATTGTTCATGTCTTACCTACCTACGTTTTTGGTGTTGATATTTTGTTATTTGCATTTAAAAATGACGTCAGCAACAGGTTTTATCCCGGTTAAGTGTAATTTTAAAGATGTCTTCAGTCTAAGAGAGAAAAATATAATATTAAATGTACACGATACACTTGTACATTAACGCTCTTTCAGTAATGTAAATGTAAATGTTAAGTAATGTTCGTGAAATCTTGAACATGTGTTCAAATATGACAGGGGTTGGAGAAGCAAAATCTATAGATTCCTAAAAGAAAGAAAAGGAGGAACTGTTTCATCTCCCAAGAAGAGTAAAGGGAGTGAACCCTTGGAAATTGAAGAAATACATAAAAACATAATAAGTCCACTCATTTTATTTAACCAAGAATTTCCAACATTGGACAAAATCCAAACATTAATTAGAGAAAATGAAGAGTTACCAATCATAAGCAACAAGAAATTATGGGGACTATTGACAGAGATGGGATTTCGTTGGCAAAAAGAATAGAAGAAAATCCGTTTTAATTGAAAAAGATTACATTGTATGTTGGAGACGAGATTATCTAAGAACTATTAAAAAGTACCAAGAAGAAGGGAAAACAATTTTTTATTTCGACGAGACTTGGTTAAATGAATGTCATACTGTACCATATCTATGGGTTGATACAAATGTGAAAAGTTCCAGTCAGGCAATCATCGAAGGTGTATCTACTGGAATAAACAATATACCCGTTGGAAAAGGACGCAGACTCATAATAACCCATATTGGAAACGAATTCAGTTTTGTCAATGGTGGATTATTAAGTTTTGCCTCAAAATCAACCAAAGATTACCACGAGGAAATGACTGCTGACGTTTATGAAGAATATTTTGAGCAAATGTTGGATTTAATTCCAAAAAATTCTGTCATAGTCATGGATAATGCTAGTTACCATTCAAGACTAGCAGAAAAATTGCCAACAACGGCATGGAAAAAAGGATAGATAATCGAATGGTTGGATAAACACGCATTGAGTACAAGGATAATTCGACAAAAAAGGAATTATTACCTATTGTAAGACAACATAAAGCAGTTTTTAAAAAATATATAATTGATGAAATGGCATTAAACCGTAATATAATTATTTTACGTTTACCCCCATACCACTGTGATCTGAATCCGATAAAAAATATATGGTCTCAAATAAAGGGTGAAGTCGGACGCAACAACAAAACTCTTAAATTAGAAGACTTACAACAAATATTAGCACAAATCACAAAAACTTATCAAAAGTAACTCCAGAAAATTGGAAAAATGCTGTGTAGTCATGCTCAGAAGGAAGAAAATAAAATGTGGAATTTGGATAATATGACTGATGGAATGCTGGAACCGGTAATAATTAACATTGGAGTTGAAGATTCCTTAGATTCTGAAGAAAGCAGTGAATCTCAAATAGAATTTGATTAAAATAATATTCATTTTTTTACAAATCGGCCCCTGTTACGGCCACAAATTATTTTATATATAACCAATAAAATAAAACATCTTACATTTTTTGCAAATTCATTAGTACCTGTTAATTCTCCATCACTCCGACACTGGCAACTTTATTTAGGGAATAGTAACCCTCAAAACTATTGTATTCTGTTTTGCTTCATCCTTTATACCTGGTGGTCATACTCAATTTAAAATTGTTTTCCTATATACTTCTGTAAACTTGTTGACAAATATCTATATTTCATTGAGTCACCCGTATCAACAGTTTAGGTTAGGTTAGGTTAGGTTAGGTTAGGTTAGGTTAGGTTAGGTTAGGTTAGGTAGGCATACATAATGTGCTATCAATATGATGGAAAATGACTATAGCGAATCTAAAGTGTAAAAGAAAGTCAAATAACTCTAGACTAACAAATGACAATAGAAACACAATAGTGCATAAAAAGTAAAAACTATAGCAACAAATAAAATATATGCAAATATGTGTTCTAATCTTACAAACTTAATCCTTCGGAGGTCGCAATCATAAAGTGTACTATATAGGTAGCGTTGTATCTCAGAGATATATTTGTTTATACTTAACGTTTCAATAAGATTGAAAAAAATTGATCGAGATCGGAAGAAACGTCTTTTTGAACATAAATAAAAAAAAAATAAGCGGATTAAAATTAATTTATTGTCACGAGAAAATAAAATAAATGCAGTATTAAGAACATAACAAAATAAAAACATGTAATAACTATTATTATTGTTACTAATCTAAGGCAAAAATAACCCAAACATTTGGGATAGTTAGTTAAACTTAATCAGATTTCATCAGAGAAAGTATTAGTAAAACGGTTATAACAATTGATGCAAACAATATTGCCATGCTCAAGACATGAAAATGTGGTACAATATTTACAATAGTATTTGGACAAACGCGTCGTCTTTTTCGCATAGCAAGAAGAACACCTTTTTCTTCTATTGCTCGTTTTAGCAACATATGGATCTGCCACACTGTTTGAACTTTCCTGTTTATGTTTCTGAAGCTGAAGCTGCAATGGTCTATGAATACCTGTGGTAATATCCCATCGCCATTTTATTTGCTGTAACAATAACTGAATTATTTTTGAATTCTGATTTAGCATGTGAATGGATTGTGCGTTGATCCCAGCATAAGACGACGTAAAATATCACCATAGGCCACCTTCTGGTGTTTCTGGCTACTTTATGCGCACCAACCATTTGGTCTACAGTGTCAACCCCTGATTTCGTCTGATTGTAATAATTGATTACCTCTGGCTTGTACTATCTGAATTTACTACGTCATCGCAATGCATACTAGATACTAAAATTACGTTTTTTCTCTTCTTGGGTACATGAGATACAAGAGTACAATCTTCACTAAAAGCAAAAAAGTTAGATTGTATTGGTCTGATTGCCGCACTCACTAATTCAGGTGAGTAGTTGACATTTGTTTCTTCAGACTGTCCCTACATATGAGAGTTTGTTCTTTTTTCAAATCGCTGATGAAGTTAGATCGGTGAACTAATCATCAGATGTGATATTTCTCCTCAAATTATAGATAGGTTCAGCTAACCTTTTGACCACATCTACTGGTTAATTGTTGACACGAAATAGACATTCAGACAGCAGTCTTGCATAAAATTTCTACATTGTCTGTGTAAAATAGCTTAGAATCAACCATGTAAAAATTTTAATCCCATATTTGTTAGGTTTTGATGGGATATATTGCCTAAATCCGCAATCTGCCCCGAAAGCTTGCCATCATCTCATCTATAGTTACATTTTGTCCCATAAAGTATCCTTTTTCGAAATTTTCTACAAATAATGAAAAGATTTGTCTAACAGCTGACAACTCATCAATCTTTAGTCGATCTGGTCAAGTCGTCTTGTCATCGAATCTTATACAGTTGTGAATAGATTTGAATCTTCGCATTAACATATCGTAAGTCTAAATAATTCAATTCCACTACCATCTGTTGCTCATAAATCTTTAAAATTTAGTCAATTGCTGCGGTGTAAGCCAGATAAATACAAAAAGGCCCAAAAATGATTTTAGATCTATTGTGTCGGTTTGTTTAGCATCTCTTTCTCTCTGGAATATCTACTTGAAATTAAGCCTATATATTTATTTGTATAATGTAAAATTAAATTTAAAAGTTCTTCTGACACGAAACAGCTCCAGCATTCATATTCAGCTTTTGCAGTATTTTTTACCAGAGGCAAATGTCGTCTAAATTTTATTTCCATAAGCTACCCTTTTTTCCCACATTGTGATTTTGTCTTTTCCAAAAAATACTCCCCGTTATCATATACGTTCTCTTCGCTCTCAGAACTAGAAATCTCTTGTTCGCTGTCCGAGTTTCCTGATCGCACTTTCGTCTTCAAACTCATTTTTTTTTTATTTCCATTGTCAGATTCGATCTGCAAGGTCGCGGTAATATTTATAAAAATGTTTTCAATGTATCTCTCGGATCAGTCGCGACTTCCGGAGTGTTAAAATGAGTTTAAATTATTTCTTCTATTGGAAAAAACCGCTTCCAACTTAACCCTTTGTTGCCCAAATATAGAGATTAGAGAAAAAATCCGAATATTTTTACATTAGTTGCATAAAAACATGTAAAATAAACAAGTAAAATGGGGAAATAATTATCAGTTCTTAATAAAACGAGATTATTGTTGACACATGCTCGTACTTGGGACCATTTGGGGTCTACTACATAACCTACTTACCTTAACGGACCAGAGCTTCCAAAACGACTGCTAAATCTGAGTGTATCGTTGGAAAAAATAGTAAAGATTAAATTAATAAAATTCCCTTCAGTATAGGACATAAAAAGAAAGTGTCCGGGAGTAAGACATTGTAGTGTATATCAAGTGTATTGCTAAGTGTGCTTAAAAAAAATGTACACAATATTTTATTTTTAGTTTGTAATTATGACCTCTGAGTACGTGTCAAATTTTTAAGTGTTCTTGTAATCAATATTTTGATTCGCCTATGTATGTTATGGTATTTCTCGTAATGCACAAGTCAAATTTTCCAAATTTTTGTTAATACTTCTTTGCGTCTCATAGAGTGTCTAAGCATACACCCGAACTAGTATACTCCCTAAAAACCATACTTAGTCCTAACTGCAAGATTGGTCTTGGTCTCGGTCTTGCAAAAACGCAAGAACAAGACCAAGACTGCAAGACCAAGACCGATTTTGGGCAACACTACCTGAGACGCATATCCTGATTATTAATATAAGGTATATCCCTGAAGTGATTCCAGCAGAAAAATGGAAAATTTCCGATTCGAAACAGATCTTGTCTAAACTATATTAAACTTTTTTATTACAAATTTCTGTATTAGCTAAAATATAAATACTGTTGAGCAAAATTTACATTTTTTATGAAATCTATATGTTTTGAATGACTAACAATATTTTTTCTAAACTCAATAACAAAAAGATTTTATCTTTTCAATTACGTTTCAGTTTAAGTTTCTTCTATTTATCTCAAATTCAATATGAGCAACACTATAAATCGACGTTACCCGTTATAATCTTTTCAGCTAACTACACATCCAGAAAATAAATCCCAATCAATACCTGATCCAGCAAATTAAGTAATTTATTTAGAGAAACTACCGCCTAAATTGTTATATCGCTGAAACTGCTCGACCAGACTCGAAAATATACTAAATCTAGTTTAGTTTGGACGCTGACGACGTGCAGATAGACGCTGAACGCCAGCGTCTTTCAGATTTTCGGAATGGCTGTCATGATTGTATTTTTCAGAGGCGTGCTTGTAAAAATGATTACTTTAGTTCAAATACTTGCCATTTAATATATAAAACTAAACTTTTTTTAAGATTGTTAACTGTTAAAATGTAAAAAACACTTTATATCAATAAAAATAGTAAAATAGCAACCATCACACAAATCATCAGCATCATTATCTTCTGATATTAGCTGCTTGAATTTCGTCTGTCTCTACTCTTGTCAAATAAGCTTTCCAACGTGTAGGTGGGTATCTTTGTCTTCGCATATACTGGCTATTTTCTTTCTTTGTTGCTATGCCAATATCATCTTTATTATTAAATTTTTCACCTGCCATTCTAGACATGGAAGCAATTCCCACTTTACGATCTTACATCTAGATATTTATCTGTTGTGACTATTTGAGCATTAGCAAGAACTTCCAACCCCTCACACACAGTATTCTTTGCATTCATTGCATAAATCCATTTACTAATCACACTTTCTTTCGTAGTTCTTCTTCGAGAAATTCCCCCATCTGTTTTCATAGATTTTATCATCGATTTTTCAATAATCATATCTGTTGAAGTTCCACAACAAAGTTAATGAGAAAATCGAACAATAAAAATTCTTCTGTAAACTTTTGATAAATACTAGGATCCATTACCTCGTTCAATTAAATTATTTAAGTACACAGACATTAAGACCTAAGCATAAGGTAAATGCCCTGCTGCATCGAAATAAGGCAGCATTTCTATCACGCAGTTCAAGTGTGCTTGCCTATCTTCCATAAGTTCTGCTCTTATAAGCTCTTTTGCAATGGACACCATCCCAATTGTACCCATAATTCTGCGGTTGGCCCTAGTTTTATCTTTAATTAAAAGTTTATTGCAAATAAAGCAAAACCGAGACATTTTTTAGAGCTATAAAATAGCACAAATAACTTAAATGATTGAGACGCTTGTAATAAGTACGGATATTCACTTGAACTTTTAGCACTAATAGAAACAGGTACGGTCCGTCCCAAACCCTTTTTTCAGTGCGTCATAGTTGTTCGAATTTCTCTCTAACGCATTAAGCTAGACGTGACAGAAAAAAACGTGAGTCGCTTATTATTATACATAGAAATTAGAAAATTAGGTATCGTTTACGGGTATTCGCATATTAAAGCGAATTCTACTTACGAACGTATAATTGGTTGGAGTTTAGAATATGCTAAATAGATATCCAATCAATTATGCATATAAATATAATTTGACACAGATGATCTTGATAATGACAGTGACAGTACTTTCACAACAACTGATAAAATGATAATTGCCATTCCAGGTTAGTATTTTCAGACATTTTAACTACAGTGAAAATTAAATTCTGTATTTATTGTCATAAAAATATTTTAAATATTCCGAGATATACCGAGAATGAAAAAAGACTAATATTAAAATTATTAAATTAGTTTCAATTAGAAAATGAGGCTGAGTTATCTTTATTTCAGTTTCTGTCGCTCGCGAATCAGATTGTGAATTCGGAATGATATTGAGGAAATATCTTAAACTAATACCTTTATGGATATTTATATGTATTAAAACGGTTCTTTTTAGAACCACACATTTTCTTGAAATGTAGGATATAATTGATACCAGCCACATATCTAGTGTAATCATTGATTTTCAAGAATCAGATTCTGAATGGGATTATAGATTGTTTGAAATATAATATTCATTTTTGTATTCATAAAAAAAGAAGGTAAACTTACATTCTGTATCTTGTTTTTTAACTAAACTCCATTAACACGATTTCATCTGGATATCGGAACTGGTAGATTAACTCAAGAATCAACTGCTTCACTATTTAAACTATTTATATTGTTTTTTTAACTAAACTTTATAACCTTCTTTCATTTGCACACCAAATCTGGTAGAATAACTCAAAAATCAACTGCTTCACTATTTAAACTATTTCCACTATTTAATGACAACTCTTCACAAAATTAAACTATTGGCTGCCACACAAACTTATCAGAAAATTCCTTATCCAAATATGGCTGATTTAAATCGATATTATTTTATCGCAGGAATGTTTACTTTGATGCCTTGCAATTGTCAGTAATTTTTTTTACCTTGCAGTCAACTCTTAAAAGATTCTAGGAGGAAGCGTTATTTTAAATAAACAAACCTTCCAATTCCCTAGTGTTTGTAATAAATAATAATAAATCCATAAACAAATCTTAGCTAATTAAGCACTTTCCATGGAATGTATAAAATAGAACAGAATAGAATACAATTATGACAAACTGCTATGCATTAAAAAAAATAACCTTTTCACGTTTAGCCGATTACGATCCTGCAACTGTCAGATTTAACTAAAATGTCATGCAATAATTCTCGACATTATTAAAATCCTATATGACGTCAAAATTAGTGACGCACTGAAAAAAGGGTTTGGGACAAACTGTATAAGACCCACGGATAATAGAATGGCTCGATGTTTTTAAGGCCACATGGGTAGAGAAGATTCAGTTAGGGACTGATTGTCTTTTGAATAAATGTTTTCAGAATAGTATAATATATATAAAAGAGACGTCTCTCTATTTTAGGCTGTTTGTATCCACTTCGGACCTGCGTGTTTCTTTAAGTCATCTGACCATCTCATTTGTGGCCTTCCTCTTTTACATTTGTAACTATATTGTCTCCAATATATGAACATATTATTCCATCTGTCGTCTTTCTGTCTTATGGTATCTCCAGCGGACTTTCACTTAAGTTTTACTATCTGCGTTGATCTGGTCACTTTTGTTTTGTTGCGGATTCAAGTATTTTTTTTTTTGTCTGGTAGCCCATTTTTTCCATGTTTCCTCTGTAAACGTCGAAGTTTGAGAGCCGTAAGTGAGAACAGGAAGTATATATTAGTTGAAGACTCCTGTTTTTAAATATTGGGGGTATTTTCTATTTTTTAATATATAGGAAAATTCTCCGAAGAATACACAAGCCAACCGTATCCTTCTCTTTATTTCTCCGGTCTGATTTTCTTTATTTAATTTAACTAGTTGTCCTAAACATACATATTCTTTTACTTGTTCTATAGTTGTTTGTGCAATTGTAATTATTATTTCTTCTGGTTGGTTGGTCATAATTTTCGTTTTATTTAATTCATTTGTATACCTATTTTTGTTGATTCGCTATTTAATTCATCCATCATATTTTGTAATTCTTACCTTTTATCTGTTATTAATACAATGCCGTCTGCATATCTCAAGTGATTCAAGTATTGGCCATTTATGTTATTACCCCGTCTTTCTCATTGTAACTATGTATTTTAATGGATGTTGTTGCTTGATCATATATATTTTTTAAATTAAGTCCGTATATTAATAGTCTATTCTCCATTTTGTAAAGAGTTCTTTACTTCCACCTTATAGAAAGCTTTTCAAAGTCTACAAGTACCATATACATTTTGATTTGATATTGTTGGCCTTTTCAATTAATATTTTTATTGTAAGCGGATGGTTGCTTGTATTAAAACTTTTTCTAAAACCAGGCTTGATCTCTTGACTGGTAATTATCTAACTTTTTTTTGGCATAGACTTTTAGTCATTTAGCCAGACTCAACATGGTACAAATAGTTGTCTGAGTTTATATTAATAAATATGCAAAACAAAAACAAGTAAACAGGGTCACTCTCTTCTCGTCTAGGGGCCCATCAAGGCATTTTTTAAAAAGACATACAACACTAGGCCACGGTAAGAGGGGAATTTGACAATTGGGTTAGAAACAAAGGTTACGTTATTAACTAATGCATAATTATTTACGTGGTTATTTTGCTATCCTTTAAAAACATAACTAAGGAATCATACACTGTTCTCAAGTCTAGTTATTATTATCTAACTTAGTTGTTAATCTGTTTGTTAGTAGTTTAGTCAACAGTTTGTACATTATATTAAGTAGCGTTAAGGGCCTATAGTTTTTCAGATCTTTTCTATGGCCTTTCTTAAATAGTAATAGTGTTATTGCCTCGTTCCATGTGGGGGATATTTGTTTTGTGTTCAATATTTTATTCATTAGTACATAAAGGACTTCCACTGTAGTTCCCCCCACCCCCTTCACCATTTTTTAGGATTTCCACAGTTATTCGATCTTTCTCAGGAGATTTATTATTCTTCATTTCTTTGGGTGCCTTTTTTATTTCATTTTTACTGATTTCTGGTTGTAGGTCAGAGTTAACGTTCTTTATTTTCACTTGCAATTGATTACGGATTTCTTGGGTTGGTTAGGTATTTACAAAAACCCAAGGTATATATACCTGTCTTAAATGCCTCATATGTATATACGTGGCTTATTATGTACATATCATGTATAATGTGACTCTTAGAATCGCGATATCTCAGGAATGGTAACTCTTAGGAAAAAATTATAAAAACTATTTTGTAGACAATTTTAAGAGGTACACCTTTCATTTTAGGTTTTTATTGATAAAGCTTACCATTTTTGAGAAAAATAAAACAAACCTGAAATTTTGACCTTTGGCCCTTAATAACTTTTGAAGCATATATACGATCGATGAGGAGTTTTAAAATTTTACTTGTAATGGTAAACCCCAGCTCTACAGCAATTTTTTGGCTTTCTGGAATTTTTGTTACCTGACCACTAATTTTATGCCTAAACTGACCGGAATATTTCTGTACTTTTGTTTTACTAATTTTTGCGTAGAAACAAACTATGATTCGCTATATACAGCTCTCATATTGAATATGCTACAAGAATATATCGATTACTGCTCTATTTAATATCAGATATTGGACAGAAAAAAGATTCAAACTGTACAAGTGTACATTAAGAGTTAAAATCACGAAATAAATAACACATCTTGTATATTTTAATTAGTATGCTCTTTTTTAGCATTTATTTCTACATCCATTGTCCATTACGCATTTTATTAATTTTTCATTATATTTAAATTTTCCAACCCGATGGAGACTAAACCCGAATCTTCTCGCACGGCCAAGGAGAATCTTGTCCACGGATTATTATACTCGAGTGCATTCCAACACACGCCACTGAATTCTTAAGCTTCGTTACCGAGAAAAGCTATTTAGCTAATTCTGCTGGTTGTCGAGCTGATTCTCAATTTTGAATGAGATTTAACTATTCTCTTTATGCAGTAGATCACTTCTTTGTCGGTTTTCCTATCGCAGATTTCGTTTACTTTAAGCGTTGCCGGTTTAAGTTTATTTAGAAAGGACCGATTGTCTGACGTTGAAATGGTTGTTGAAAGAACGAAGAAATTAGCATTTTAATTTTCAATTATGCTATTAAGATATCATATTTTTCTAGTTTTTAATTTGTCGTTTCTTTTTGTGTGTTTATTTTTGATAATAAAAAATGTAAAGATCCAAATTATTCCAAACATATGCGTAAGCACATGTATGTGATAGACTCGTCAACACTATGAGAAGTGTTGTCTGTAGATTGTTGCCAAAAAAGTTTATTTTTTAGATGATCTGAAGAAATATTTCCACAATGTGAGTACAAGATATAAAGGAAGGTGTATATCTTGTTCATATTTAAATCAACAATTTATCTAATCTCAATTCATAAAAAATAACATAATAAATTCTTAACGGCATAAATTAAAACAATAATATTCTAAACAATAACAATTTTATGATTTTAATTAAAACGTTTAACCAAGTAGTAGCTCAATCTATTGTATAATTCGGGTGTTCGACAACATTTCGAGTGTTATGCTTTGAAAGGCATAACAATCTTTAATAAATCAACGCAGATTATGGCGTACGCTGACGATTTGGATTTGATTGCACGTACTACACGAGGACTTAAAGAGATGACTTCCACCTTCTTGACAGCCGCACAAAATATGGGCCTTAAAATAAACGAGGAAAAAAACCAAAATGCTAGCATCTATTCCAAATAACAGAGATAGAGCTAGAAACGCCGAACAAAACTTCAGTATAGACCAATATAATTTTGAGGTAGTAAATAAGTTTACATATTTGGGTTCTCTCATAACAAACGATAATGACACATCTGAAGAAGTTAAACGGAGGGTACTGCTAGCAAACAAATGTTATTTTGGACTAAGCAAGCAGCTAAAAAACAGAAACTTAAGCCAGAAAACCAAACTAATAATATATCGAACACTCATCCTACCAGTGCTGACATTTGGGTCAGAAACATGGACCATCTCCAAAACAGACGCAAATCTTCTGCTCGTCTTCGAAAGGAAGATACTAAGAAGAATAATGGGCGCATTCTGTGAGAATGGTATATGGAGAAGGCGATATAATTTCGAATTGTACGAGAAATATAAAAAAATAGTAAATGGTAGAGATGTAATATCCTTCATAAAATAGGCAGGCTTAGATGGGCTGGACATGTGTCAGAGCAAATGAAAATTACCCACCCAGACGAACTCTATTATTGGTCCCAGTGGGAAATAGGAGTAGAGGCAGACCACGACTGAGATGGAGGGACGGTGTGGACGAGGACGCAAGGAAAATCGACGCGGCAAATTGCCAACGGTGGCGATGAACAGAAACGACTGGCGAAATAGACTGGGGAAGGTCAAGGCTCAACTAGAGCTGTAGCACCACTGATGATGATGATGA